>BLSH010161854.1:1768209-1801202 GCA_018402905.1 Glandirana rugosa | reverse complement strand
AATCAAACCAAAAACGCAGAAATTTGCTCATTTGCAGAATTGTCGCTGTCGTCACTTTCAGTTTCTGATGATAAATTTCCACAAAAATCAGTATCACTCAATTCTGCAAATCATTCTTATTTACTATCGCTGTTTTCTAGCTGATCAAAAACCACTTTTGACGTAAAGGGACACTTTTTGGTTGCTATGGACGTTCTCAAGTTTCCAGGCAAAAACAATGGCATATATAATATAAAAGTGCATGCAGGGCACTGGACAAAGCACTAGGGACAAAAGGGGATGTGAAATGATTTCATACCATAATGTAATCTTACAGATTACAATGTACTGTATGTTTACTGTGTGTTTCACGTTTTGAATTTCCCGCCAGGCTCCGCCCCCGTGCGACGTGACGCTCGCAGGGAACAGAGCCTGGCATCACACAAGCATCGGGCAGAGAACACAGCCCGCAGGCACAGAGGGGGGACATGGCTGGATCCAGGAGACAAGGTAAGTAACCTAGCCTTGGATCCAGCAATGCAATCCCTAGTGTGGTTTGGGGTTACCGCTATTTGCAGTGAAACCCCGAGCCACCATACTGTCTAGGAGGCTACTGCACATTATGTGATTGCTATGAGTGGTCTCTCTATGAAGGTACAGAGCCACTTGGATTAGCTCTGTACACAATGCATGTGAACAAAGCCATCTAAGAAAGCAGCTGGTGCTTTATCCAGTGCCATTTATAAACAACATCGGGTAAATAACTGACCACCACTTAACCATTTTTAAATATAGCACAGTACAAAAATGATTAAAGATGAGCTAAAAGCACATCTAATAGACAAAAACGAATGCAGCATGTATTTCTTAATACACCATTGAATGTGTTCTTTTAAACAGAAGCAGTGTAACTACCTTCATTTGGCTTGAAATCAGCCTCTTAGAAGACCCTGTGAACGATAGTACAGACTGAGAGTGAGAGAAGCAGCACAAAGAGCCAATAAATTGCACTGCAGTTCATGCAGCACACTAATAGGGGAAGAGACAGAATGACGGAGAGATGAGCTCATTAGTGTTCTGCATCTCCTATTGATGCCCAGTGAAAAGGATGAAGATGTAGAGGAGAACTGCAAGTGCTACTTAGCAGCAGAGAAAAATCAGATCTACTACTGTTAGAGGCTTGTCTCACTCCCCTCCTCTATATCCCTTAGAACTTGGACAGCTGTTAGAGAGCACAAATGCAGGTTCTTACAGCAGTGGTGATCAGAGATGGTTGTCAATAGGTAATCTTGCCAGGAGCCTTCTGACCTGAGTATCCCACATACACTATTGTCAAAAGTATTGGGACACCTGCCTTTACACGCACATGAACTTTAATGGCATCCCAGTCTTAGTCTGTAGGGTTCATTATTGAGTTGGCCCACCCTTTGCAGTTATAACAGCTTCAACTCTTCTGGGAAGGCTGTCCACAAGGTTTAGGAGTGTCTATGGGAATGTTTGACCATTCTTCCAGAAGCACATTTGTGAGGTCAGGCACTGATGTGAATGAGAAGGCCTGGCTCGCAGTCTCCTCTCTAATTCATCCCAAAGGTGTTCTATCAGGTTGAGGTCAAGACTCTGTGCAGGACAGTCAAGTTCCTTCACCCCAAACTCCCCCACCCATGTCTTTATAGACCTTGCTTTGTGCAGTGGTCCAAATCATTTGGTGGAGGGGGGATTATGGTGTGGGGTTGTTTTTCAGGGGTTGGGCTTGGCCCCTTAGTTCCAGTGAAGGGAATTCTTAAGGCGTCAGCATACCAAGACATTTTGGACAATTTCATGCTCCCAATTTTGTAGGAACAGTTTGGGGATGGACCCTTCCTGTTCCAACATGCCTGCTCACCAGTGCACAAAGCAAGGTCCATAAAGACATGGATGAGCGAGTTTGGGATGGAGGAGTTTGGGATGGAGGAACTTGACTGGCCTGCATAGAGTCCTGACCTCAACCCAATAGAACACCTTTGGGAAGAATTAGAGTGGAGACTGTGAGCCAGGCCTTCTCGTCCAACATCAGTGCCTGACCTCACAAATGCGCTTCTGGAAGAATGGTCAAACATTCTCATAGACAGACACCTAAACCTTGTGGACAGCCTTCCCAGAAGAGTTGAAGCTGTTATAGCTGTAAAGGGAGGGCAAACTTAATATTGAACCCTACGGACTAAGACTGGGATGCCAGTATAGTGTATCAGAAGATTAGGAAAGCAGATTTGGCTGGATTACTTTGCCCTGTGTACATAGCACATGATTATTTTGGGGTAACTCAAAGAATGTTTATATCCAACATGTATATATAATTTTTTCTTTAAAGTGGATGTAAACCCAATTCAAGAAATCTGAGCTGGGCACATATATCTGTAGTGTTTTCTTATCTCTCTCCAAAGCACTGAGTGCCATGTGTTTCTTCTGTTTTGTAGCTCTGTTATCAGTCTAACAACTTTTGACAAGTTTTCCGAGATGGGAGATAAAAGCAGCCTGAAGTTTGTGTCGTGGGGGGTTGCTATAAATAGATTAGCACAGCGCTGGTCTATTCAGAGCAGAGCTCTGAAAGTCTCTGCCTATGTGGAGCGGGGGTGTGTGCTTTTCCTCCAGTCAGCTGCCTCCCAGTGTAATCCAACACTACACTGACATTGCAGAATGAGGAAGTAAAAATCCTAACATGTAAAACTTATGTAGGGAGATTTGTTTAATCTCTGTGTATAATCTGAGGCTGTTCACTTCACTGGGTATATGTAAGGGTTCACATCCACTTTAACCACTTGCCGACCAGCCACCGCAGTTATACTGCGACACGTTAGCTCGACTGCGCAAATCGCCGTCATTGTACTTCGGGCGCATACACAGTGACCTGTGGGCGCACGCGTGCGTGCCCATTCGCTAGGAGGGGAGCCAATCAGCAGGTCCGGCGGACTCGATGTCCGATCGCTCCACAGAGTAAACAAAGCAGATCCCCATTCTGTCAGGGGTGTAGAGTGAAATCGTCTATTCCCAGTGATTAGGAACAGCGATCTCTCTCTATTCCCTGTCAGTCCACTCCCCCCACAGTTAGAAAGCACCTCCCTAGGGAACACTTAACCCCTTGATCGCTTCCTAGTGTTAACCCCAGTTGATGCCAGTGTCATTTATACAGTAATCAGTGCATTTTTATAGCACTGATCACTCTATAAATGTTACTGGTCCCAAAGAAGTGTCAAAAGTGTCTGATCTGTCCACCACAATGTCGCAGTCCCGCTAAAAATCGCAGATCACCGTCATTACCAGTAAAAAACATAATAATAATAAAAATGCTATAAATCTATCCCCTATTTTATAGACGCAATAACTTTTGCACAAAGCAATCAATGATGCTAATTGGGATTTTTTTTTATCAAGATTATGTAGAAGAATACATATTGGCCTAAACTGAGGAATAAATTCGTTGTTTTACTTTTTTTTTCGGATATTTATTATAGCAAAAAGTAAAAAATATGTATATATTTTTTTTTTAATTGTTGCTCGTTTATTTATAGCACAAAAAAATAAAAACCACAGAGGTGATCAAATGTCACCAAAAGAAAGCTCTATTTGTGGGAAAAAAGGACATCAATTTTGTTTGGGTACAACGCCGCATGACAGCGCAATTGTCAGTTAAAGCGATGCAGTGCCGTATCGCAAAAAATGGCCTGGTCTGGAAGCGGGTAAAGCCTTTCGGTCCTTAAGTGGTTAAAGAGTATTTTTTTTTTCTTTTTTTTCCCGATCAGATATGCTTTTAGTCAGAATAGTTATGGAGCAATATTGTTTCCCTCCGGTGCTAACACATGAAGTATTCAGTAGAATGAGATAGGAGGATCTGTGCTCATCATTGGCTCTGCCTAGGTGTATGGATTGCTGTCCGTGGTTCACTCAGTTGTACTTCCCTAGCCAGTAAGTTCACTAATGAGTCCAGAACCCAGCAAGCCACTTGCTCTTAGAAACAAACAACTTTTATGTTTAAGATGTCTTGTGCTCCTATCTAAGAAACATTACAAATGGCTTGAAGACACGCTCCACATAAAATTGCCATATACAAATTTAGATGAAAAGTGTAAAAGCCAGCATGTTTTTGTGGCTGTGTATGTACCCATTGAGAAGATTATCTCTCACTTCCTGTGTGGTCCTAGGAGCAGAAAGGACAGCAATAAAAAAAAAAAAAACCCTAACCCTAAATAATGATTGGCTGTAACTGGGCTTAAAATGGACCTCACATGCCAATGGACCAGACTGCGCTATCCATGCGACTCATCCACAATCATGGTAGTGGCATCAGACCTTTCTATGAGCTGAATATTCCTTGGTGGTCTTGATGCCACTGATATACCGGCTGCATAGGCTATCAATTTAATTAAGTAACTACTGCTATTTCACCGTCTACAATATGTACTATATACCTAAAGAGCAGATTCGTCAGATTAAAGTTATATTAAAAGCAGATTTTTTAAAATTAAATATGTTATACTTACCTGCTCTGTTGCAGTGGATTTGCACAGAGCAGCCCAGAACCTCCTCTTCTCAGGTCCCCCGCCAGCACTCCTGGCCTCTTCCTCCTGTCGAGTGCACCTGAGTAGGCCCACTCCCGAGCCACTGCTCCGTCTGTCCATTCAGACATAAAGCGCGTCTTGGGCCCCACTCTCTCCTCATTGGCTCACTGGCTATGATTGACAATAGCGGGAACCGATGTCAAAGCCAATGAGGAGGCGGAGACCACAGAGAGCCGCTGCTCTCATGCACCTTGCTGGATTGAGATGGGGCTCAGGTAAGTATTAGGGGGCTGGGGCTGCTGTACACAAGGTAAAAAACCTTGAGCCTTTACAACCACTTTGTAAATAGTGTAGGCGCTACTCCTTTCCTAGAATCTATCTAGTGAAGGTTGTACAAAATATATATCCACAATAACAGAGACAGTGTCTAACCCCTAGGTGCCGACTGCATGCAAATATGTTGCCTCTCGGCGGACGGGCCTTAGTGTTGAGGGGCCGCATATTTGCCTGCATTAGCGCCAATGGAGCTGTGGCGAGAGACCGGCGGCTTGCAAAAAGCTCCTAATCGCTTCTTACGATCTGGAATTTTCCGATCACATGACTGCCATGACAGCCAATCACAGCGGTCACATGGTCACAAGCCCCGCCCCGCCTTCCGGAATGCCAAACCCACCAAAAGGGTCGTCGGTAGCCAACACCAAGAGGATAAGTCATCCAACAAACATAATAATACACAATCTTCTAGTTCATCTCTAGTCCATATCAATATTCCCACACAGTGTGCCTTTAAATAATCTTGTGCAATGTTTCTTATAAAGGTGCTCCAGTGCATGCGGAAGAAATGCACACTTACCAACTGTATATGGCCCCTCAGGACTTAACTTGCTTATCAAATGGGTGCAGATACAAAAGTGGAATAAATCCACCATCACCAGCAACTCCAGCCCCGATGACCTCTCATAAACAAAAGAAATCACAAGCAGAGTAAAATAATATTCTCCTAGTGCAATCGTTTAATTCAGAATCAATGGATAAAAACATATAAAAAAAACTCACTCCCATTTATAATGTGCTTTAAGAAGCACCAGCATGTTCAGCCTCTGTCAAAACGAACAGCCCTGCTGCTCGGAGGCTTCCTGAAGACACATGTAGTGTGAAATGCATTGCGGCTGCACTGCTGGTATTATTTATTTATTTTATTTATTTCAGGTACTTATATAGCACTGTCAATTGATGCATCGCTTTACATATATATTGTACATTCACATCAGTCCCTACCCTCAAGGAGCTTACAATCTAAGGTTCCTAAACTCACATTCCACATACACATACTAGGGCCAATTTAGATAGGATCAAATTAACCTACCAGCATGTCTTTGGAGTGTGGGAGGAAACCGGAGTACCCGGAGGAAACCCACGCAGGGACAGGGAGAACATGCAAACTCCAGTCAGGTAGTGACCCTTTTGTTGCCAGGCGAAAGTGCTATCCACTACACCACTGTGCCGCCCGCATCGCGATTTCCGGAGGAGACCTGACGTCGGTTCCGGTTTACTTCCGGTTCTCTGGAAAGCACAGTGGCTCTGTATTGCGAGTGGCGGGGCTGCTAGTTTCCACAAAGGGACGTTTCTGTTCACCGGTTCAGGTACGATTCATGTGCAAATTTTTCCCTGAATTCGCACCTGAACTGGACCCAAAAACATACAGGACCCTTTTAAAAACCACACCACGGCCGCCCCACACATGTGTGAACCGGCTCTATTGAAAGTCGGTCACATTCACATGTTATGAAAATTGGATGCGGTTAAAAACACCTCCAATTTGCATATATGTGAACCGAGCCTAAGGAAAGGTTATAAACCCTGTCTTTTTTTTGTCCATCTTTGTTGCATAGGGGAGATTCCCCCTCACTTCCTGTCCAATAGCCACAACAGGAAGTGAGAGGAAATTCCTCCAAAGTGAGGACATCCCTGGTTGGCACTAGTGTCCCCATTGGAGGTTTCCCCCTCTATTCTTTCGATGTCAACCCAACTTTTGCGGGGTTACAAACAGCAATAAAACCTGACAGGTATTCTAATCCTTCTCCATTCTACCCAAAACTAAAAAAAAACAAGCAACATTTTGCCTTTAGTGACGCTTTAAGTACTGCAGTACATATTTTCTAATAGGAGGCCGTGGTTCTACTTTAAGTGAATTTTCTCCAGATCTCTAGAATTGACATAATATATTGTAAAATAATAATATACTTTAGTCTAACTGAATAACAAAACACAATTTACAATGGTTTAAAGTTACCCAGAGTAAACATCGATCGGTGGAAAGGTTTTATATAAATATTTGTACTATAGACGCTGGATTTGGACTGATATTCATGAATTTGGATGTCCCAAGCCAACCTCAAATTTTATTGTAATCTTTGGCAGTTCTGGTTCCCAGAAGGCTTTCGGAAGGAAGGGTCCAAATGCTCCTCCAAATGCAGTTTCTGTCTTATATCTGCATCAATATCCCAACCTTCTGTCTTATCCTTGATGGATTTGTAAAGGCTGATTTTTGATCCATACTTATCATCCCAAACCATTGAAGCACAATATTGCACCAGCTGATGCTCTGTAATACACATTTTCCAGTTCCTGGTTCAGATTCCCATTGATTTCCCTAATTTCATAGGTCTTCAAATTCTTTAAAAATCTGGTTGCACTACAACAGATCACACTTTTCAGAAACATTTTCATCTCTGTTAATGAATGCGTAAGCTTATAAACGCTATATTAGCAAAAGTATTGGAACGCCTGCCTTTACACGCACATGACCTTTAATGGCATCCACGTTTTAGTTCGTAGGGTTCAATATTGAGTTAGCCTAACAGCTTCAACTATTCTGGGAAGGCTGCCCACAAGGTTTAGGAGTGTGTCTATGGGAATGTTTGACCATTGTTTCAGAAGCACATTTGTTAGGCACTTTGCAGGCCAGTCAAGTTCCTCCACCCCATACTCGCTCATCCATGTCTTTATGGACCTTGTGTGTGCACTGGAACAGGAAGGGGCCATGCCCAAACTGTTCCCACAAAGTTGGGACCTTGAAATTGTCCAAAATGTCTTGGTATGCTGACACCTTAAGAGTTCCCTTCACTGGAACAAAGATGCCAAGCCCAACCCCTGAAAAACAACCCCACACCATAATCCCCCCTCCACCAAATGATTCGGACCAGTGCCCAAAGCAGGGTCCATAAAGACATTAATGAGCAAGTTTGAGGTGGAGGAACTTTACTGGCCTGCACAAAGTCCTGATCTCAACCCGATAGAACACCTTAGGGATGAATTAGAGAGGAGACTGCGAGCCAGGCCTTCTCCTCCACATCAGTGCCTGACCTCACAAATGCACTTCTGGAAGAATGGTCAAACATTCCCATAGACAGACTCTAAACCTCGTGGACATCCTTCTCGGAAGAGTTGAAGCTGTTATAGCTGCAAAGGGTGGGCCAACTCAATATTGAACCCTATGGACAAAGACTGGGATGCCATTAAAGTTCACGTGCGTGTAAAGGCAGGCACCCCAATACTTTTGGTAATATTGTGTAAGTTGCCCCGCTGCAATAGATTCTCAAGTCAATAGCACAAAATTGCACCTGACGGTGCATCCTTTTCATTACATAGGTTAGAGGTAAAGCTGGCCACATATCATACAATTTTCCTATTCAATTTCCTTTAGATTTACCTTCAAATGTGTAGTGCAATGGATTATATACAAATGGTATGACCACATATTACATGGTTTTGGTAAGTCTAAAGAAAAATTGTACAAGAATGTTGCACAATGTATGGCCAGCCTAAGCATTCCAGGAAGTGACCACCTCCTAAAGGAATCCCTTTTTGTTTAGGAGTAATACAATTGTTCATCCACGTAAAACTGATCTATCAGACATTGTTGTTGTTGGTTCATGCTACCAAGATTCTTACAACTTTCAGTGAACTCAGTAGAATGACCTCCACCAGAATTTCAAGCTGTATGCTCCTTGCAATGGACATTACAAAGCCAGTCAACCAACAAGCTGTAACTTTGAGTTGCATTCTTCTTAATATAGAATCTAGAAAGACTCCCACCAGAGTCTCAACCTGTATGCTCCTTACATTCTAATGCCTCGTACACATGGTGCAACGTTCGTACAACCGCATGTTCAACTTTTGTCCAAAATCGGATGTTGCCGGTTGTGTCTTGCATACCGACATGAGTCAAGTAATTGTACAACAAAGCCAAACTTAGTGACGTGTTACGAACGTATGGCGAGGAAGTTCAGGGGAATGCAATTTGTGAATTAGGAACATATGTTACATGACTGAACACTTCCTGGATTCAGAGCATGTGTGTTTAGCCAACTTCTGTACACACTAGTCAACAGTCGTACAACAGCTGATCCTTGTCTTTTCTTCTGTCAGTTTACCAATTACCAGAGGTGAACAGGCAGAGAGAAGCACACAGATTAATAGAAACATCTGTGTGCAAACTAACCTGTACTGACTTTACTGTTTTACATAGCACACACCCAGCTATTGATTGGCAGAAGGGTGAGTGTTATGTAAAATAGACTGAGAATGGTAGAAGGCAGGAGGACTCTGGGAAATGTAGTTCCCTGTGGAAGATACAGAAGCTAGTTCACTGAAAGGAAATGACATAATAGCTCTGCTGAACTCCTCCCTCCATCACTAGTAGTATACAGCAAAGGAGAACTGGTGGAGGGGATTAGAGACCACAATTGCAGCTATATGGTAGGAAAATAATAATTTCAGTTATTATGTTTATTACCATGTGTAACTTTCAGGTATTTATATGAGTATTTACTAAAATGTGTATGTTGCCTTTAGTTGTACTTTAAGTTCAGTACAAAAACTAAGCTCCAGAAAGTAAAACAACTCACTACCCCCAGCAAATCAGAAAATGTCACATGTGCCCTAGATAACCCCTTTAAGCAATTATTTCAACTTATTTTATTAAAGAAAACAGGACAAAGTAAGTACCATAAATACAGAAAAAAAAAATCTGCAAAGACACAAAGAAGCCAACGACACAACGAAAGGCAGCTGAAATCTTGCAGGCTCCTACACTGTATCTAGCAACCCTGGGGCCCGGCCTGTCTCTGTGCAAGGCAGCGGTACAGCAAGGCCTGCAGCTGATAACACTGTAATAGTCCTCCTTTGAGGACTGAGGCTCCTGTGTGCTGATTACTCATTTATCACACCTGGCAGCCCTGCTAAACTATAATTACTCTTCCGTTATCCGGGTGCACTGTCATGTCCGGGAGAAGAGGCTCAAGCCCAGGCAAAGGCTCCGGCTAATGACACATCCCCCCCACCTGACAAGCATTTGAAGGTTTTATTGTAAATATTCAAGATACAAGACATCTGAGATTCCCTTTTTAATTAAAAAATAAAAAAAAGGAAGAATGTTTTTTTTTTCGGAAATCTCCGTCCTCCTCCTTCGTTACCACTCCTGACAGGGAAAAAAAAAAAAAGCAAGGAGGATTTCGGTCCTGTTATCCATTCGGTGTTACCGCCAGTAGCCTTGACTTCATTTTCTCTTTGTTCGCAGAAATCCTGGCTGCAGCTCCAATATCTTGGTGCAATTATCAGACACGAGGCATGTGAACTTTGTAATTTAAACACATCACTTTTCCCACAAAAGATACATTTCCAAACCAAAATAAGGACCACTTATGCATTTATATGAAGAAGATTACATGTAGGAACTGCACAGTGCAAAGATGAAACAGCCAACTTCGCTGGAAAATAAAGATTTTTTTTTTTCAGAACCAGACTAGAGAGCAGTCTGTATTTTAAAGCATCGAAGGAAAACCTGTGTGCATTTTGTGGATATCCTCTAAAAGAGTCCCAACTTCTGTCAGTGTGTAAGTAAAATTCATAGTGGTGAACCTTGTATTTAAAAGGATTTAATAAAAAGTTGTGAAATAAAATTTTGAATGCATGTAAAAAATGTTAAAGGTTCACTAAGCTTTTTTTACAGGCAACTGCAGTGAGGGACCTTTCTTACGGGCATTCTGTTCAGGTAAGCCTGTCTGTTGTTCAGGCAGACCTGAACCAACACTCAACGCAGCCACGGCGGATGTCATCGGAGACATGTCCTCTAACACCCGTCGCTCTCCGATCCGATCCTGTCTGTCAAAAACAGATGGATGGAAACCCTATTTTCCATCCGTCTGTAAAATCGGATCGGAGCGAATCGGATGACAAAGGACAGGCGGTCCGTTGTCATCCGATCCCCATAGAGCAGAGCGGGGCTCTGACAGTTCCATCTCCGCTCAGTGAGCAGAGACGGAGCTTCCATCCGTCGAATCTCCGGGGATCGGTGCTGAGCAAAAACAGACCCTATACATCAGGGATATGCAATTAGCAGACCTCCAGATGTTGCAGAACTACAAATCCCATGAGGCATAGCAGAATCTGACAGCCACAAGCATGACACCAGAGGCAGAGGCATGATGGGATTTGTAGTTTTGCAACAGCTGGAGGTCCGCTAATTGCTTATCCCTGCTATACATGGAAAGCCCGTGTGAAAGGGCCATGAGGCCTTCACCTTCAGTTACTACCTAAAGCAGACCTAAACTGCAGAAGCTGTGACCAAAATAAGGCAAGCAGAAGGTAAAGGACTAGTTACCAGTATGTCCTTTTAGGGCCCCTGTAGCAGATCTTTTCTCCATCAATGACTTAACTTGCCTTGTTCTGAACTGGGTCTCTCTATGTGGAGGTGGCCTTCTTGGTGGAGGAGTTGGGCTTTGTTCCCTCGTGTCAGAGCTGCCCACCACCCCAATGATTAGTACTTTATTGAATGAAGGGGTAACATTTGGGGAGAAGTAGGAGAGGTGGAAGAAACACAGATGGATGGAACTGGGAGATCCTTCTACTGCAGATCTTCAAGCCCCAGGACAGGCAGATGGTTTAAGGCTTTATTTCCCATACACACTATACAATTTTCTGTAGACTTTTGTCTTCAGATTTACCAAAACCATGCAATATGAGGTCAAACCTTAGGAGTTTCAATTTGTATGCAATCAGGCAGGTCCTTACACTACATGGTTTTGGTAAATCTGAAGACAAAAGTCTAGAGAAAATTGTATAGTGTGTAAGGGGCTTAAGGCCCCATACACACTATTGGATTTTCTGCAGATTTTTTCCTTCAGATTTACCAAAACCATGTATTGTAAGGGCCTGTCTGTTTGCATACAAATTGAAACTCCTAAGGTTTGACCTCATATTACCGTATATACTCGTGTATAAGTCGACCCGTGTATAAGTCGATCCCTCTACTTTTGCCCAAAAAATATGGGAAAACTTATTGACCCGCGTATAAGCCTAGGGTGTGAAATGCAGCAGTCAGAACACAGGGACAGGGAGCCAGAACACAGGGACAGGGAGCCAGAACACAGGGATTTTAGCCAGGACACAGGGATTTTAGCCAGAACACAGGGATTTTAATGCCAGGACACAGGGATTTTAATGCCAGGACAGAGGGATTTTAATGCCAGAACACAGGGATTTTAATGCCAGGACACAGGGATTTTAATGCCAGGACACAGGGATTTTAATGCCAGAACACAGGGATTTTAATGCCAGGACACAGGGATTTTAATGTCAGGACACAGATACTGTAGCCAGAACACATAAGGGATGAGTAAGGTCATTTTGTTTCACATTAAACAGAGCTGTGCTGCTTCTAATAGCCGTTCTGTGCTGTGTAAGTGTGATTAAACACATTGGTATGCAAAGAATGCTGAGAATGCAGAGAGAGCTGCAGCCCTTCACGGAGATCAGCTTGTCCCGCTCACCTGCCGACATCAAGCTGAGAATCTGACACCTCTCTCAGCATTCTCAGCATTCCAATGTGTTTAATCACACTTACACAGCACAGAACGGCTCTTAGAAGCAGCACAGCTCTGTTTAACGTGAAACTACTGATCACCACAGACACTGACTCAGGTATAAGTCGTGGGGGGTCTTTTTGAGCACAAAAAATGGGCTGAAAAACTCGACTTATACCCGAGTATATACGGTATATGGTTTTGGTAAATCTGAAGAAAAAAATCTGCAGAAAATCTAATAGTGTGAATAGGGTCTAAGAGGTGCAGGTAGAGAGGTTGCACTTCTGTTGACTATATTGTATAATGCAGCCTGTGTTTAAATTGATACTAAACCCAGGACCCTGTATTCACTATATCTGGTCTCCCACAGTACACAGAACAGGGAAATGCAACAGTTTTAGTAGATATAAACTGCTAAATACCTTTACTCATCAGCAGTTAGAGCAGTCTTGTGACTTCTATCAGTGTCTGGTTAAAACTTGTAGGAGGAGTTTTCATTCTGTACTGACAGTCCTATGAGGCTGCAGGACCCCTGACCCTGTGTTTGGGCAAAGGAGAGATGGCTGCACACTGCCTTCACGGAAAATCCTTTATTGAAATGCTTGAATCATGAGACATGACACACCACAAAAGAGCCTAGCCAGAGACGAGGTGGACTAGATTCACACACCTGATGTGTGCTTACTCATCACCCCCGATCTATGCTGACACCATATGTTAAATAGGCATATCTCTCACACCACATGTGTAGCAGGTGTGGGGGAGGTGTCAGTATAATGCCCCTCCAGACTCTAAGAAAACCCACAGATGTGAGCCTAGCACAGATAGGAGAACAGGGAGAAACAAGGAAGGGGTTGTAACCCCATTGCACAAATTCCACAGTGTAAATGTGAGTTTAAAAACATTAAAAAATTGAATATACTCAGGGCTGGTGCAAGGATTTTTGACACCCTAGGCGAAACCTAATTTTGTTGCCTCCATGGCTCCGCCCCTGACTCCGCCCCCTTTGTCCTGTCCATGTATACGATGGAGGGGGGTGGAGGCGGAGATTTTTGCAGCACCTCTCTACCTATTTCTTTAGCCGTGGTCCACAGGCCCACACCTGTGCCTCTGGACCCGGCCTAAAAACGAATAATGATGGCACCAGCTCACTTTCTCATGCCAGCCATGGTCCGCAGGTATATGGACAGGCTGGGGTAGTATATGGACAGGCTAGAGTAGTATATGGACAGGCTGGAGTAGTATATGGACAGGCTACAGTAGTATATGGACAGACTGGGGTAGTATATGGACAGGCTACAGTAGTATATGGACAGGCTGGGGTAGTATATGGACAGGCTGGGCTAGTATATGGACAGGCTGGGGTAGTATATAGACAGGCTGGGGTAGTATATGGACAGGCTGGGGTAGTATATGGACAGGCTGGGCTAGTATATGGACAGGCTGGGGTAGCAGTGCCCTGGGTGGCAGTACGCCCTAGGTGGCCGCCTAGTGGTAGAGCCAGCCCTGAATATACTCATACAAGAGAAAAAAGAAGAAATAGCCATACCACTCTCCAAATACTGTACCAGAGTTCACATCCACAGTTCACAGAGTCTGAGTTATACAACAGAAGAAAAAAGGGGGGGGGCAATTACTTGACAAAATACATCATTAACGAAAGATATCTAAAATAAAGCGCAAAAAAATCACTGTGTATGGGGTGTACAGTCATATATTTGTAGCGCCCTCCTAGTTTGGGTACTAGAGAGTGTATATAGTTTTTGGCTCTCTCTGCTTAACAAGAGAGCTGACAGGTACATTTATATGCTGTCTGCTTATCAGGGAGCCTGATTTGAGTAAGGTCTGCTCAGTGTGCTCTGGTGCTGTTTCATATGGTCTGGAGATGTTTTACCCTGTCCAGTAGTATGGGTCCCTATTGGACAGAGGGAGAAAACCTCAGCCAGTGACAGCAGGTGTATTTGGAGGTGTTTCTGACCAGCTAGCAGGGGAGTGGTGCCCCACTGCATCTTGGGTGAACACCTTCATATAAAAGGGAGCACATGGGCTCAAGGTTAGGAGTCCCAGCCCACCCAAGCCTGAGGGGTGAGGTGTATGTTCAGCTCTTGGCTGCTAGGCCCGAGAGCCTATCCAGGAGGCTGCCGGCTGCTAGGCCTAGTCGAGGCCTATCCGGATGCTGAAGCTGTAACCCACAGTTCTTTGAAAGCTGACAGAGGAAGGATGTCCTTGGATTCGGTCTGATATTGCAGTGGCAAAGTGTCGCTTGGAGGTTGGCAGAAAGGGCTATTGACTGTCCCAGGACATGGTGTGAGTACGGATCTGTGAGAGGATCCTTGAGACTGTGTGCTAGAATTTCCCCTGCCCTCATATCAGCTTAATTGGGTGTGCCAGCTAGAAAGGAGACACTGGAGAATGTCTTGAAGAACAGAGCCCAGCTTCTGTCCTTACTGCTTAACAAGGGACCTGTTCTGCTAAAGTCAGCCTGCCATAAAGTGCCTTTGGTAGTCTGCTACACTGAGTTAGAAAGGAGACACTGGCTAGTGTCTTGAAGAAACAAAGTCCTGCATGTCCTTTGTTGTTTAGAGATGGACTTGTTTCACTGGAGTCAGTCTGCTGTGTGATACCACTGACCGCCTGCTACACAGAGCCTAGGGAGAATTTGTCCTCAGTTACAGTCAGTTACTTGGAGTATCCTATCTCTACCCTTCTCCTATCCAAGTTAAACAATAAAGCATTGAAAATTCATCCTCTAGACTGGTCATTGGAAACCAGCAGGATTGTGTGTGCACCTGGCTGTGTGAAAATGTTATAGTGACTGGCTGCAAGAATATTCAGTGGGAGGCTCGTGAACAAATATACATTGTATTAGCAGCTCCTTCGGGGGTACCGCTACATATTATAAAATGCAGAGCGGTGCTGACTCTGTCTGTGCAGTGCTGATTGGCCCTGTGATGATCACATGCACCCGCCCAAGAGAAAAAAAGAGAAACTCTCTAGCAATACATACCAAACTGAGCATGTGCAGCTTGTTCCCTAGCTCTGTGCTATCAGGAAATATATTGGGGACAGTGGAAAAAGGGGAGGATCAGAGAACAGAAAATCCATCAGCCTTTTTACACAATGCAGAGGATTAATCCCTTAGGTTCCAGGGTGAGTATAACAAGCATGCTTTACTGCATATACAGACTGATTTTACTGTTGTAGGTTTAGTAACACTTTAACCACTCTGAGAAGCCATTTTATGGTTTAAAGGCCATATCCAACACCATATATTTCCCCTGGGGAGTTTCTTCTATTTGCACTTTGGAGCTGTTACATTTTGGTTCTCTTCTTTTCTCCTGCCCCTTCCTCAGATCCATATGAAGCAAAGCATATCTACATAAATCCTTCTAAGGAAGCATCTCTGTATATTGGGGTTGTGCACAACGAACAGGCGGAAGTTTGAAGTGGTTTTATTTGATACTGCATATTGTAAGTATACTTTTGAAATGTCTATAAAAGATATGTGTAATTTAAAATATCATTTTTAATTATTTTCAATTCAATGCAGGAGGAAGCAGAGGGCCCTGCTCGTTAGAGCTTACAATCTAGAAGGGAGGGTTAAGTAATAAATGTGGGGGATGAGCTGATGAAGAAAAATAAAGTACAGTTGATAGGTGGAGGCAGGTTAGGTTTCTCTGAAGGGAAAGTTTTCAGGGATCACCTAAAAGTGGATAGAGTTGGAGATAGTCAGACAGATTGGGGTAGGGAATTCCAAAGGATGGGAGAGGCTCGGGAGAAGTCCTGGAGGCGAGTATGAGAGGAGGTGTCGAGGGAGGTAGAGAGCAGGTCTTGGGAGGTACAAAGAGGATGATTTCATTGGTATTTTGAGATGTGATGTAGCTGGGGGTAGAGTTGTGGATGACTTTGTAACTTATTGTTAATATTTTGAATTGAATTTGTTGGGTGAGTGGCAGCCAATGGAGGGATTGGCAGAGAGGGGTAGCAGATACTGAGTGGTTTGTAAGCTGGATGAGCAGAAGCATTCATGATGAACTAAAGGGGGTATAAGCTATTTAAAGGTAAGCCAATAAGCAGGGAGTTGCAGTAGTCGAAGGTGAGAGAACCAGGGAGTGAATCAGGAGCTTCGTAGTTTTATTGGCTAGAAAGGGATGTATTTTGGAGATGTTGTGGAGGTTGAGATGGCGAGCTTTAGAAAGTGATTGGATGCGGGGCCGAAAGGAGAGTTCAGAGTCCATGATAACACCTAGCACACTGGCATGCAGGGATGGGTTGATGGCTGTGCCATTGTCAGGGGAATGGGCACGTGGGGGAGGAAATATTATGAGTCGGGTTTTGGACAAGTTGAGTTTGAGGAAGTGGTGTGACATCCAGAGAGATATATCTGTTAGTAAGTTAGTGATTCGCGAGGAGACTGATGGTGTGAGCTGAGGGTTGGAGAGATAGATTTGGGTGTCGTGAGCGTAGAAATGATGTTGCAAGCCATGGGAGGCTATCAGCTGATTGATACTTGTAATTTAATTCACTTTGGCACAACACTGTATTCTATTCTTATGGATGCATTTTTTTGCAGATATGAATATATGTACCTAAGACCGCTATTAGATCATTCTTCATAAGAAGTACATCTGCTGCTTATTTAATCTGGGGTCCTGAAGAAGTGCTCCAGTTCCGTGAAATGTGTAGACCCTAAAAAAATATGCAACCCTGTTTTCAAGAAATGTGGTCAATTCCGTGTGCAGGATGGGTTGTTAAAATGTGGAGATCTGTGGACAGACTATGAGATATTTATATTTGCATACTTTTATTTAATGGAGGCAATGTTCTCTTGTATTTTAAGGATTGCTATTTTGTGGATCCATGGAGCGTTTCAATAGACCGACTTCTCCTATCGAAGTAGCGCAGGACATTTACCACCTGACCTGCAGGCTAACGAAACGCGTCGCATTCCATGACGCCATCACCCCTGGACTCCATCTGAGCTGCATTCCACGCCTCGTTCCGGATACCGCTGTATGAGTCGGCCACTTGCAGCGGTGGTTGACTGAGGACGGTACTACGGCTTGGGACTCCTTACCGGCTTGGGACCGACTTACAAACGACTCCTACTTACAAATGGAGGGAGACAACAGGAGGTGAGAGGAAATCTCCCCCTAGGAAGGGAAATTCACTCCTGTAAGAGTTATTATGGGAAAAAGGTGCCTCCACTGATGCTTTATCACCAATCCTTGTTTCCACAACAACCCCAAATTTTCAAAATCCAATTGTCATAGGGACAGAAAGTGAGCTGCAATCTTCTGAACAGGGACCTAGACTGTAAAACAAACATTACAGGGGTGTTACCCCTTCCCTATGCTATCCAAAAAGCTTAATTTTTTTTTTTTTTGGCTGGAGCTACACTTAAAAAATGTACCTGTTCCCACTTACAAATACATTCATCTTAAGAACAAACCTATAGACCTTATAACCTGGGGACTGCCTGTATTTATTACTGCATGATTTGGGGATGCCAGCATTCAAGACCACATGAATTAGTATGGCTCCCACCTTGTTATTACAAATATTTATTTTACAAAATATAAGACTTTTATTTGATTCCCTGATTTAATAAAAACAATGCTCTATTTTTAATAATTTGACAAAAATGGAAAAGTGTTTTAAAATAATTTTGGTTATTTTACACTTGACAGTTTTAATCACATTTCTAAAACTTTTGTGGCCATCCCCACAATATGGGGTCCAAGTACAGTTCCCATAGTATTACTGAGGTTGCGTCAACTTAGATGTACTGCTTCTGTTGCTATAACAGAAGGCAGTGAAGAGTTACTTGAATAATTTGAAGTAAATAAGAACAACTTAAAGTGGAGTTCCACACATTTTTTTGTTTATTAAAAGTCAGCAGCTACAAAAAGTGTAGCTGCTGACTTTTAATAAACAGACACTCACCTGTCTCGCGGTCCAGCGATGGCTGCGCCCGATGCCTCGCTCGTCTTCCCCCTCTTCCCGACAGCCCCGCCATTCCTAGTGTGGTCACCCGGCCCGGCTTCACAGCCGGGCACACACTGCGCATGCGCGGGTCGCGCTGCGCGTTCCTAGTGGCCAGGCAATCTTCTGGGACCTGTGACGTGTCCCAGAAGATTGCCAGGAGGGAGGGGCCGCCTAGGAGGAGTCACCTAGGCAGCCAGGTGATGGAAGGAGGAAGAGGGACAGGAAGTCCCTCTGAAAAGCAGGTACCTACCCCCCAAAAAAAAATGACATGCCAAATGTGGCATGTAAGTGGGCGAGGAGTGCTTAAAGCGGAAATTCCACTTTTGGGTGGAACTCCGCTTTAAGTACAGAAACATCCCTATAAAGAAGAAGAGTTCCAAGACACTAGCAAAAAACAGAGGTCTCCCCGAGTGGGGTAGAGTTATAGGGTTCGGCCCTAGGGGGCATGTCCAAAAGCTTTGCCAGGGTCCAATCACCTGAAGGTATGAGCCTGTAATCCAGGGTATATGAATATCCAGCCTGTGTCCTGTACTGCACAATTAAGATATTTATTTTTTCCTTTTAAGCTTGACACATAGAATCCAGAGAACCATAAATTTGTCAATAAGGCAAATGATATAGTTTTCTAGTTCATTTAGCTTTATCCACAAACTTGACTTTGCCGTATGCTTTTAGTCAAGGTAAGTGGGCGGTGTTGCAGAGAAACCAAACAATAACAATTAAGAAGTTAGTTTGTGACTGGCAATTATCTAGCTAGCGATTTCAGTTACATCGCAGAACCAGATGGTCTCACGGTGCATCCTTCAAGCTTAAAGGGTCAATGAGTACAGCAAGGAAAAATGCAGACTCTCGGGGAGTCTGTCCTGTGGCTAAAGCTAAGATCAGCTTTGATATCAGGGAAAGAAGATCTCAAAACATACAGTAGGTTGTGGCGCGTGTTGCTTTGATAAGAGAACACACTGAGTTCTGGCTTCAGGTTTATTTGACACTTGGATGCTTTCCACCTAGACTTGGAGTCCCAAAGACTGAGATGGAGATAATGTGTTTGGAATACTTAAGAGAGTGGAACTCAATCCAAAGGCTGATACAATGGCTAAACTAATTTAAAAAATATTGAATGAAACTACACACTGTGGCTCCCTTTGTACGATAACAAGAATCAAAAGCTGCTAAAGGATTTTCTAAACGTTTCTTATCTGATTGAGAAACGATAGTTGATTCTTATGAAAGATACACACATTAATGTATATGGCACAGGGCAATGTGCAACCACTGAGAACTCAGCCCCAGGACCGATCTGCAGTTATGATTATAAGCTGAGCTACAAAAAACCCACAGGGTCTAATCAGAGCCCTAAACAAAAAGGTGTCAAAATTTAAGCCCATGCTCTTCTAGTATCTTCCGAAGGCTTTATGACCCTCAGTTTGTCTTTGTATTAGCTGCCTTTTATCAGTTGCACATCAGCATTCTGGCAGGGAGACGGAAGGGCAGCATAATAAGCCAATCACTTTACTGCACTGTATTACCCTATGGATCCACAAAATAGAGCTTGCATTTATAAAGCAGCTATATGACCTTATTATGGCCACACTGCTGTTAAAAGAGAAAGTGGAGGGTGGATACAAGACCAGTCACTTAGCACACGAGGAAAGATTAGAGGAGCTGAATTTATTCTCTCTTGAGTAGAGGAGATTAAGGGAGGAGATTAAGGGAGGATATGATCAACATGTACAAATACATAAGGGGTCCATATAGTGAACTTGGTGTTGAGTTATTCACTTTAAGGTCATCACAGAGGACAAGGGGGCACTTTTTGCGTGTAAAGGAAAAAAGATATCATCTCCAAATACGGAAGAGGGGGGAGAGAAGTGAGGCAGGGGGCGGCCGCATTGCTGGAGCATGGGAAAGGTGAGTGTCTGATTATTAAGACCCCTTTCACACTTGTGCGACTTGTCCTGCGACTTTAGACTGCAAAGTTTCCTTCATTCCTACCTGTGCAACTTCAAAGGAGTCCCTGCACTACTTTGGTCTGACATTGAGGTGACTTGAGGTCCATAGACCTCAGGATTACACAGGTATTGCTTCAAGTCGCATCAAAATCACTGTAAAATCGTGGCAAAATAACGCAACTTTCAAGTCGCACACGTGTGAATGGGGCCTAAGGCTGGGTTCACACCTATGTGAATTGGATGCGGCTCACACCACATCCAATTTGCAGGACACTTGAAAACACATTGTTTTCAATATGTCCAGTGCACAAAGGTGCGGTGCATTCACAGTCCGCATTGCACAGAAAACGTGTGCGAATTCCCAGCTCATTATGTTCAATGGGAAAGCATCTGACATGCAAATGTGAACAGGGATCTGTGCCCCTGCTCGGGGCTCCTCCCCCCTCCCTCCCCAACAGCTGCTGCGCTGTGAGAACGGACAGGAGCCACTGAACGGTCCTTCTCACATGCAAACAGGCTGGAATTCTCACCGCTATGGTGTGAATCAAGCCTAAAAGTCAGCAGCTACACTTTTTTAGCTGTTAACTTTTAAAAGGGTGGAACTGCGCATTAATGTACATAACATAACTGGCTACTAAAATTTATTGGTAAAGTTGATCCAGGGAAAATCCGATTGCCTCTCGGGGGATCAGGAGGGAATTTTTCCCCCGCTATAGCAAATTGGATCATGCTTTGCTGGGGTTTTTTGCCTTCCTCTGGATCAACTATGGGTGAAGGATTGTGTATATGGGACTGTATGATTTTATACATATATATTTTTTTTTTTTTTTGGTTGGACTGGATGGACTTGAGTCTTTTTTCAACCTGACTAACTATGAAACTATGTAACCTAGCACAAGTAGACAGAGCAGAAGTGACTGGTATTTATTACAGGAAACTCCTGAATAGTGGCAAAATACAGAAGTTGTTTCATGTTGGATTACTGCACAAACATGGAAAAAATACACAAGTGACACTAGGTTTTTCAAATAAGAATACAAAAAAACCAAATGACCACAAATGTAAGGATCATCCTTCCAAGTGACCATATCATTAACGTACCATGTGCTGTAGATTGAGTAATTACTAGCAGGGGTTCCCAGAGACCAGAATGTTGTTTCAAGGGTTCCTCCATGCCAAAAAAGATTGAGAAAGGCTGATTTGACAATCCCTTGCCACCCCGATGCCCACTGAATATAAAAAGGCCCTGTTTATTTCTTAAGTCAGCCTGGTCAGAGCTTACACAAAACAAAGGACACGCACCCCACCTCCATATGACAATGCTTAAAGGAGAGGTATAGCCAAAGATATTTTGGCTATATTTTACCTGTAGATGACAGGAGGGTGGATCTTTCTGGATTCCTGTGACCCGTTTTCAGCTGAAAGTCTGCTGTTGGCTGCCATCACTCAGATGCCTCAGGGTCAGGATCCACTGAGATGCCTGGTCTGGCACCTGGCTCAACCTCTCCTGAGCCAGCCCCTCGACCCCACCAAAACCCAGTGCTCCGGTGAGCGCTGGAAGAGTAGAGCAGAGGGCCGCTGACTGACAGTCACGGCTCTCTGCTCAGAGGGGGAGAACTAAGTAATAAGCAGTGTTTGATCGGATCAATGCTGCATCCACCTATGTTAATATAAATGTTTTTCTTTTAAAATCCATACTTCTCTTTTAAACAATAATGTGTAATGTATTTCATACAGCCAGGTTTTTTTTCTTCAGAGAATAGGTGCAGGAACTCCCCCCTTCAGTCACTTCTTGTTTCCACCCCCTACCCATCTCTGAGCAACATCCCTTGGTTCCAACCCCCACCCACCTCTCAGTACCTCCTCTTTTAGAGAATACAGAGCCAAGTGTAGCAGGGAGCATATGCTTACCTATGCCTGCATTTCAGAGACAGAGTGCAGTGTTGTTATGTGGAACTGACTTCCTCTAGTCGCCAAAGAAAGAAGATCATATTGTCACATTTTATAACACAGTGTTTTATTCCAGCAGAGCAGTGCATGCTGGGGTTGTAGTTCACTTCCCGGAAGTTTTCCTCTAGCTGCCTTCAGGAAGAACTCCATTTCCCACAAGACTGTGCATCAGAGAAGGATTGATGGGAAAAAAATGATTCCCTAATGGAACAGATTATTTAAGCAGAGGGTGCGGCCTGCTCCAGTCTCTTGGGATGGTGTGATTGACCAGCAGGGACCTGCATGCTACATCATCCGAATTGAGGCCTACATCTAGTGATTCAGTGAGCCGGGTGCCACAGTATTTCAGAGAGTGAACCAGCACACCAGCATACAAGTCTGTTCCAGAGTCGGCGGCATGTGCAGAGTGAGCATCGGTCGATCCGGAGAGAACTGCAGGGAGAGCAGTGGAAGTCGTTTCCCCAAAGCAAAGAGCAAGAGGATACTATTAGTTCCAGCTTCATCAGCACTGAGTAACCGGTCCGCTCTCTGTGATCAGCTGATCGGTGTGTGGTGAGAAGGCAGAAGCCTACCTTTGAATATACTCAGTTGTTTCTATACTTCTCTGTCAGTACAGACACAGTTTACTTAGTGGAATACAAACCCTGTGCACAGGTCCTTCTTTCACAGATAGTATAACCTGGAGTCAATCATCACTACCGAGGCTTTCTCCTAAAGTGCAATTAAGCTTGCCTATTTGTGCCCTATCCCAGGGATTAGTGGACACAGTGATACTGGTACCCAACTTTGGAATCATCAAAAGCTGGCAGAAGATTAGACTGAACTGTAATATCAGGATCCTTGTCATTGCAGTGACCATTTCTCACTTGACCAAATTCAAAGTGGATTCTTCGGGGGAGCTCTCTGAGTTAGAGCAGGAGAGTTCAGCTAAATAATTGTTGTTGGTTATTGATACTTGTGTTGTCATACAGTGAACTATTATAAAGCTATATAATCTTGTCTGATCCCCCTTGAACGCTATGCATATATCTGAGTTTCATTCATTTCAATAGATATAATAACAGAGTGAGTTCTTCTGACTATTTTCACTCATTGTACTTACATCTGCATTATTCTTCTAAATTTCTCAGTGACCATAAGATATTGATTAAGCTCTATCTGCAGATATATATGCTATTTTGCTGTTATTAATCAAAGGAATGGTGAATATCTCCATTCGCTTATCCTTTTTATATATACTATTGCATTATTGACCAGATGTAATATTTTGAAATTCTGCATTGTTTACTAAATTGTTTACTATTGCCCTTTAAAGTGTGAGTCCCTTCTCAAGAACTCAACCCAACGTCTGATAAGTAAATATCATAGATTTTCTCAAAATTGAGTGTTTCTTTTGCTGGGTCATATTTAAAAGGGAATTACCCCAAAAGTGGGTCCAGGTTTGCCAGAGGGGATTGAGGCTGTTATTGAGGTTGAGCGGCAGAGTGACGGACAGAACATACTAAGCGGCCCCTACGGGTAGAACTACACAAGTGTCATTTTGTGGTGATTAGTAATGTGTATGAAATATTCAAAACAACAGTCAATCAGCGCAGATAAATGAAATTAAAAGCAGCTGAACACGCAGGGTTAACACAGTCAAATCCCTTAGAACAATAATAAAAATAAAAACTGTGCAGCGCTCATATAAAGTCCATAAACATTCATGAAGACATCCATAAAAGTGTCAGGCAGGTGTGATTCAAGGCATGCAGACAGCTTCACAGGTGAAAAGGGTGTTCCAAAGACCGCCACCAGTGATACAAGCTGCTCAACTACAACAATGATCCTCATTACAGGGATCAGTTCACGCTTCTGCCTTTATCTGGGAAAGGCAAACCCTCCACAGAATAAACCCCAAAAAATGCCTAATCTGGCTGGGTACTCCCAGTACTTCTTTAGCTCAGTTTCCCCAGAAGAAAACATAAACACTATATAGTGCTCTCTGTAACAAACTTCATTTATTGAACATAAAAAAGTATTGCACTTACATTTTAAGGCACTGAGACCCAGTGCCTAGTTAAAGATAAATAAATTTTAAAATCCGGACAGTCCACAATGTGTGCGCACATCAAATCGCGAGTACCGGTCTGCGGGTGACGTAACTTCCTCTTCCGTACGTGTTACGTTCCATCAAACCGGAACTTCCTCAGCGGATGTGGAAATGACGTTGACTTCTGCTTTTAACTACCAAAGTGTCCTTTGACCCGGAACACAAATTCCCGGGCAGGAAATGACATCAATTATTGAAAGTAAAATGCTAACATTGGAGACACCAATGTGTCACTCAATAATCTCACCAAACATGCGCATAAATGGGAATTTTTCGTGTCTACCCACAAGCCGGTACTAGAATACACATTTAATATCAAGCTAAATTAATACTTTATGGAAACTTATAAAAAAAACTTTAAACATTAACGATCCGAATTAAAACAATTAAGATCGAAGTCTACATTCAGGCCTCTAGAGGTTAAAACTTTGGTCCCATATATCCAATGAGATTCCCTTTTACTTAATTGGCGTATATAATTTTCGCCTCTCCAATGCTTTGTTACTCTTTCTACTCCCCAAAATTTTAACTCTTTAGGGCTTTGATTATGATGTTTCTTGAAGTGTCTAGAGACATTATGAGTCACCAACCATTTTTTGATATTAGCAACATGTTCTTGGAGACGTACATATAAAGGTCTGCACGTTCTCCCAATATACTGTAGACCACACCCACATTCTAACATGTAGACAACACCAATTGTATTACATGATCAATTGCTGTATGTCATATTGTTTGCCTGTTGCAAAGGCTATAAATTCTTTCCGTCTCTTTTTATTAACCTTAGAGTGCTTACAGGCGACACAGCGTCTACAGGCATAAAAACCTTTTAGAAATCCAAATAACCTACTCTCTCTAAGTATAGGTGGGTCCACTACCCCTGGGGCCAATCTATCCCATAAGGTAGGGGCTTTTCGGTATATAAATGAGGGTTTATCAGGCAATACGGCCCCTAATACTCTGTCTAATTTCAGAATAGACCAATTTTTCATTATAACTTTTTCTATCTTTTTATGTTGAATATTGTAATCTAAAACCACTTTGACCTGGTAATTGGTATCCACATTTTCCTTTGGCTCGGGAAAAACCAAGGAATTTCTTTCCACCATTCTAATCTTTTCTATTTCTTCCTCAAGGACCGGTCTACTGTATCCTTTTTGTTCAAATCTATCCTGTAAGATTTTTGATTGGCTGATAAAGTCTTCCAAACGGGAACAGTTTCGCCTAAGTCTGATGAATTGACCCCTGGGAATATTGCCCAACCATAAATGGTGATGGCAACTCCCCATAGATATATAAGAATTTCTATCAGTGGGCTTGAAATGGGTCACCATCCCAAACCTACCTTCTTTTGACCCAATCTCCAAATCCAGGAATACCACCTTATCACTACTGACATTCCAGATTAGGGAGATGTTTTTATTATTGCAGTCTAGTTTCCTTAGAAAATTATCCAAGCTTGGTCTATCACCTTCCCAAATGAGTATAAGGTCATCTATAAATCTTTTGTAACATTTCAGCTGGGGCGGACGATCTCTAAAGACTGATTCCTCCTCCCAGTGGGCCATAAATAAATTGGCCACACTGGGAGCAAAACGTCCACCCGTAGCTACTCCTTTTATTTGTAAATAAAACTGATTCTGGAACCAAAAATAATTTTTGGATAAACAGAAACGTAAACATTCAATCAAAAATTCTTTAACCACTTTAGCCCCGGAAAGTTTTACCCCCTTCCTGACCAGAGCAGTTTTTGAGATTCGGCACTGCATCATTTTAACTGACAATTGCGCG
Organism: Glandirana rugosa; assembly: GCA_018402905.1. NCBI lineage: Eukaryota > Metazoa > Chordata > Amphibia > Anura > Ranidae > Glandirana > Glandirana rugosa. The sequence goes on along the minus strand of BLSH010161854.1, from coordinate 1,775,056 downwards.
GTCGTGCGACGTTGTACCCAAACAAAATTTGCATCCTTTTTTCCCCACAAATAGAGCTTTCTTTTGGTGGTATTTGATCCCCTCTGCGTCATTTCTGATCGCCGCTATAAACAAAAAAAGAGTGACAATTTTGCAAAAAACACAGATTTTCTTACTTTTTGCTATTTATATTCTTCCTCATATTTGTAATAAAAAAAAAAAACAATCAACGTTTATTGATTGGTTTGCTCAAAAGTGGCCGTGTTTACGGATGGTGAGAATTCATTTCTGGGGTTTTCTTTTTATTTTTTACTAGTAATGGCGGCGATCTGCGATTTTTAGCGGTACTGCGATATTGGGGCAGACATGTCGGAAATTTTTGACACTTTTTTGTGGCCAATGACATTTATACAGCGATCAGAAATTTAAATGTCAACTGATTACTGTATAAATGTCATTGGCAGTGAAGGGGTTAACCTGGGGGGGGAGCTAGGGGTTAACTGTGTTCCCTGGGTGTGTTCTTACTGTGGGGGGACTGGGCTACCATGGGCATAGGAGATCTAACTGATCCCAGTGACAGGGATCGGTAGATCTCCTATGCCTGCACTGACAGAGCGGGGAACCGGCATGTTTACATCGGCGGTTCCCCGCTCTTTGGCTGTGGCCGCTCATCGCGGCTCGCCAGTGAACATCGGGTCCGCCAGAGCCGCGGGGACATTCCTTCGGAGTGCGGCATGCACGCGCCCCCTAGCTGCCACCCGCAGATCGCCGCCTTTTTAGGGTGATTCGCGGTAGCCGTCCACACTGCCACAGTAAATATACTGCGCACGGTGTGGAACCGGTTAAAGTCCATAGATAGATCTGAGGTTGCTAATGCCCATTCAACTGAGGAAACAGCGTCTTCATGGCTAATAATAGTATACAGGGAACTTACATCTCCCGTTACTAACCAGCATTCAGATGAATATTAAAGAGTTTCGCGAATTTGAAGTCAATGAGGACCCGAACTTTTCGGCACAAAAATGGCTGTAAAAAAGTCCCGGGCCTCCTGGCAAGTGCTAGAGGGCTGCAAAAGGAAGTAAGATGGGGGTAAGAGTAGGACAAGTGCCCTACAAAAAAATGGGGATAGGGAAAATAACTTACAATCAAATAAAAAAATAAAAATGGGAAGGGGGTGGATGTGGAGTAGGAGTCTAGAAGTTGACTAGGCCGTGACTGTGGCAGTGTAGGTGGAAGTGGCAGCGGTGGTGGAGGAGGAGGAGGTAGCCAATGCTTTTTGTTGTTTGTTTTTTTTTCTCTAATTGGGGTAGCCCCCAAAATATTGAGGCATATTCAAAAAACAAGTATACCAATAATCTGTCCCTTACAGCAACAGCAGGAACCTGACCCTATAGGAGTAGGCAATGATTTTAGAACAATAATCTGTCCCTTACAGCAACAGCAGGAACCTGACCCTATAGGAGTAAGCGATGATTTTAGAACAATAATCTGTCCCTTACAGCAAAAGCAGGAACCTGACCCTATAGAACTAGGAGATGATTTTAGAACAATAATCTGTCCCTCAAAGCAGTAGACTCTACCTAGTCCAGAATCAGATCATTCTGTAATGCAGGATGAGATCCACAATCTGTCCCTCAAAGCAGTAGTAGTAGTAATCTCTACTTAGTCCAGAATCAGATTGTTCTGTAATTCATGATGAGATGTTATTATATCTGCAATCGGTCCCTCACAGCGCCGGCAGCATCCTCTCCCTAGACTAGCCTGAGAGCATGTGACATGCAGCACTACGTGACTCCAGCTTATACAGAGGCTGGGTCACATGATGCACTGGCCAATCACAGTCATGTCATTAGTAGGCATGGCTGTGATGGCTTCTATGGGCAAACCAGTGAAACGCTTGTTGATTGGCTGCCCTGCAGCTATTCAACAGGCGGGATCAAATACCCAAACCCAAACTTTTTTTCAAATGTCCGGGTTCGGGTCCGGGTCACGGACACCCCAAAGTTCGGTACGGACCGGAACTTTACAGTTTGGGTTCGCTCAACTCTAGTCTAAATACAAAGCCTCCTTCTTGGTTAGTATTCCATTCTTCCTTCCTCTTACAACCAGCTTATGTAACTCATCCTTATATGTTAACATTGGATTCTTAGTGAGAATTTTATAGGTGTTTCGATCACTTAACTGACGATAAATCTCTGATACATAGGTGAATTTATTCATTATTACTAACCCCCCTGCCTTGTCTGCAGGGCATATAATAATATCTTTCTTAGACTCTAGGGATTGAATTCCTTTTCGTATATATTCTGGATCGGACACCCTTCTTACTGACAATGACTCCAATTCTTGGCATACTTTATTCCTAAATACTTCTATGTATTTATTGCCCTTATTTACAGGATTAAATGTAGAACGGTTACTTAATATTGACTGTCTAGTAGACTCTCTCACATTGATATTACTCATATTGGATAAAAAATATTTTTTAATATTAAGGTTCCGAACATATTTCTGTATATTTACATATGTTTGAAATGTATTTAAATTTCGAACCGGGGCAAATTTTAGCCCTTTATCCAACACTCGTATTTCATCATTATTTAAAGGGATACCGCTTATATTAAAAATACCAGTTCCTAATGGGGTCTTGGTTTTTTGAAGCCTTTTCCCCCCTCTCCTTCCTCTCTTTCTTTTATGACCTGATCTGGGGGTGCCTATATAAGGGGGATCTCTCCACCTCTCTTTTGGGTAACTGTGGGGATGTCCTCCTCCTGGGTCATTTTGTGCCTGATGAAAATCCCCTACCTCCTGTGAGGCATAATCCTGAAGAGGTGCATAATTATTTCTTAATGATAAAGTACTCCCTCTAGGGGGTGCTCCCCTCCCTCTGTGGGGGTGTCTTCCCCTACCATTCTCATTTTGTTGATAGTGAAACCTTACAGGTGTCCCTTGTGTGTGAGGAATGGAATGTGGTAAAAATAAGAAAAGTAGTAAAGTAGATCTCCTGCAGCCAATAGACCCTTCCCAGCAGCAATAGATACCCCCAGCAACAAAAGATCCCCCAGCAACAATGGACACCAACAATAATAGATCCCAGCAGCAACAACAGATTTCCCAGCATCAGTCCAGCATTAAAAGACTCTCCAGCAGCCAGCAATAATAGACCACTCCTTTAACGGTAGATCCCCTTAAGCAACAATTGAACCCCAGCAACATAAGCCCAACCAACAACAATAGTTCTGCCACTAGCAACAATAGACCTCCTCCAGCAACAATAAACTGCCACACAAAAATAGATGCCTACCAGCAACAATACATCCCCCAACAGCCAACAACAATAGACCCCTCCCTCAACAGTAGATGCCTTCCAACAACAACAACCGACCCCACCAGCAACATAAGCCCCCCCCTCTCCAGTAACAAAAGGTTCTCCATCAGCATCAATAATAGACCCCCCCACCATGCAAAAATAGACCTACTCCAGGAACAATAGATCCCCCAGCAGTCAACATCAATAGACCCTCCAGCCCACCCCTTGTCATTACACACATTCCATATTCAGGTGGAGGTACCAGAACTGCGTTCCAACTGGAAAAAAGCCCTACATACAGCTATCCTTTAACTTACCCCTCTCGAAAGTCTTATATAGGTTCTTTCCCTATAAAGGCCCCTTCCAGAGTCATGCTGTGCAGCCAGCAGGAGGCCCAACTGCCACTACTTTTGTGCATGGACAGAAAAATAGTCAATGATGAGTATCTCACTTGGCTTCGGACATTGAATGATGCAGTGGAGCAGTTTGGCCAAGGTAATTATCAACAGGCGATAAAATGTACAGGTTCACTTTAAAAACAAGCAATAACGACAGATCTCATATTTCTATCCACTCAAGTTCACTTTAAGTCTTACAAAGTAGAGGTACTAATTTGATTTAGCACTAAATAAACCAGTGTAAAACTAAATGGCTCTCGACAGCTACCACGAAAAATCCCTTTCAATGCTGATGCACTTTTTTTTATTAGTTTAACTAATTCTATATCCGCCAGCAGGAAGGGAAAAAAAAAAATAGCCCAAAAAAATGATTCGCTTCCCATCTCTATTTTCTCTCCTCTGTCAGAGATTCTCAGGAGTCGCTCAGCATACAATGCAACGCACAGCTAACCATATAATTGATAACTCCAGTCTATTCACTGTGGGGATCTGTCAGTGCATGTCTAAAGACACATAGAAGCAGGCACACAATATGAAAATGAACTGAAAAGAGACTGATTCACGGAGAGTTTTGATGGTTAATTGCCTGAGCCGTGTTACGTGCGCTCACGCAGATTTCAGCGGAGAGAGAAGGCCTCGCTCTGCTATGACAGGTCTATTTAGAAAGCTCAGACCTCACTTCAGAAGTTAATTGCTGCATGCCAGAGTCAGATTTAAATTATCTGCATATGAGAGGAAAAATAAGAAGCAGCAAGTGAATGCAGCTTGCAGAAAGTGACAATGCCGAGCCTTAGAGCTTGTCAGAGTGGTTTAAACCCTTGGCGAAGTCGATACTATTGCACGGTGACATATGTTATTACTTTTATCACTGCGCGAACAAATTATCTGCACAGTGTTCTGAAAAGTGTTGACATTAGAGTAAATACACCTTACATAATCCGTGACGCTACAAGAACGAAACGCTTTATTATTTAACACTGTTAGCCTGCTGTTATTTGAGAAAGTTGGCGTTAATATTTTTATAACTCGGCTAAGGACTGTTCACACTAATGATTGTTGGCAGGATGATGGCGTTCTGGAAGTTATTATATTGCTATTCCCAGAAGAAAGTAGCATGGTGACTGGCACTTGTACCTGGCAGTGCTGGGTCCTGGGTTGGATTCTCATATGGAATACCATCTGCATAGACTTTGCATGCTCTTTCCGTCTTTCAGGATTTGCTCCAGTTGTTCCATTTTTATCCATAGGCCAAAATTACCCATTTTTGGGTAGGTTAACCATTGTACGCTGGGTTTCATTGCTTAGAACCTGTCACCAGTTTCTGGTGTCTGGAATAAGTAGCAAAGTTAAAGTGGACCATCTGTCAAAAAATGTATTTTACATCATTGCAAGCCTTTCCCTTCCGCAATGTAAAACATTTTATTTTCCATTTTTTTTTTCCTTTCCTTCCGACTGTCCCCATCTCCATTCTTCCCTAGGCTAGCTTTACACTTCTCTCCACCTGAAGCCTTCTGGGATATGCACATCACATATCCCAGGAGGCATCACTTATATACTGCAGCTGTAGGAGGACAGACCTGAGAGTAGTATTGAGGGCTGGCTGCCAGACAGCTAGCTCCCAATGACATCAGAAAGGAAGATGGCAGTGCAGGACCACCCATGCCGCAGTGGAGCAAATGACTGCAGAAGGACAATGCTGGATTTGTTGGGCATGTGAGTGTGTTCATTGTGGATAGTTCCAGCAAAAAGAACAAGGATAAAAAAAAAGATACAAAAATAAAGTACCCCTGATAGTGGGACTTTGAAGGCACTCATCCAAATCAATTATGTAATACATAATTGATTTGGATGAGTGCCTTCAAAGTCCCACTATCAGGGGTACTTTATTTTTGTATCAATGTAGGGATGTGGCACTCATTCTATGCAAAAAAAAAAAGTAAAACAGGGGGCTGGTTAGGTGCAGCATGGTGTGGAGGCAGAAAACACTCAAGGTCCAGGTGCAAAAAATGGTACTGGAAATTGAAGTTCGGCAATACACAACAAGCCCAGCGGGAAGGCCACCTGACCAGGAGCACTCACAGGATGTACCAGTGATGAGTAGAAGCAGAAAGTCTCAAGTGTGCTGACAGCATCTGTCTGGAGGGGCAGAATGTGGCCTGGTTGGTCTGTACCCAAGTGGGGAGGCTTCCTGGTTGCATGGGGTATCCCTGCACTTTCCCTAAACATCTGGAACCTCTTGATATGCTAAGCACTGTCCCAGACGGACAGGTGACCTGTCCCTATTCTAGCCATATGTGTGCCAAATCCGGAAGCCAGGGTCTTAAATGGACTCTGTCTGGCCCAGGACTGCCACCAAAGTCACATGGGGTTCCAGCACCCAATTGGATGCTGCCTCTCTGTGACCGAGAAAACCATAGAGGAACTAGCTTCCTCTCAACTTCCTCCTCGACCAGCATTGCCGCTGTGAATGAGCACCACCTGCAGTGGAGAGAATAGACTGCACCTGCCTTCAGGTGAAGTTCCCTTTAAGTAACCCCGCCCACATGTTTTGATGCCACCTGATTCCAGTCCTTACCCTCTGTTCAACAAAGCCCCGAAACGTAATTTATACTGTATACTACATTAACTATAAATACCTAATCCTTAAAAATAATTGTACTTTTACAGGCTTTTCTTAAAAATGAATGGGGATTCTGTTTGCATGTGTAGCCCAACTGGGAGACTTTTCATAAAGAGATTGTGCGGAGGAGACCTATGAGGGTCGTGGAAATTGGTAATTCAGGATAAGGGCATAAGGGATAACTGTACTAAAATCCTTACCACTTAACCTAACCCTATTCAAAACCCTTAACCACACTGTAACAATTCCCAAAACTTATCCCAATCCAATTCACCATTCCTAAAATCATGTCAATAGGGAATACGGGAATAGGACTTAATGGTTAAAGGTGCTGGGAGTATCCAGAGGAGGCGTGTTAGAGAAATACTTTTCAGAGGGTCAACCCGATGTGTACGTTTGTCTTAGGGGTAAGTAAAAATTCTTTTCGGACATTTTCATGTTAATAAAAATTCCTAATCCATAAATATCAATTACATCATATGTCATATTTAATGCAAAGCCCCGAAACAACTTGTCTCCCATTCCTGACCTTAGTCCACC
>BLSH010161854.1:1720952-1736140 GCA_018402905.1 Glandirana rugosa | reverse complement strand
CATAACTGGCCACACCTGTGTCACTGGCTGCATAACTGCCCCCACCTGTTTCACTGTATACTGTGCCCTGTGATGCTGAGCTGTATACTGTGCCCTGTAATGCTGAGCAGTATACTGTATCCTGTGATGCTGAGCTGTATACTGTGTCCTGTGATGCTGAGCTGTATACTGTGTCCTGTGATGCTGAGCTGTATACTGTGTCCTGTGATGCTGAGCTGTATACTGTGTCCTGTGTTGCTGAGCTGTATACTGTGTCCTGTGATGCTGAGCTGTATACTATGTCCTGTAATGCTGAGCTGTATACTGTGCCCTGTGATGCTGAGCTGTATACTGTGTCCTGTGATGCTGAGCTGTATACTGTTTCCTGTGATGCTGAGCTGTATACTGTGTCCTGTGATGCTGAGCTGTATACTCCTGACACAATATGTGGAATGCAGGGGACAGAGTGGGTGGATTCTATAAGGGGCGGGGATTATTAGAAATAGGAGGGGTCAAAAGGAAGGGCGGGGCCTGGCGCCCCCCTATCCAAAAACTTCACCAGCCGCCACTGCCCCATACACACCTCCAAGACAACCACTGCCATTCTAAAGAAGCTGGGAGTAAAGGTGATGGACTGGCCAAGCATGTCTCCAGACCTAAACCCTATTGAGCATCTGTGGGGCATCCTCAAACAGAAGGCGGAGGAGCACAAGGTCTCTAACATCCACCAGCTCCGTGATGTCGTCATAGAGGAGTGGAAGAGGACTCCAATGGCAACCTGTGAAGTCTGGTGAACTCCATGCCCAAGAGGGTTAAGGCAATGCTGGAAAATAATGGTGGTCACACAAAATATTGACACTTTGGGCCCAATTTGGACATTTTCACTTAGGGGTATACTGACTTTTGTTGCCAGTGGTTTAGACATTAATGGCTGTGTGTTGAGTTATTTTGAGGGGACAGTAAATTTACACTGTTATACAAGCTGTACACTCACTACGTTACATTGTAGCAAAGTGTCATTTCTTCAGTGTTGTCACATGAAAAGATACAATAAAATATTTATAAAAATGTGAGGGGTGTACTCACTTCTGTGAGATACGGTATGTGTATATATATATATATATATATATATATATATATATATATATATATGTCTGTGTAAATTAGAGGAACGTATTACCCGTATAGATGTGTGAGGCTGTTGGCACACACTACTTTCCAAACACAGTGCAGTGCTATTGGGCAGCACTTGTCCCATCCGCTTGGATTGTTCTACATTTTGGAATAGACAGATATTAGTGTTGGATTTCCCAAAGGTTAAGGTAACCCTATTACTTGTGACAAGTAGATTTTTTCCCAAACAGATCTGTCAAGAATTTGTCATGTGCACATAAATAATGACTGTGTATGCTAAACTCTGGGGCTTATTCACACTTCTGCACTTAAAAATTCAGACCTTTTTAGAGATGTTTTTATTATTTTTCCCACCCCCGCCCTGGTGTCCCCTTTAAATGTTCTTAAAGCTCGGGGGGGCAGGAAGGATCAGTGATCATGTGAGCCCTGTGATTGGCAGCCACAGTGGTCACATGATCAGAAGCCAGCCCCGACGGCTACCGAAGTTTCTTCGAGAGCGAGTGCCATTTTTTACAGCCTGGTCTTTGTGCTGGAAAGAACCAGGGAGCACACTTCCAGCACATAAACATTGCCCGCCCACCAACACATATGTGCAGCGGGCGTAAAAGTGTTACTAAACCCACAACAGTAAAATCAGTCTGTAAACGCAGAATAGCATGCTTGTTATACTCACTGTGGAACTTAAGGGATTAATCCTCTGCATTGTGTAAAAAGGCTCTTTGATCTTATATGGACAGATCCTTCCCTCCTGTAGGGCCTCTCTGGGAAAGGCCAAATAATACACAGGCAGAGTAGTCCGGCTGCACATGCTCTGTTTGGTCTCTATTGCTGAAGAGAACATTTCCTTGTTCTCAGAGCTAGCCAGGTCACATGATACTGACATCACACATGTGGGCGCGTAGACAGCCTATAGTGGAAATCTCCTCCTACCTGAACACTCAGCACTGGGCAGACCCTGCAGTTTGTCATGTGACCGTGGTATACAGATCAGCCAAAAATGTATATAGTGGCAGTATTTTTAATATAAAAAAGACGTATAAGCTGTGGGCACTGTGAGGGGGCAGATTAACTATTTTTATATTACTGGGTTTAGTAACACTTTAAGCACTTTCCCGACCGCGTTGCGTAGATTTACTGCAGCAAGTTGGCAAAATAGCGCGAATCGCCGTCTATAAATGGTGATCCGCGCGCGCACAGCTAGGGGGCGAGCGCTCTCGTGGCTGCCGCACGCTCCCTGAGCGGGGCCACGGGTCAGGCGGACTTGATTGTCTGTTAGAGAAGAAAAGTGGGGAACCGCCGATGTAAACACGGCGATTCCTGGCTCTGTCAGGAAGCATGACAGAGATCTACTGATCCCTGTACTCGGGATCAGTTAGATCTCTGGTGCCCCTGGCAGCCCAGCCCCCATACAGTTAAAAAACGCCTAGGGAACACAGTTAACCCCTTGATAGACCCCTGCAGGTTAACCCCTTCACTGCCAATGACAATTATACAGTAATCAGGGGATATTTAAATTTCTGATCACTGTATAAATTTCAATGGTCCCAAATAAGTGTCAAAAATATCCAACATGTCCGCCACAATATTGCAGTCCCAATAAAAATCGCAGATCGCCGCCATTACTGGTAGAAAAAAAATTGTAAAAGCACCAGAAATTAATTCTCATGGTTTGTAAATGGGGCAACTTTTGCGCAAACCAATCAATAAACGCCAATTGCGATTTTTTTTTTACCACATATATGTTGAAGTATATATATCAGCCAAAACTTATGAAACTTTTTTTATATATTTTTTTTTTTGGATATGTATTTTAGCAAAAAGCAAAAAATATTGGGTTTATTGCAAAATTGTCGCGCTTTCTTTGTTTATAGCAATGATCAGAAATGACGCAGAGGTGATCAAATACCACCAAAGGAAAGCTCTATTTGTGGGGGAAAAAAGGACGCCAATTTTGTTTTGGTACATCGTCACACAACCACGCAATTGTCAGTTAAAGCGACGCAGTGCCGAATCGCAAAAATTGCTCTGGTCCTAATGTGGGAAATCCTTCCGGGGCTGAAGTGGTTAAGGCTAGTTTTTTACCACTGCAAATATGGATTACTTGGGTGTAAAGGGGTTAACATAAATGCAAACCTTGAATGACATTTAGTTTAGTATAGTACTGTTTTCACCTTTTATCACCCTTTGTTACATCTCAATGCATCTAATCTCCTGCAGCTGCTTTACAATCACTTCCTGTCTATATGCAGGAACTAATGCATGAGCAATGGCTTACATGGCATTCCTCGTGGGATGGTTTCCGGATGTGACAACTGTGGATCATTCCTGAGTAATATTTATGTAACCACAGCAGCCCCGAAAGGATTTAGCCCCTTCCTGACCAGAACACTTTTTGCAATTCGGCACTGCGTCACTTTAACTGACAATTGCACGGTCGTGCGCTGTTGTATTCAAACAAAATTGACGTCCTTTTTTTCCCACAATAGAGCTTTCTTTTGGTGGTATTTGATCACCTCTACGCTTTTTATTTTTTGCGCTATAAACAAAAAAAAAGCGGCAACTTTGAAAAAAAAACAATGTTTTTTTTACTTTTTGCTATAATACATATCCAAATATATATATATATAAAAAAATAAATGTATTCATCAGTTTTGGCCGATATATATAGTCAGGTCCATAAATATTGGGACATCGACACAATTCTAATCTTTTTGGCTCTATACACCACCACAATGGATTTGAAATGTGAAACAAGATGTGCTTTAGCTGCAGACTTTCAGCTTTAATTTGAGGGTATTTACATCCAAATCAGGTGAACGGTGTAGGAATTACAACAGTTTGTATATGTGCCTCCCACTTCTTAAGGGACCAAAAGTAATGGGACAGATTAACAATCATAAATCAAACTTTCACTTTTTAATACTTGGTTGCAAATCCTTTGCAGTCAATTACAGGCTGAAGTCTGGAACGCATAGACATCACCAGACGCTGGGTTTCATCCCTGGTGATGCTCTGCCAGGCCTCTACTGCAACTGTCTTCAGTTCCTGCTTGTTCTTGGGGCATTTTCCCTTCAGTTTTGTCTTCAGCAAGTGAAATGCATGCTCAATCGGATTCAGGTCAGGTGATTGGCCATTGCATAACATTCCACTTCTTTCCCTTAAAAGACACTTTGGTTGCTTTTGCAGTATGCTTCTGGTCATTGTCCATCTGCACTGTGAATATGAGCTGATAATATTGCCCGAAACACTTCAGAATTCATCCTGCTGCTTTTGTCAGCAGTCACATCATCAATAAATACAAGAGAACCAGTTCCATTGGCAGCCATACATGCCCACACCATGACACTACCACCACCATGCTTCACTGATGAGGTGGTATGCTTTGGATCATGAGCAATTCCTTTCCTTCTCCATGCTCTTCTCTTCCCATCACTCTGGTACAAGTTCTTCTTGGTCTCATCTGTCCATAGGATGTTGTTCCAGAACTGTGAAGGCTTTTTTAGATGTTGTTTGGCAAACTCTAATCTGGCCTTCCTGTTTTTGAGGCTCACCAATGGTTTACATCTTGTAGTGAATCCTCTGTATTCACTCTGGTGAAGTCTTCTCTTGATTGTTGACTTTGACACACATACACCTACCTCCTGGAGAGTGTTCTTGATCTGGCCAACTGTTGTGAAGGGTGTTTTCTTCACCAGGGAAAGAATTCTTCGGTCATCCACCACAGTTGTTTTCCGTTGTCTTCCGGGTCTTTTGGTGTTGCTGAGCTCACCGGTGCATTCTTTCTTTTTAAGGATGTTCCAAACAGTTGATTTGGCCATACCTAATATTTTTGCTATCTCTGTGATGGGTTTGTTTTGTTCCTTGTAAATGGGATAATGAGGGAATAACGCACACCTGACCATGGAACAGCTGAGCAGCCTATTGTCCCATTACTTTTGGTCTCTTAAAAAGTGGGAGGCACATATACAAACTGTTGTAATTCCTACACCGTTAATCTGATTTGGATGTAAATACCCTCAAATTAAAGCTGAAAGTCTGCAGTTAAATTACATCTTGTTCGTTTCATTTCAAATCCATTGTGGTGGTGTATAGAGTCAAAAAGATTAGACTTGTGTTGATGTCCCAATATTTATGGACCTGACTGTATTCTTCTACATATTTGTGGTAAAAAAAAATCGCAATCAGCGTATATTGATTGGTTTGTGCAAAAGTTGCTGTGTTGCTGTGTTTACAAACCATGAGAATTCATTTTTACAATTTTTTCTTTGACTAGTAATGTTGGCGATCTGCGATTTTTATCGAGACTGCGATATTGTGACAGACATATTGGACATTTTTGACACTTTTGACATGTATACAGCGATCAGATCTAAAAAAAAACACTGATTACTGTATAAATGTCACTGGCAGGAAAGTGGTTAACCTGCAGCGGGCAATCAAGGGGTTAACTGTGTTCTCTAGGCGTGTTCTAACTGTGTGGGGGCTGGGCTGGCAAGGGCATGACAGATCTAACTGATCCCGATGATGGGGATCAGTAGATCACTGTCATGCCCACTGACAGAGCGGGGAACCGCCATGTTTACATCCACGGTTCCCCGTTCTTCCTCTCTAGAAGGCGATCGCAGCTTGCCGGTGGACATTGAGTCCGCTCAACCCGCGGCCACGCTCAGACAGAGTGCGGCGGGCACGCCACAGCTGTGGCTGTGCGGATCACCATTTATAGGCGGCGATCTGTGCAGCAGAGCCAACTTTCCGCAGTATATGTACGCAAGGCGGTCGGCAAGTGGGGTCTCTTGTAGTCTCCATTGCGGTCTGCTTTAACACACTAAAGTCTTAATGAGATCATAGTGATTGAGATTATATATATACTTTAGGTACTTTTTTTTTTTTTTTCATGTGTTTCTGATTTGTTTTTTCCTAAAAAAAAATTGCAGTTTCCCACACTAGGCAATTTTCATATGGAAAATATGAATTCTGCTCCTTTTTCAAACTATTGCAAGGTGTATAACAGGAAAATGACAAATTACCTTACACAAATACATTTCTTGTTACGCTTTTTCACATCACATCTGTGAACAGGAATATACACATTCTAAACTGGATTTTACACTTAAATAAAAAGTATAAAAGTAATAACAATGCTACTCAGTAACAAAGATAATCAAGAAGAAAAAATAAAAATAAAGTCAGGAAAGCAATTAATTCTGAGTAAAGCACTTTATAATATGTAACATGCTAAAATATGCTCAAAACTGATAAGGGGTGCTTCATCTTTGCTGGATACAGTTTTTGCTGTGTTATGTATGCACTATACTAGATATAGTGAATTATCCTGCATCTGTTATTGAATTTGCAATTTGACTTTCCGGCTAGGGGAAACAGGCGATAGGAAAACAGTGTAAGAGAATGGTTATACAGAGCCTGAAAAATGTGTACACTGTTTAGACCAATTTGACGCAAAATTTGCAAACTGTTTATATGTGCATTGAGAATTTTGGTTTAGTATACTTTCAGATCTGCTGCGTTTAAAGCAAAACAAGTGTATTTTTTGTACACATTTTCAGGGGCCGCATATTTGCATGAATACCAGTAATTGTTATTACTGGAAACACATTTATCTTACAGAACAGCCCTGGTTTTCAGACATGTTAAGAGCTAAGTAGCTGTACGGCGGCTCTCGCAGCCGCAGTTGTAGGGCAGGAGCGCAGCGCTCTCGCACCCGCGGGTCGGACGGACTCAATGTCTGCTGGTAACCCACGATCGCCTGTTACAGAGGCAGAATGGAGATTTGCCGATGTAAGCACGGCGGATTTCCGTTCTGACAGGGGACATGATACAGATCTACTGTTCCCTGTGATAGGGAACAGTTAGATCTGTCATGCCCCTGCCAGCCCAGCCCCCCACACAGTTAGAACATAGTTTACCCCTTGATTGCTCCCTTAGTGCTAACCCCTTCCCTGCCAGTGACATTTATACAGTAATCAGTGGCTATTTTTAGCTCTGATCGCTGTATAAATGTCATTGGTCCCAAAAAATTGTCAAAAGTATCCAATCTGTCCGCCGCAATATTGCAGTCCCGATAAAAATTGCAGATCGCCACCATTACTAGTAAAGAAAAAAAATGTATAAAAATGCCATAAATCTATTCCCATAGTTTGCAGACGTGATAACGTTTGTGCAACCCAATCAATATAAGCCTATTGTGATTTTATTTACCAAAAAAATGTAGAAGAATACATATTGGTCTAAACTGAGGAAGAAATTCATTTTTTAATATTTTTTTTTTTTTTTTTTTTGGATATTTATTATAGCAAAAATAGAGTTGAGCGAACCCGAACTGTAAAGTTCGGGTCCGTACCGAACTTTCGGGTGTCCGTGTCCCGAACCCGAACGTTTGAGAAAAACATTTGGGTTCGGGTTCTGGGTTCTGGTATTTTATCACGCATGTTGAATAGCTGCAGGGCAGCCAATCAACAAGCGTTTCACTGGTTTTCCCTAGAAGCCATCCCAGCCATGCCTACTAATGGCATGGCTGTGATTGGCCAGTGCATCATGTGACCCAGCCTCTATATGAGGCTGGAGTCACAGTGCTGCATGTCACATGCTCTCAGGTTAGTGTAGGGAGAGGATGCTGCCGGCGCTGTGAGGGACAGATTGTGAGGGACAGATTGCAGATCTAATAACTAGGTAGAGATTGCTACTACTGCTTTGAGGGACAGATTGCAGATCTATAACATCTCATCCTGCATTACAGAACGATCTGATTACAGAACGACCTCTCATCCTGCATTACAGAACAATCTGATTACAGAACGATCTGATACTGGACTAGGTAGAGATTACTACTGCTTTGAGGGACAGATTGCAGATCTAATAACATCTCCCATTTGTCTTCCTTTTGCAGCCTTCTAGCACTTTCCAGGACTTTTTTACAGTCATTTTTGTGCCGAAAAGTTCGGGTCCCCATTGACTTCAATGGGGTTCGGGGTCCGGGGTAAAGTTCGGATAACGTTCGGTACCGAACCCGAACGTTTCCGCGAAGTTCCGCCGAACCCGAACATCCAGGTGTTCGCTCAACTCTAAGGAAAAAGTAAAAAATACTGTGTTTTTTTTTTCAAAATTGTCGCTCTTTTTTTGTTTATAAAAAAAAAAAACCGCAGAGGTGATAAAATACCACCAAAAAAAGCTCTATTTGTGGGAAAAAAAGGACGTCAATTTTGTTTAGGTACAAAGTTGCATGACTGCGCAATTGTCAGTTAAAGTGATGCAGTGCCGAATCGCAAAAAGTGCTCTGGTCAGGAAGTGGGTAAATCATTCTGGGGCTGAAGTGGTTAAAAATGGTTGAGAAAGGCTGGTTTTACCACTGGAAGGTTTTATCCCCTTCATGGCCAGACCATTTTTTTGCTATTTAGCACTGTGCTTCTTTAACTGGCAATTGTATGTACCGTATACTATTTTTTTCACACAAATAGAGTTTGTATTTGATGGTATTTGATCACTAGTGTTTTTTTTATTTTTCATTATTTAAGCAAAAAAAGACCAAAACTTTTGGGGAAAAAAACATTATTTTCTACTTTCTGATATACAATATCAGAAAGATATACAATATCTGTTAATAAATTAGTGATACTAAGGAGTATCTGAGGAGACGGAAGGAGTGAGCTGAGGGGTAGAGATATAGATTTGGGTGTCATCAGCATAGAGGTGGTATTGGAAGCCATGGGAGGAGGTGTTGATTGAAAATATGAGAGATCCAAGAACAGAACCTTGATCATTGATAATACTGTACACTGTACTTATGACACTGGCTGGGAAGGGGTTAACATCAAGGGTCAATCAAGGGGTTAGCTATGTGCCTAGCAATGTGTAATGTGTGCTGCTTTTCAGGGAGAAGAAACAGCCAGAACCCTGTTCTCTGTAAACACAGAACGCTGTGCTGTGATTGGACACAGCCAATCAGCAGGTTTCAGCCAAAATCATGCCAAACTTGTGCTGTGTCCAATCAAACCATGGGTAAGCAGGGGGTACGCGCATGTGCGCTGCCAAACCAGGAAGTACACCGCAATGTACCTGGGCCAAGCTGCGCCACCCGCTCGCATCTACTGTGGGTGGGTCTGCAAGCAGATAAAGTTGTTGTATACTCTCCTATCGTTTTCAAATAAGGAAGCTGACATCTTAGCCTCTGTTTAATCTGCAACTGCCATGATGCTGCACATGTGATCAGCTATGACACCACCCATTGGATGGTTTGCTAGTTTGGTTGAGAGCACAATCAAGGTGACAGCTAGCATTTTCGGCATGCCGGGAATAGTAACTCTTCTTTGACACTATCAATCGATGGGTTTACTTCCGCTTTAATATTTGGCCTGCAGATCTCCTCTAACCATAACAAAACAGGAGCCTGCTTCTGAAAAATGATGATATTAAAACAGTACATCAATGTAAGTAATAGAAATTTGTGCTAATATATGATATATGGATGTCAGAAAGTCATAAATCAATGTATCGTCCTCATGTCAAGAGTTTTACAAAGGCCTGCAGCCTTGGTTCCCACCAGTGCATCCACCAGCAACCCAAACTACTTGGCGGAATTCGGGAAAGGTGCGCGACAATATGTCTTCTGGCAGCAGACCCTCCAGAAGTTGCTATTTAAAGGTAATTATGGTAAATGTAACTTGATAGCGGTTGACGGGAGTTTAGCGGGGTTATTTTTAGATCGTGCGTCAGGCAGTGAGGTTGAAGAAAAAAAGAGAGAGAACGTCTGACACAAAGATACATTTTTGGACCATTTTTACTATGTGGCTGTGTCCTGCTGTGTCCTGGAATACTTAGCAGTCTTTCAGGTGAAGTAGGAGTGAGGAAGTGAACATTATTACAAATCCTCTCTATTGTCTGGCTCTAACGTTCCCTGTAATATCAAGTCCTTTTAGTTGCAGAGCATAAATCACACTCTGAATGAAAATCCCTCGACTTGGGCTCCCAGTGATAGCATCTAGCGTAACGTTCATGAGTAATGTGTCTGTCCAGCTGATCGCAGCGGTTATGCTCAAGGAAAGGCACTCCAGGTGTGCCGCACTTGGACTTCATCACTCTCAAAGACAAAACAGCAGCCCCGAAAAGCCACAGCACAAAGACATGTGACAACTCTATTCTCTACACGCTAAGCTTGTCTCTCCTTCATCCGTCATGATCAGGGCATGGTGCATCTCTATTCAGGAGCAGCCATGTAACCGGTGGTGGTATGTCTTGCCCTGTGATCTCCAAAAATCGCCCATGCGTGGCAAATAGGAAGCAAGGGATGGGCGCTACATGATGAAGTGTGAAGGTAGCTACTTTGTTTCTGTCACATGAACATAAAATGTAAAAAGTATCATAGACATAAGGTAACTCTTTTTTTGTGAAAAATAAAGCTGCTTTATGATTATCGGAAGGTGCATCGGAGACAGCGCACTTTACATCATGTCCAAAATTTGCAAATTCCCAGCTCAGTGCTACCAGCTAATAAGGGATTTTCAAGTGAAACTTCAAGAAGAAATAATGTTTTCAAAGTATGTTCTGTTAAAGCGGTTGTAAACCCTGCTTGGTCATTTTTACCTACAAGTAAGCCTATAATAAGGCGTACCTGTAGATAAAATGAATATCTTCTAAACCTGCACCATTTAGGAGATATTTGCTCTGCATGTTGTCAGTGACATCACTGGCGCATGCACTCTGAAGGTTTGGCACACCTTGCCGGAACTTCAGAGTTTCGTAGCGGAACCGAGGGCTCCCACGTGTATGTGCGGCAGTGACGTCATCGTTGCTCCGGCCAATCACAGCGCCGGAGCTTGTGAACACAGAAGAAAGAAAGGGGGAACAGGTCAGCACTCTCAGCGGGAACTTTACACTCCGGTAGGACAGTGTTCCAAGGTGAGTATTTCATAATATGCTAGTATGCCATGCATACTAGCACATTATGTCGTTGCCTTGCAGGGTTTTTTTTTTTTTGAACATCCACAGTTTACAACCACTTTAAAAGGACTTAAAGTGTTACTAAACCCACAACAGTAAAATCAGTCTGTATATGCAGTAAAGCATGCTTATTACGCTCATTGTGGAACCTAAGGGGTTAATCCTTCACATTGTGTAACAAGGCTGTTTTATCCTGTCTTCTCTGATCCTCCCCTTCTTCCACTGTCTCCAATCCAGCATAGTACAGAGCATTGGGGGTAAGCTGCACATGCTCAGTTTGGTTTGTATGGCTAGAGAGTTTTTTTCTTGGACGGGTGCATGCGATCAGTACAGGGTGTGGGAGATTAGCCCATGGGGATCACTTTTCAGAGGAAAAGATTCAGCATGGAGGTCGGTTTCTTTAAAATCTGGCGGCTTGCCAGGTTTATTATCACAGGTTTGCAAGCTCAAAACACATAAAAACAGAAAAAAAACCCTCACTGTCCGGCGCTAAACTAAATAATTGGGTTCCTCTTTATACAGTGTGGGGCTGTCCCCAACACCCACAAAACATAAGCACGGTGCAAACCTTGATCCTTGAGTCCAAATTAGCACACTGAGTTCATTCAGCTTTCTCCCTCTGAGATCCAGGATAGAGTTCTCCTCTGCTCTCTCTCTGCCACGGTGGCTGGCAAAACCCGGGTTGGACCTTCGCTAGTCGCCTCAAAGTGATTGCATGCGAGGCAACAAGTATGGCCCGTCCATTATGGCGCCTCACATAACATCACGTATCCCCACCTCTGCTAAAGCCCCTGAGGCGGAGCAACTGTCCCGACCATGCAGTGGGTCTGGGAAAGGCCATCTGCGTTATTCTGGAGCCTTCCGGCCCGGTGTTCCACTGAAAACTTAAATGGCTGTAGGGCCAGGAACCACCTAGTCACCTGGCTATTTTTCTCCCGGTTATCACACATCCACTTAACCTCCCTGGCGGTATGACTGAGTCTGGAATTTATTGCTGAAAGCGGTAATGGTTTTCTGCATGGAGATATGGCGTTATGCACTATAGGCCTGCAATGTTAGTATCCCTGGCGGTATGATTATGTCTGATTTTTGGCGCTGAAAGCGGTACAATTATTTAGCATTTATTCAATAATGTAATCAAACCAAAAACGCAGAAATTTGCTCAGTTGCAGAATTGTCGCTGTCGTCACTTTCAGTTTCTGATGATAAATTTCCCCAAAAATCAGTATCACTCAATTCCGCAAATGATTCTTATTTACTATTGCTGTTTTCTAGCTGATCAAAAACCACTTTTGACGCAAAGGGACACTTTTTGGTTGCTATAGATATTATCATGTTTCCAGGCAGAAAGAATGGCATTTATTATATAAAAGTGCATGCAGGGCTCTGGGCAAACCACTAGGGACAAAGGGGATGTGAAATGATTTCATACAGTAATGTAATCTATAAGATTACAGTGTAGTGTATGTATGCTGTGTGTGTTTCACTTATTGAATTTCCCACCGGTCTCCGCCCCCGTGCGACGCGACGCTCGCAGGGAACGGAGCCCGAGGCACACAGAGGCATCGGAGCGGCGGACACAGCTCGCAGACACACTGACACCGCGGGAGGACATCGCTGGATCCAGGGGACAAGGTGAGTAGCGCTGCCTGGATCCAGCGATGCAAGCCCGAGTGTGGCTCGGGGTTACCGCTCTTGGTACTGAAAATCCACACAGAGCCACACTCGGGATTACCGCCAGGGAGGTTAAGGGGGGCATGGTCGGGGACTAGCCTGAACGACTTTCCCAGTAGGTAGTATTTTAGGGTTTCTACGGCCCACTTGATCGCCAGGCACTCCTTCTCCACAATGGCATAATTCCTTTCATGCCTATGAAGCTTCCTGCTTAAGTAAACGACCAGGTGGTCCTCATCATCTCTGATCTGGGACAGAATAGCACCTAGTCCCACCTCAGAGGCGTTGATTTGAACAACAAACTCTTTTGTGAAGTCTGGGGTCACAAGCACCGGCTGTACACAAAGGGCTTGCTTCAACTTCTGGAATGTCTTCTTGGCTTCGGGATTCCACTTAATCATTCCCGACCCTCTACCCTTCGTCAGATCGGTCAGAGGGACGTCAATAATGGCAAAGTCGGGGATGAAGAGTCTGTAATACTCTGTAATCCCCAGGAAGGCACAAACCTGTTTTTGTTCACCGCTTGAGGCCACTTTTGAATTGCCTCGATCTTATTAGTCTGGGACTTGATCAGACCCCGACCAATAACATACCCAATATATTTGGCCTCCTCCAGACCTATGGCACACTTTTTTGGGTTGGCTGATAAACCTGCTATCCTCAGCGAATCGATCACTGCCTGCATCGGCAGATGTGATTCCCAATCTGGGCTGTGAATGACCACATCATCCAAATAGGCCGCTGCATAGGGCCGATGCGGGCTCAAGGTTTTGTCCATCATCCACTGGAAGGATGCAGGGCCTTCATGCAGACCAAACGGTATTTGTTTGTATTGGAAGCACCCCCTGGGGATGGGAAAGGCTTTTTTTTCCTTTGCCGACTCTGTTAGGGGGATCTGCCAGTATCCCTTAGTTAGGTCTAGGGTTGTTATGTAACGGGCACTTCCCAACTTGTCCACAAGTTTGTCAACCCGTGTAATCGGGTATGCATCAAACTTAGACACATTATTCAGTTTCCTAAAATTGTTACAGAACCGGATAGTGCCATTGGGCTTTGGGACCAGCACTATAGGGCTCGACCAGGCGCTGTGGGACTCCTCTATCATGTCTAACTCCAACATGGTTTTTATTTCTCTCACCACCGCCTCTCATCTAGCCGCAGGTATTCGGTAGGGCTTTACATTTACACGGACCCCTGGTTCTGTGATTATGTCATGTTGTAGTCAGTTCGGGTAGAGAAGAGAAAACGTCTCTATTTTTTTACTGACAAATTCCTCAATGTCGATTTCTTGGGTCAGTGGCAAGGACTATGGTGACATCTGGGGTCAGGGGTAACCTGTCCTTTTGGGGAGCAGGTACTGCCAATAAACTCTCTCTGTCCTTCCACAGTTTTAGGAGATTAACATGGTAAATCTGCTCCGGTTTCCTTTTCCCAGGCTGGTAAACTTTGAGATTAGGGAAAAAGTAGGGGAAGTAAACTACAAAGGGACCCTGCCACTTTGCCAGGAATTTACTTTCAACCGTGGGGGCTAGCACCAGCACTCTGTCTCTGGGGTTGAAAGTTTGGGTTTTGGTTTTGGTACCCCGATTATAAACCCTTCTCTGGGCTTCCTGGGCTTGCTCCATATGCTCTTGTACAAGGGGCAAAATAGCTGCGAATCAATCCTGCGTCAAGAAGACGTGCTCTATGACGCTTCTATATGGGGTGGCCTCTCCTTCCCAAGTCTCTTTTGCGACATCTAGCAACCCCTGGGATGTCTACTATACAAGAGTTCAAAGGGGGTATACCCCATAGGCGCCTGCGGAATCTCTTGTATGAGGTACAGCAGCATAAAGTCCCAATTTTGACAATCTTTATCTACCACCTTTTTTTAGTTCCACAAACAGCTTTATTGAATATTCAACAATACAGTACATGTTCATTGCCAAGACTTTAGAAGAATAAATAGTCAGAGCACAGTGAAAAACAAGTACATGGTGACAATAAAGCATAAGAACGAAACCATTGCGGTTCAGTTGAGGACACATTGCTTATTTAAGTGAAAAGATAGTGGCTATATACCGGTTGCCAGTGTACTCACATTGTTGTAAGGATGTGGAAGCATAGCATAAGGAGGTGTACTTGTTGAAGTCGGGGAAGATGGGTCAAGGGAAAGTCAGAGATTAACTTAGTGGGTGTGGGGTATGTTTGGGGCAACAAACACAGTACTGAAAAGCGTAAGAAATGTTGGGGGGAGGGGGGGGAGGGGGGGAAGGGGATAGGGATTGGGGGGGAGGGAGGGGGAGGGGCGAGGGCCAGGTGTACCAGAAGTTAGTCTACTATAAGGTTTTGCTCTATATTTATATTAACGTTGTATCATTCAAGTGGGATCTATCAAGTTGCGGTATTGTGTCGAATCCCTGTAGTTGATCCAACAGGAAATATCATCTGATTGAAGACCATGTGGACCG
>BLSH010161854.1:1701204-1717188 GCA_018402905.1 Glandirana rugosa | reverse complement strand
TGTAAGATGGAGGTTGAGGAGGAGTGTTAGCTGTGACAGATATGTCAGTGGATTACTGTGGGGCCGGAAATGGTAGGGGGCTGGGTTGGGGAGGGGTGGATGGGCAAGGGGATTAAAGGGGTGGGGGGGGGGCAGGAGTGATGAAGAGGGATAGGGGATGTCGAGGACTTGTGGGGTGGTGAGTGTGACACCAACCCACTAGAGGGGCGCCTCGTTAGGAACAGCCCAGAGGATCTGGACTGAAGAGGGGGTGAGTGGCTTTTCACGGGGGGAGGAGCAGGCAGGCCAGTGGGGAGAGATGTGCCGGCCCAATGATTCGAACTGATTTGGATAAGTGGAGCATAACTCTAAACATGTTTGAACCAAAGATATCTTAAACTTATTCAAGATATAGTATAATAACATTTAGACAGTAAACCTTTTAGCATCTGTGCATTCTGGGGGGCCTCACAGACTCGAGGGCCTACCACCTTTTTTTTTAGCAAACTCTTGAGGGTCTTGTTAAACCTTTCCACCAGCCCGTCAGTTTGAGGGTGATTTTGTACAACTTGCACAATTTTCTGATCACTCTGGACATGAATGGGGTACCCTGATCCATCAAGATTTCTTTAGCGATCCTCACCTAACTAAACACCTGGACCAGCTCCTTGGCGATAGTCTTAGCGGAGGTATTCCGCAAGGGTATGGCCTCCGGCTAGCGGGTCACTTGGTCCAGGATCACTAGGATGTGCTGGTGCCCCCGGGCAGATTTTACTACTGATCCCATGAGATCCATGCCAATTCGCTCAAATGGCACTTCAATTATGGGAAGGGGGGGACAAGGGGACTACGAAAATGGGTGATGGGGCCGTCATTTGACACTCAGGGCATGCTTCACAGTATTCTTCGACGTCTGCATATAACCCAGGCCAGCAGAATCTCTGGGTTATTCTCTCCCTGGTTTTCTCCATACCCAGATGTCCCCCCAATTACATGCCCATGGGCCAGATCTAGCACCATCCTGCGGATAGGTTTGGGAACCACTAGCTATTCTACTTTGTCCTCCCCGCGTTTCACCACCTGATACAACAAATTATTTTTTAATTGCCTTGTAGGGAAAAAAATACACCCCCCCCAATTAGGGTCCACAGGTTCCCCATCCATCACCTTCACGTTTTCTCTGGCTCTAAGGAGAGTGACATTCCGTAGTTGTTCTGTACAGAAGTCCTCTCTCCGGACTTCTAAATCAGGTACTACTTTTGGTTCACTCTCACCGTCAGGGTCAGAGACATTGCCTGCATCATTAGCCCCCCCGCTATCTTCCAGCTCCTTGAGCTCCCCAGCCAGTACACAAAAAGGAAGAGGGTCTCCTCCCTCCTCGGTCCTGCCACCAGTTTCCCCTTTCATTTGGCAAAAAGGATCTGGCAAGTAGTCCCATGCTACCACAGCAGGGGGAGCTCTACCCTCCAGACTCCCTGTCAATCTCAACCACCGCCGTCTGGTAGTCACGAGTATCCCCGTGGATGCAAATGACTCCAACAGTGCTAGGGTGTAACCTTGCAGGATCTACACAATTGATTTTTATCAACATCACCACACTACCCAAGTCAAGCTGTGCAGTGACTGGTCTCCCATCAACAATGCAACTTGAACACGATGCTATATATGTGACCTGTACAAAAAGAGAAAGGAGTCTATTCACATAAATATAATCGCATTGCATGGATTCATCATTCAGGGGGAAATTGCATGGCATCGGTAGCACTGTATGTGTTCTATACCCAGTCCTCTCAAGGCTCCCCAAGACCTCTCTGGCTTCTTTGGTCAGTCTTCAGGTCTAAAGCCCCCTGCCTCTTTAGCCGTATCAGTCTTATCAAATTTCCTCAAGCCCCTGCCCCCTGGAACAGTCTTACCGGGTCCGCCTCGCAATCTTTCACCTCTAGACAAATTGGAGTGGGGCGCAGATGGGCGCAACAAGTCCTCAGCAGCTGTGTATCTCTCCATGAGGTCCACCAGTTGGCTTGCAGTTTTGGGGTCCCCATAGCTGACCCATTTCCTCAAAGCAGCAGGGAGTGCCCATATATTGCGGTCCGTGACCACACGCTCCACAATCTGGGGACCTGGCAAAGTCTCCGGCTGTAGTCGTTTCCTGGTAAGGTGAACTAAGTCAAACATCTGCGAACGGGGTGCCTTGTTGATGCGGTAGGTCCACTGATGCACGCCTTGGGACCGGACTGCCATGGTGACCCCCAGGCATGCGAGTATCTCTGTCTCTAGAGTCTCATAGTCCTGGGCCTTATCTGGTTCCAAATCAAAGTAGGCCTTTTGGGGCTCACCTGTCAAAAATGGGGCCAACAGCCCTGACCACTGCTCCTTCGGCCAGTTGTGAGGTACGCCTCTATGTCATCCGCCGGTGTCATCGTCTGTAGATGGTAGGAGGCGCACACCAATTTTGGTTCCACTGCCACAGACGGTGCGGGTCCTTTTTTAACTCCAGCAGGGCCTCTCACCGAGCTGCAATAGTCTCTTGTAGAGCCGCCTGTTGTGCTGCAGTGGCTTCTGCGACCTAGCGGTTGGTTTTCCATTGGGCAGCATTGGCTTGCAGTAGGGCCTTCAACATTTCCTCCATCTCTGAAAGCTGCCTTGCTGAACTCCACCACGTGTGTGAGATTAGCTCGTGGGGATCACTTTTCAGAGGAAAAGATTTCAGCATGGAGGTCAGTTTCTTTAAAATCTGTCGGCTTGCCAGGTTTATTATCAGGTTTGAAAGCTCAAAACACATTAAAACACATATTGTATCTATATCAAATTTTAAGGCAGACAGTAAGGCCACTTTCACACGGACGTTCCGTTCAGGTCTGCCTGTCAGTATTTTCAGGCAGACCTGAACGGACACTCCATGCAGCCCTATGCAATCAAGTTCCTCTCTATACAGTGTGGCGCTATCCCCGACACCCACAAAACATAAGCACAGTGCAAACCTTGATCCTTGAGTCCAAATTAGCACACAGAGCTCACTCAGCTCTCTCCCTCTGAGATCCAGGATAGAGCTCTCCTCTGCTCTCTTCCTGGTCGTTAAATGCAGGTGGATAGGGGTTTGAGTGGACCAGAAAATCCGGGCCTGTTTGGAGTGAAGGAACCCAGGTGGCACGCACACACAGCCCTCATATCAAAACTATTGGACAACTCTATCTTTGAGGTTTAACATCAGTACCTAATCCCACAAATGCTCCTTTGGTTGACTGGACACAAATGTTTGCAGTCACACGCCAAAATCAAGTTCATCTAGGTGTGATGGACATATAGGGGGAGATTTACTACAACGGGAGCACTAAGAACCTGGTGCAGATGAGCATGGTAGCCAATCAGATTGTTGAATTAAACTTTGGCAATAAAACCTGGAAGGTGATTGCTTTCTTTGCTTTAGAAAATCTCCCCCATAGTGTATGTTATATATATATATATTAGGCCCTTGCTCTTGAAACACCTGTCTGTCAGGGACAAAGTATTGCTTATCACATTAAATGTTGATGGCACTTGTATAACAAAGATCCACTTTAAAAGGAGATGTCATAAAGAAGCAATTGCTGCAATCTCAAACACTGATCTTCATAAAGGACAGCTAAAACACCACAGTGTATCTATATTTCTTCAGAGAGTTATGGCAAAATCATTATATATTACCACACAGTTACAGATTACACTGGCCTTCAATCAAGATTCTAGACATGAGAAAAATAAAGTAAAATCATAAGGGCAGAAAGAAAGTGAAAACGTGTGGACAGGATGAAATTGTCATTAGAATGAAATGGTTTGTATTTCTTTCATGGGGTGGCATTCATTTACAATCACCAAAGGCAATGTGATTTGAGCTGATTTTAACAGTTTATGAATGTAGCAAGGGCCACTCCTAGAATAAAATTAGAATAGTACTAAGGTTATCTTCACGTATGTCTTCCTTGAAGTACACCCATTGCTTTTGTGGCTCCAGACCCTTTAACCTGCCTTTAAATGGTCTCCTGTTGGAAGGGCCAACCATGGTGGCAACTTTTCTATAAAGCTTAAAGCATGGGGTCAACCGCCCTTCCCCCTTGCACTGTAAGGGTTAAAGTGTTTGTTATCCCATGATTTGTGTCTGTTGTACCATGTGAAAAAGAATTTTGTTCTGTTTGTATTGCTTCCAGTGTATGAAATACCCAATGATACCAAAGTGAGAGCACACTATCTTCTCTATTCTTTGGTGCCCCACTTCCCACCCAAGTAGGGTGACTTTCAAACTGCCTTTCAAGTACACCCCCCCTTTGGGGTAGTGTAGTCTCGGGGTTGACGGGGAATTCGGTGGCGGGCGGTGATTTGTCGGGCGAATGGCTGGTGTTGTACTACATTGCAATATATAATGAAATAGTTCAACTCACCATAATGCAGAAACAGTGGGAACCCTGAGCTTGTTACTTGCCACCATTGCCTGGTGCCAGATGCAGTGTGTCACTTGCCACCATTGCCTGCCACCAGATGCAGCGTGTCACTTGCCACCCGTAGTCCACCGCCAGATGCAGTGTGCCACTTTCCACACATAGCCTGCCACCAGATGCAGTGTGACACTTTCTACCTGTAGCCTGCCACCAGATGCAGTGTGCCACTTTCCACCCATAGCCTGCCACCAGATGCAGTGTGCCACTTACCACCCATAACCTGGCACCAGATGCAGTGTGCCCCATTTCACCCATAGTCTGCCACCAGTCCAACATACCGGAGCCCCGTTATGCAGTGCTTCACATCCCCCAAAATTGAAGAACTAAAAGCCCCAGCATGAACCCCTGATATCTAAGGATGTGATCCCCCCAAAAAATTGAAGGGCTACAAGTCCCAGCATGAACCCCTGATATCTAAGGATGTGATCCCCCCCCAAAACTGAATCACTGCAAGTCCCGGCATTAGCCCCTGAGAATTAAGGGTGTGGCCCCATAGATTTCATGGGCTCATGCTGGGACCTGTAGTTCTTCACTTTTGGGGGGTGACATCCATGCACTGATAGGCTTGGTAGCTCCAGGTTGACACACACTCTGAGCTGCTCTGAAATGTTGACAGTTCAGCACAGAACGTTGGCTGCAGGGGGAGACCTGGCTGATGATTTTATTCCTGATCTCTCATGTTGGTGAGTGCTTTGGATTGTACTTGCCTTTCTACCTAAACGCATCTCTCCCTTTGTGCACTGCAGCAGTCAGTGCCTCAGATGTTTCTTCTGCATATCGCTGGCTAGACTCAAGAATATGCAGGGAGGAGGTGGGTGAAGCTAAGCAGTAGGCGTGGAGGAGGAGGAAGTTAAATCCTCCTCCGCTGTGAATGCTGGGGTCTCACTCTCCTCCTAGTGATGTCACTGGTTACTAGATGCCAGGTATACCGCGGCTAGCAACCAGTTTGAGCAGTGAGCCAGGGGCTGGTGAATAACGTAAAAGGGTCTCCGCCAGCCAGGGGTCCACCACAGTGAGTGACGGTAGTGATGTGAGGGTTATTTTAGGGGGCATCAGATCATCCCAGGGCCAGGAGGCAATTCCGGGACACTGTATTGTCCAGGAATGAAGGTGCTCGGAACCGGGACAGAGCTGCCAATTATGGGACTGTCCCAGGCAATCCAGAACATGTGGTCATCCTACACCCAAGACTGAAGGGAATGGCCCGATCAGGGATACTATGAAAACTATCCCCTGTAGCACTGCCCAGGCACTTACATTTTCATGGCACCAAATGTCTAGCGAGATTTCTCTGACAAGAGCCTCTGGGGTGAAGTTCCTGGGTGGTCAGTACAGTTGCATGTGCAGATCGCTTGGCTCTGCCACAGCCAGGACCCCGGTAGATACCACCAGTACACTGAAAATGGTGCCCTTTAGGGTAGCAGTTTCTTGCATTCCTATTTAAAACAGAATGGGTTGTTTTACAAAGTGAGGGTTCAAATACACCTCAAATGCTCATTGGGTAATACTTTCCCTTTTCCTCCTCTTCACTCCAATACTCAGGAATGGGGACAGGTCCATGGGGACAGGACTTCTGGTCCTGCATTGTAGGTGATAACATCAGAAAGCCTGCTACTGAAGTAGCAGCAAAGGGGGCCAGTTGCACAGCATGGTGGAAGCCTGAGGAATAAAGGAAGGATTGCAGCTTAATCCTCTACCTCTAGACTTAGGGAGCATTTAATCCTTGTAGTGTGGGGAGGCAACCTTGCATGGGTAATTTTTCACCTCGGTCCTCGGCTATAGTCTATGTTCTGTAGATGCTGGTAACATTATCAGGCCTCATGGTTGCCTTCTGTAAAAGCTGGGGTACCCCAAAACTCAACTATGTCACTTTAGAGTGCTGAAATGCATTCTCCTGGGGTATTGGAGCAATGCCCCTTTTAAACCAGACCTAGCCTCTGATATATTTGTTTATGCCAAGTACATGCATGTTCAGTCATGTGCAAATATAACATTTAGGGGCCAATCCCATCCCACTCCAAAAGGTACCAAAGGTACAGAGAATTTCTAAAGCACAACAATTTAAATAAATGCTTGCATTGGTGGTCAAAGCGAACAATACGGCTTACATTGGTGGTCAAGGGGCAGAATGCCCTTCATCCAGATATCTAAAAACATCATGGTCAGTAGTTACGTATCTGAGAGGCAGAAATTGCTCATTGTCACGGAACACAAACAAGTGGCCCCCACCTATAACTGATATATTGCAGCATGGAACCCCTAGGAACCTCTGGAGAACCCTAGGGTTCCATGGAACTAAGAGTAAGAAGGGCTGTTTTAGTAAATTGCTCCAGGGAATTGTATCTTGTTACTGACTTTGCAGCCCTATTTTCCAGCAAATTCGGAGAAAAGTAAAAAAAGATGCAAATTAAGATGTTGACAGCTTCTTTTGTTTTGACATTTGAACTTAAGGCAACTAAAATCAAAACTATATAATAGAATGCTTCAATGTGACAGCTGGTGAAAAAGGCTTGACTAGTGTTTGATTTGAAAGAAAAGGGCTTCTTTGTGCATCACCATGTAAATAAGGATTTTGTTGGAGAATTACACATTTAATCTTATTTGTTGTAGAGTTGCAGACTGGCAAGAGGAAGCAAAGCTAGACCATCGTGGCACTGGTTGAATGGGAAACTGGCTTTTCCTTGTGGGTTCCCTGCAGTTTCACGTGCTCTGTTAGGAGTTATCTTTACATCAGCAAACTAAAGTTGAATTATAGTCTTTGTAGAAAGAAAATAGAGCTTTCTTTTGGTGGTAATTGATTACCACTGCGTTTTTTTTTATTCTCTTATAATATAAACAAATTAAGACTGAAAATGTTAAAAAAAAAAACTGAAATATTTTCTACTTTGTTATAAACCTTAGCCAATTTAAAAAGAATCAAAGAATCTAATTTCTTCATAAATTTAGGCCAACATATATTCTGCTATAGTAAGAAAATCCCAATAAGTGTATATCGATTGGTTTGTGCGAAAGTTATATAGTCTACAAACTATGGTATACTGTATATACTGGAATTTACGCAGCTATAGACGTTATCCTGTAATGGTGGTGATCAGCGACTTATAGTGTGACTGTGATAGTGTGGCTGGCAATTTGGTGCTAACAGATGCTGGGATGGTAACTAACTGACACTGATGTCGTTAGTTACAGCAATACAGTGATCAATGATAATACTGTACACTAAGGTGACCATATTTTGAAAATGAAATCAGAGGACATATTTATTTTATTATTGGCAGATGGTAAACTATTTTTTAAGCATATTTTCCTCTAATCGTATATGCAGTGTATGTGCTATGTGTTTATGGAATGATTGTATGATATATACCTTATTTCTCACGTTTCGTTCCTAAATAAAGATTTTAAAAAAGATACTTCTTAGAATTTTTTGAGATATGACTACCATGAATATGAAAAAAAACAGAAGTGCAGAGTTCAGGAGTGCACTACATAAAGAATGCAGGGCTGAGCTGTGCCCATCTAAGCAGCCTGACCAGTGCCCATCTATGCAGCCTTACCAGTGCCCAGCAATGCAGCCTTACGTGTGCCCAGCAATGCAGCCTCACCAGTGTCCATCTATGCAGCCTCACCAGTGCCCATCATGCAGCCTCACCCTGTACCCAGCAATGCAGCGTCACCAGTGCCCAGCAATGCAGCCTCACCAGTGCCCAGCAATGCAGCCTCACTTGTGCCCAGCAATGCAGCCTCACCTGTGCTCAACAATGCAGCCTCATCTGTGCCCAGCAATGCAGCCTCACCTGTGCCCAGGAATGCAGCCTCACGTGTGCTTAGCAATGCAGCCTCATCTGTGCCCAACAATGCAGCCTCACCTGTGCCCAGGAATGCAGCCTCACCTGTGCCCAGGAATGCAGCCTCACGTGTGCCCAGGAATGCAGCCTCACGTGTGCCCAGGAATGCAGCCTCAGGTGTGCTTAGCAATGCAGCCTCACATGTGCCTAGCAATGCAGCCTTATGTGTGCCCAGCAATGCAGCCTCACTTGTACCCAGCAATGCAGCCTCATGTGTGCCCAGCAAAACAGCTACACCTGTGCCTAGAAATGCAGCCTCACATGTGCAAGGGATCAGAGAGGAGAGCCGATCCTCACACAGATCCTGGGTGGTTTCTGAGGCGGGGGTGGTTTGCCCCTGGTGCCTTACACTGAGGAAGGGGGTGTCAGGCCAGCGTCTCCCGCTGTGTCAGCCTTAATTTAAATCGTCGGGTGCCTGCCATCACACAAGTCCCACATCCCGGACCGGCTCCTACCTATGAGAGACAGCACATATCCATTGGACAAGTGTGCTGTCTGTCGAAGGAAAAAAATGGGGGGCGGGACTTGTGTGACGGTGATTTAGATTAAAGCTGACACAGCGGGAGATGTTGGCCTGACTCACCCCCCAGTGTGTGGCAGCCAGGGCGGACCACCCTCCTCTCTGCCCCTTAGCACCCGCCGAGGACTGGCCTGCACCTGGTGCCGTCCCTGCAATCCACAAAACTGGGCTCCGAGCACAGTGTCCTCAATCCAGGGACTGTCCCCGAAAACCGGGTTGTCTGGTCACCTGGCTGAGAGGGGGTTAATATCTAGGGGCAATCAAGGACTTAACTGTTTGCCTAACAATGTGTAATGTCTTCTGTTTTTACTTTCTGATCTGGCTGTTTTTTCTTCCTGCTTTGCAGGAAGAAGAAACAGCCAGATCATTGTTTCTATTCACACAGAGGTTTGTGTGTTTGTAAATCGGACAAAGCCAAAATCATTGTCTGAAATCACAGCACAGGTCGGCAGGGGGCACGGGTATGCGCACCGCAAACCCAGAAGACAGGCAGCAACGTACAGGTATGTTGTCCAGCCTGCCTGTGCCGCCCCTCCGCAGTAAATCTACTGTGGGTGGGCGGCAAACAGTTAAGGTTAAAAAAGAAATAATCTGAGCCTGCACTATTAACTTTCAGCCATGAACTGCCCCCCCCGCACTATTTGTTTTCCATCAGAAAATGTTCTCAGTCACTCAACCCAAAAACCTGCGACATGATGAGCAAAGGGGACATCACCATGGCATATGTGCCCTCACAGTGTTTTGATGCAAAAAGCGCTGATGTCATCATGCCCATGCCACTCTCTGCCTACAGGCAGGAAAAGACCAAAAAGGACAAGGACCCAGCACATCAAGTAACTAACCTAAAGATATTAAAAAATGGTATGTAAAAATAAATTGGGTCACATGTGTCATGATCCATGGCAAAATTAAGGCCACCCTGCATGACTATATCCCCAAATATACAAAAATCTGGCAGCCATGGATAGACATATTTCTTCCCTCAGGTTTTGAATTGCTTGAACCGTAAGCAGGATCTTATTAACGTCATCAACTCATGCACCTCTTCAGCCTTAACCCAGGCCCCCCAGGAATATCCCCTTCTCCACACTACCCCTCTGCTCCCTTACCTACCCACCCCTTTTCCCTTTTTTTCTTCTTCATGGGATATACCATTTTGGACAAGAGTCCATCTTGTTGCAATCATAGGCAGGTACATTGTAGACTCTTTCTGGGCTGCTTTGTCGAATCATGGTTTCACCCTGTACTGTATTCCACAGTTCTAATGTTTGGACACTTTGAAAACGTGAATAAAACTCTTTGAACAAAAAAAAGGTTAGTTAAAAAACCAAAGCATACTGCAGAAAAGGGAGGGGCTCCATGAGTGAAGGGGCTCCCTTGTGGAAAAGGGGGGAGGCAGAGCCTGGATTTGGGCTTTAATGAACATAAATTGGACCTTTCAAGACTTCCAAAGTCTGCATTAACACATTCCTAACTTTCACAGTATCCTTATAAACTAGCCCTTGAGTTCCAGGCAGGGGATTTTGCCTAGGATGAGACAATGTCATCAGTCTAATGCATACAGCAGGCGGCATGTTGTCAGTCTCATCCCTCTATAATTATACTGCAACACTGTAAATGTTACAAAAATGAGAGGCTGCAGCAATATTTCTTTATTTGGCGTTAAGATGTCCCGCAAGCCCATTAAAATGAATAGGCTGCACACAAGTGTGCTTGACCCTTTTTTTTTCATTGCAGGGCACCTCAATAAATGGCACATGTGTTAATGCAACACATTGCGTGAACGGGCCTCAGAGACAAATTGACTGCACTAAGCCACTAGGCGCTCCCTCTAGTGGATATTTTACTTATCTCTACAGTTAATATCATGACAAAATCAAGGAACAGCAAGCTTGCATATGTGTGAAAATCATATTGAAAACTTTTTTAGGCCTATTTCACATGGATGGCAACCTCTACTGTCCCTCTGAAAAGCGGTTAAATACTTGTTTTATCCCAAAGAGCACTTTACATATACCATGCTGTGACAGCATGCCAAGCGTTTGGTATGCCAGGAGTCCCCAACCCCCGGGGCATGCCCTGCTGGAGGCCTGGCTGCATGACAGGTGGTGGGCAGGGTCAGAGCAAGCTAGAAAAACATGCATCGCCAGCCTCCTACTACCAGAGGATGCCCGCTCCCCTTCTCTGAGCACTACTATTCCCTTCCCTCTCTGCGGTCACCTTACTTACTAAGAGGAAGGGGGAGATTAAATAAAAGGCAAGGGAGGAGGGCCAGTCATAGCTGCACACACCCCAATGCCAATTTGCCCCCCCCCCCCCGGCGGGGTGACAGGTGATGCTCTTTTCCATGGTAATTGCTGGCAGAGGTAACAACGACTGTTGGTCACATCATTCTGGTAAGAGCCTCTTTTGTGCAAGGGGTTGTAATCAGACATTTGCTTGGACATTATTTTCACTAGGAGTAGAAGAGTTTTTTTTTTTGTTCTTGGTGCATATAAACACTTTCTATTATTATTTGTTTGTATTCATTTTTATTAATTGTTCCTTTGTTTTTTCACTATTTGACAATTGATGGTGTAGTTAATTATGCATCGCACATACTAATTTGTTTTTTTTTTTGCACATTTGAGCTATGACCCCTGCGACCATCCAACCCCCTGGTCCGTGGAGGGATTGTTCTCGGCCAAGGCCGGTCCTTGGTGCCAGGCCAGCAAGGTTGGGGACTGCTGTGGTATGTGGTTGCAGTGTGGTCTGGTTTACTTTAATGGGTGGGTCAGTGCCACTTGATAACTTGGCATGCCAAGTTAAATTGCCACAGCAATGTGAACAAACTTGAGTGGCTGCCATGTTAATTTGTAGGTGGTCGGAGGGGGCCTGTTTTCCACCCGCTAGTCGCCCTTGTGCACTTAGCCTTCAACTAAACACGGCACTAATAACGCAAAATATTAACTCAATGAAGTTACACTACATGTTCCCTTTAATTTGCAGACTTTTCTTAGGGAAACACAGCATTTTAAACTTGGTTCTCATATCGGAATGCTCAACAGCCCACCGTTGCCTGCTAATGCACAGTATAGACTGTACCGATAAAAAGAAAAAAAGAGAAAGACAAAAGAACCATTACCCAGTGCGCCAACTCTCTAGAGTTCTCCAGTCTGTGGAGTGTGCTCTGATTGCATTGCACGAGAGAGAAAACAATTCGCAAAATGACGGTGTGGGGGATGCAAATAGTCCACAAAGCGCGAATAACAAATGCTCTATTTTCCGAGCCCTCTGCAATGATTTATGAAAGGTGTAGCTCACTGTGGGAAGATAATGCCATTTGAAATGGTTCATTTCATAAATCTATCCTCCTTGTCCCCAGCTGATTACAAACCTACTATGAGCTCTTGAATCCAATAATGTTTTCATCCTCTATTGACAAAAAAGGACTTTGTTTGGAGCGGGGTAATGATGCAGTTACAGAGCGGAGGCAGCTCAGGCTTTGTCTCCAGGGCTTTCGTTGGCAATGGCCAGACAGCTGCGAGAGAGAAGAAACCCATATACACAAAATGAAAGAATAATCAAAACATGTAGCATCCCCAATGTCTTTTTACTGGTGGAGGCATTAATTATAGGCCGGCCGTAATCCTGTTTTCTCCCAGGAGTTTCGATAAGAGACCAGAAATGTCTACACTGGCAATTTGCATCTTGTAGTCATTGCTCGATCGTTTCTCTTTACACGGCACAGTGACAACTTGCTACTGTGATAAACAGGACCTGCAACAGGCAGTGATATCATTTAGTGGTCAGATTCATATCAATTGTGGATGAGTGAATCTTCCCGGATTAGATACACGAAGGGTTCAGTGAATTGGGCAAACCCAAACTTAGTAATGAATTTCACTGAAGTGCTGTGGAATTGATTTCTCTTTTTTATGATTAGCTTGGCTTTAATACAGCTGCACCCTAAGTTTTAGCAGCAATACATACTGTTTCATCAAATGGCAATAGGCCTGCTTTCACCAGCAGATAGAAATTGTCCAATAGTTCACTGGTTTCACTAAAGGCCTGTACACACGATGCAATGGTCGTACAACAACGGTCTTACAACAGCTTGTTGTACGATAATCCGACCGCTAGTACACGCGATTACAACAGCCGACATTCAACAGTCGCACAACAGAAGTTGGCTGAGCAGACTAGAAGACTAGACTGTACAACAAGTGGTTGTATGACTGATGACTCGTGTGTACAGAAGTTTTACAACAAAAGATGCACGTGCAAAACACATGATCAGAAGTCAGGAATGCCCGGAAGTGTCAGTTCGTGGAAACCTACATTCCTAATTCACAAATCACATTCACCTGAACTTCCTCTTTAGAAGCTCATAACACATTACTACGTTCGGCATTGTTGTACGATTACTTGACTCGTGTCAGTACGCTAGACACAACCTTCAACAGCCGATTTTGGGCAAAAGTTGAACATGCGGCTGTACGACCAGTGCACCGTGTGTACGAGGCATAAGGCAACACTCTCTTCCTGCAGGCAAATTACTTACAGCGGTGTATAAAATACTCCAGCAGCAGGACACCTAATCGTCCCTTGTGTACTAAAGAAAAAGAGTATAGGCAGGGGTTTTATTAAAATAATTAATAGATAGCAGGTTGACACAGCAGGGTAAAATTGTCCAGCAGCAGGGAAATTTTAAGTAGCAAGGCTTAGTCCAAATTTACTAAGAAAGAGTACAGACTGGAGCTTTATTGCAAGAATTACGATATTGCAGATGAAATAGAAGTGAAAATTGGCCAGCAGCAAGACAGTGTTAATAAGAGATAACAGGACCAACCAATTGTAGCGCACTCCCTTAAGGGCTGCAGAAAAACTGGGATCCCCACACCCTGCACAGTCAGGAACACTGAATTTTCACAGGCACTTCAGAGACAGAGGTAGTCTGCGACTTTGTTTTTATTATTTATTGAGGGTTAATAAATTGTATAGGGATGGGAGGTTATGGGATGCCCACTTGACTTAGCAAAACTTCAGTAACAACCTCAGGTACACTCTTCCTATTGTAGCAGGGCGCCTGTGGAACAGGTTAAAATGGCAGGAAAAGTTATTGATGGGATATATGTTCCTCCACGGATTCTTAGATTTGCAATCTAAGGTGTTGCACCCTCTAGGTAGTGAGGTGCTAGATGGAGGATTTTCTCTGGCAGTATAGGTAAATTTGGGCAGGCCTGGCTGATTGTTAGGCCTGTTTGTTTTGATTCTGGGCTGGGAGTGGCTCAGGGTAGCAGCTGGTGATCCACAGGTGGTGTCACTTCTCTGTTGCTTCAACTCTCCTTCTAGAAGGCGCTAGAAGGAGGGATGGAGAAGAGAGGAGGATTTACCTGACCAATCCCCAACTTGGACTGGCAGGGGGCAGGCCTCCTTAAACACCTGGGGACAGCCCAGCTGGGGAGGAGTAGTTGGGTGGAAGAGATGGAGTAAAGGAGTGTGGAGACTGTTGCGCCCACGTGGAGCTCCCCAGTCTGGGAGTGGGGACCCTGGGCTGGGGCTTGGGTGCATCCGGGAGGAGAGAAAGAGATCCTGGAAGGAGAGGCACATGAGCGAGCATAAAGAGGACAGCAGG
Organism: Glandirana rugosa; assembly: GCA_018402905.1. NCBI lineage: Eukaryota > Metazoa > Chordata > Amphibia > Anura > Ranidae > Glandirana > Glandirana rugosa. The sequence continues at coordinate 1,702,752 of BLSH010161854.1, read as the reverse complement.
AGAGAGAAGACTCTAAAGTCTCTTGGAGGACTAATGGTCGCAGCATGAAGGGCTGGTGAGTGAGCACAGTCGTGAGGACTGGAGAGGCACGCCTGAGGAACTGGGAGGTTGCAGTTGGAGAAAAGGGTGCAGAACCAGAGGAAAGGACTGTGGAAAGGGCAGTGCAGAGAGGTCTTTGCAGCCATGCTGGCTGGCAGGGCTTGAAGAGAGCTATCTGGGAATGGTAGCTGAGTAGATGTCTAGCACCTGAACTTTTCTACACAATAGAGGCCCGAGGCCTCTGCCTACAAAAGGCAGTCCACGAGGGTTGGCTGAGTTAGTGTGTCAGGCCTACCCATGCTGTGCTATCTAGTCTGGAGGAGTGATAGTCTGCAGCAAGGGAAGTGCTAGTTGAAGAGGAACAGTCTGCAGCAAGTGTTTGTGCTGGAGAAGGAACGGAAAGTGACAAGTGTTTGTGCTGGAGAGAAGACAGAAGTGTATATACTGGAGTGTATATTGGAGCCCTAAGCAAATTTGCATCATATGTTCTTGGACATCCCATAATTCCCAAATCCCTATCCAAGTTCAATACCCCTCAATAAAAAAAACAAAACAGAGCAATTGACTGATCTATGTCTCTGAGTGCCTGAGATGAATGTCTGGCTGAGCAGGGTGACAGATGAACCACTACTTTCAGCAACCCCTACAGGGACATGGCTACAAAGGTAATGCCAGCAATCATTTCTTGATAAAGAAAGATAGTTCTATATCCTATGTTAGTAAAGCCAGTTCTGGGGCTGGTTTTACTGGGAGACTGATAGAGCTCTGAGTGGGACAGACTCCCAATTCCGTGGACCGCAGTTTAACGTTTTCTTTCTAGTTCTTGATTAAGGTAGCTGGTCCTAGCTCTCGGAGAGAGTGTGTGTCTCCATGTGAGGAGGCAACAAGGAGCACGGCTGCTTATCCCTGAAACTTGGATACAATTACATGCTTGATAAAGGGCACTTACCTTTAACCAAGGACTTTGTTGGACTACAGACACAGTAAGGCTCAGTAGAGCAGAATTTTATTTGTTTATGATTTATGGCAAGAAGCCTTTTACCTTCTGTTTGTGAATACCCTTTGGATTAAAAATTACACTGGTTTTAAAGAAACTGTGAGTTGGGCCCTGCCTTGAGTCTGACTCCCTACACTATACACAGTCTATATACAGCTCCGACTCCTTCCTCCAGCACACACTTGCTTGCAGGCCCCAGCCGAATCACTGTTTAGATATCTGACAAAGCTCTCAGTAAAATCTTTAAGCAATGGCCCATTACAGGCAGGAACCGAGGCCCCTTGTAGAGTAGCAAAATACAGCAAAACAGCTTGCACACTTTGTCCTGTGGCCACTGATCCCAGCACCACCTCTTCAGGAACTACCAGCCCACCTGGTAGCAGCTGTCCCTACATTCACACACGACCTCCTTCCTCAGCCTCGACATATATCTGACACATATCACATCCCTCAGTCTGAGTTCCGTCCCGGGTTGAGTGTCAAAGAAATTTTGGTCACATTAAAAATTAGGT
>BLSH010161854.1:1689379-1701194 GCA_018402905.1 Glandirana rugosa | reverse complement strand
TAGAGTAGCAAAATACAGCAAAACAGCTTGCACACTTTGTCCTGTGGCCACTGATCCCAGCACCACCTCTTCAGGAACTACCAGCCCACCTGGTAGCAGCTGTCCCTACATCACAGTCCTCCAGACTCATACTCACCAACCCACCCAGCTGACTCTCAGGAGATCTCCCAAGCAGGGGATGAAGACTTAAAGTGTAACTCCACTTTTGTTGAGAACCCCCCCCCCCCCGGTGATCTATGTACATTGCAAGGATTTTAACAACCTTTGTTGCAGATTCCTACATTTTGTTTTTCTGAAGATATCCCTGTTTGTTTCTCTGTGCCTCTGTACTCAGTGGGTCTAATGGGAGTGGTTTCATAATTATCTATCAGGTGTGCAGCTGCAGGGCACCAAATCTGCTGGACCTGCATCCCTTTAGACGTGTTGCAGGGGATGTTGTTTTTGTTGTAGGGGATGCCTGAAATCTGACTTGTATCTTAGGCAGACTAATGGGAAAATTGGTAAGCCAATAACTTAAGCAGGAAATTATGTTTCTGGGGAGTGGTCAGTACACATTCTGTGTACAGAACAACTGTTGGTAGCCATATTGCACTGCATGTAGAAAATTACAGCGGCTGCAGATTGAAAATGAAAGGTAATTTTTAATAACATTCAATTATTACTTGTATCGCAATTGTACACGCTATATTATTTCTTCTTTATTTGCTATTTTTTTTTAGCCACGAATGTGGCATTACCCTTTAAGCACATCGCTGTCTTCAGGGAAAACTGGCTACGTATGACAGTCTCTCCCCTTATGAGTCCCCAGTAGGGCTGACCTGCTCGCGCTGTGCTCTCTCTTGCTCCTGTACCTCCAGGAAGGGCTTCCTGTGTTATGGCAGGATCCTTCCAGTACCCGAGCCCAGGGACACCCTCCCCCCCAGACTAGGGGGTACCCCAGAGGGCCACGACAGCCTCCTCAGCATTGCATCTCCATGTTCCAACCGACTGCCTCTGCTGGCATGACTCATGCATATTTATGAGGTGGCCTGCCCCCTGCCAACCCTGTACTGGGGATTGGCTGAGGCCCTCATAAATATTCCAAACAGCTTCTCCTAACTTCCACCCACCAGCTCTAGAAGTTTCTACAACTCTCTAGACCAGTAGACCAGGGGGAGGCACCAGAGTAGCTGTCAGGATGAGTCACCCAGCCCTGACTCACTGAACCCTGACCCAGATTCACAGCTCAGGCTTAGCCCTGAGCATAATAAATTTACCTACACTAACAAACCTACATTAACACCTAGCACACACTAAAGGGTGCTACACAATGTATGCCTAAATTGCATTTATTAGGATGGGGTGGTGCAGTGAATGTGAGTGATGGGTGTAATAAGGTATTACTTTTAAATGCGCAAACACACATACACACACAAAAGATGGAAAAATGTTTTTAAATACATTTAACAAAAAATGGAAATAGGCTTTAAATCCCACCGAAACCCATTTGCTGTATACTCTCGCTCCCAATGCCATTTCATTGCACCAGCAGACAACGTTCTAGTCCTTCTAACATGACAGTGTTCAAGTCTACTGATTGCCTGCTAGGCAGGGCACTGCATCGTGGGCCTTTTGTAAGCATCAGAGGAGCGAGGGACAAGTGAATATAAGTTGATCAGGGTCGGCTAAAGAGACCCTTGTCCTGAATGATCAAAATTACAGTCTCTTTAAGGTCAGGAATGCACAAAGTTGCCTGCCAGAAATTCTTGACACACTAGGCACACCTGCAAAATGTGAATTTTCTAATGATTTCTCTCCCCCACAACTCTAACGTGGCGTACCTTTTCCAAGAGCCTGCCTTTCTTTCCAGATCTGCATATTTTGACTTGTCTTGAAAAAGCAATTTCAAGGTCAGTTTGTGTGGAGCAACACTCAGCTGGGATGGTAACCCCATTATAAAAGTCTTTCCGAGCTTTGCATATTTATTCCTCATCTTCACTGGTACACAGAGGTAAATCATAAATCAAAATATCACAGTAAACAATCCTTAAAAGAGGTTACGTCGTTTAATGTAGAAGCCAGAAATGAGCTTGAAGATCGGTATAAATATATACTGAAAATGTTGTGCAATTGCAGCAACTGGACCACATAGGTCACATCTATATATTACATATAATGTTTTATCATTTTAATTCAAACTGTGCAGCACTGAAAACACATCAGAGAATCAACCTTAGTTGTTTTACATAGAATTCAAATAAAGGGTCAGGCCAGCATAAAGTGATATTTCAGCTATCAGTGGAAGCTGATGGGATGTTTCTTTTCACAATATGTCCCCCAGGGACTCCTATGGCTAGATCTCACTACTAGGGTTCCTAGCTTTGACACCTCCACTTTGGTCTCATTTTTCTGCTGTTGCAGAGGAAGCCTCACTTCTCTCCTGCATTGTCTTTAAAGAAAAATACATTCAACTGTGAGATTCTGATGTCCATGATATATAAGAATCTAGAGGTTGATTTAACCAATGGGAGATGATCCAGAACCATGATATTGGTGTAGTGCTACCCCCGTAGGAGCCACTGGTGAAAAGGCATCCCCCACCATGCACAGTCAGGCACACCAAATTTCCACAGCACACTTGGGTCAGGAAACCCTCCAACAACTTTTGATTGTTTTTTTTTTCTTGTTTATTAGGGGTATTAAACGTGGGTAGGGATAGGGGTATTATGGGATGCCCACTTGACTTTTCAGGAAAAGGAACTCTTCAGGGACACAACTATATACAGTCCATATACACTTCTCTTCTGCCTCCTGCACAAATCTTGCTTGCAGAACACTCAGGCCCAGCCGGAACACTGTTGGTTGTTTGTAGAGTTCTTACAAGGCACTCAGCCAGATCCAGGCAAAGCCATTTACAGGCAGGGATTGTGTGCCCATTTTGTGTGTAGAAAAGCCCCAGTGTCCAGTTGCCCTTCTTTGGCTATCCCAGCACCACCTTTTCAGGCACTGCCAGCCCACCGGGCTGCAGCTGCCCCATTCACTAGCCCTCCTGGCCAACTTTCCACAGTTCTCACAGACTGACTCTACAACCATCTCAGACTGCCACTCCTCGGTCATCTCAGGCTGCCTCTCAGTCCTCCACGACTGTCTCACTCACCAGCCACCCAGCTGTCTTCTCCCTGGAGATCTCCTGAACATGCTCGTTAGCTCCTGCTGTCCTCACACCTGCTCCTATGCCACTGGACAGGACTCCTCATTGTGTTGTCAGAGGATTCCTCCTGTACCCGAGCTCCAGACACGAGGTCACCCACCCAGACTAAGGGGCTACCCTCAAGGGCCTCCGACAGCCTCCTCAGCACTCCATCTCAAGCTTCCACCTGAACTCCACTGCCCAATGTTGGCCTGACCCAGATTATTTAAGAGGCCCCTCCCCCTGCCAGACCATTTGCCCAGGCCATTGGTTGGGGCCTTCATCAATACTCCAGGCAGCTCCTGCTAACCTCCCTCCCATTCTTCTAGAAATGTCTCCAAAGTTCCAGCAAGTAGGGGGAGGTAACAGAGATGCTGTCTGAAGCGCCATTCCAGCCTCCCTGGATCACTCACCCTGACTTAGATTCGAAACACAGGCTTGGCTGCTAGCCAAGCCAAACAATTTACCAACACCATAGAAAAACCTATGCACAATACCTATCTCTCTACATTAGAGGTTACAGAGGGGAGTGCTACAGTTTTCAGTGGACTGACCCTTTAAATGTGCAATTGCACATATTAAAATAAGATTAAACTAAAACACTAGATATAAAACTGGTAACAAAAGAAAACATGTGTCTGCATTTAAGCCCTCAAGGAGCTTACAACATAAGGTCCCTAAACTCACACGCATATGCATACTAGGGATGATTTAGAAAAGAGCAAATGGACCTACTAGAATGTCTTTGACAAGTAGGAGGAAACCAGAATACATAGAGGAGATCCTTGCAAGCACAGGGAGAACATACAAACTCTATGCAGATAGTATCCTGGTTAGGATTCGGACCAAGGATCCTCTTGTTGCAATTCATATAGTAGTGACACAAAGCCACTGTACTGCCCATATTGAAATGTATATACTGTACAGGAAACCAGTGATGGGTCCTGGATGGGAGGTGTGTGTCCCTTTTGTTTGGGCTGTGGTCCCTTTAAGGGGATGAAAAGTACTCACCAGTGCAGGGTGAGGGGTTCTGGGGTGGTCCAATAAAAGGAGAAAACTGACTTTTTTCCCCAGGATTGTTAAGCCTTATATAGGACACAGACTTTGGAGGCTCTGAGAGATTTTGGGTATCTTGGTCCTGAAAGGGTTAACCCATGTGCAGGAGAGATCTGAAAAGGGAAAGAAAGCAGGCAGCAGGTGTCAGTGAGGTGTGATGTGGAACAGGACAGGCGTGCAGGAAGAGCTGAGTTTTGTCAAAGACCTAGACACAGCTGAGCTCTGGTGTGTGTTTCTTTGGACCCCCTGGCACACACGGGGACTTTACAACCCTGGTAAGGGACAGGCTTTACTGGCGGTGAGACAACATTTTTATGTTGTTCCAGAGCACGTGGAACGCTTTTGTTTTGTCTCCTGAAGAAAGCTATTTTGTTTTCTCTGCAAAGACTCTTTGCTTTTACAAAGTCAGCTAGCTATCGCCATTCGGAATCAAAAATATGACAACACATATGGGATTTTCTTTGAATGTTACTACACTTAATGTCATATAACACTAGCGATCATGACACTGGTTGGAACTCACCAAATAAACCATCACTTAAAACTGTAGAGACACCTCCTTACATGTGCTGCCCCTTCACTGGCCAGATAAGAGAGGGGTCACTTCCACACCGAGCAAAACGCTGCATAATGTAAGTTACCAGTGAGGGAGTGACATCTTGTCCAACCAGTTAGCGACCCATGGAAACAGGTTTATTTCTTCCATTTACCCTTGTTTAGCATTCCTATTACTGGCAATTGTTCACCACCGACAGGATCACTAATAGGACATGGTCCTTAGGGTATTCACAATTTGCATGTTCACATTGCACCTGATGTATTACCCATGATATAAAACTAACATAAAACTCCAGCAGGAGGAGCGAATCACCATAGGACAACCTGGTACTAGATCTCAACGCCCTTCAGCAATGCTGAAATATTGGTTTTGGGTGGGCTGGCCTGTTATCTTTAGAGTATCTAAAGCCAAGTTTCTTTAGTTTTGGATTAAGTTGCAGATGTTTAAAACTCTTGCCATTTTCCTATCTACTGTTGTTATCTTGGGTAAATTTTAGAGGTGCACCGAATGCAAATTTTTGTGCCGAAACGGAAAATTCAGGATACACTTGGCCAAAAATAAAAATGGCTTTTTTTTAACCGGTTCCGGGCCGGCTCGCGTACATTTACTGCTGCAGAGTGGTACTATATGGCGAATTGCCGTGTATAAACGGCGATCCACGCACGTGCAGTACCCGTACTGAGCAGGGCCACGGGTTGGGCGGACTCGATGTCCACCAGCGGCCCGCAAACGTCTGTTAGGCGGCATGACAGAGATCTACTGATCCCTGTCACTGGGATCAGTTAGATCTCTTATGCCCCTGGCAGCCCAGCCCTCACACAGTTAGAACACACCTAGGGAACACAGTTAACCCCTTCATTGCCCCCTGCAGGTTAACCCCTTCACTGCCAGTGACATTTATACAGTAATCAGTGACTAGTTAAATTTTTAAACGCCATATAAATGTCAATGGTCCCAAAAAAGTGTCAAAACTGTCTGACATGTCCGCTGCAATGTCGCAGTCCCGATAAAAATCGCATATCGCCACCATTACTAGTAAAAAAAAAAAATAGTAAAAACGCCATAAATCAGTTCTCATAGTTTGTAAACGTGGCAACTTTTGCGCAAACCAATCAATATTGCGTTTTTTTTTTTAAACACAAATATGTAGAAGAATATATCTGTTTTTTGGACATTTATTATAGCAAAAAGTAAAAAATTGTGTTTTTTTTTTTTCAAAATTGTTGCTCTTTTTTTTGTTTATAGCGGTGATCACAAGTGACGCAGAGGTGGTCAAATGCCACCAAAAGCAAGCTCTGTTTGTGGGAAAAAAAGGACGTCAATTTTGTTTTGGTACAACTTCGCACGACCGCACAATTGTCAGTTAAAACAACGCAGTGCCGAATCGCAAAAAGTGCTCTGGTCCTAACCTTCTGGGGCTGAAGTGGTTAAAAAATATATACTTTTATATATAATTGTATTATATTCAACTTTTTAATGAATATCATGAATTTAAATGAATATGAATTTATTGTTGGCCATTATCGGCACCTTTAGCGCACTAAAATCTCAAGAAAAATGAATCCTTTTCAATTCTATGTAAACTATATTGCCAAAAGTATTGGGATGCCTGCCTTTACACACAAACACACATTAACTTTAATGACATCCCAGTCTTAGCCCGCAGAGTTCAATATTGAGTTGACTTCACCCTTTGCAGCTAAAAAAGCTTCAACTGTGAAGGCTGTCCACAAGGTTTAGGAGGGTGTCTATGGGAATGTTTGACCATTCTTCCAGAAGAGCATTTGGGAGGTCAGGCACTGACGCTGGACGAGAAGGCCTGCCTCGCAGTCTCCGCTCTAATTCATACCAAAGGTGTTTTATCGGGTTGAGGTCAGGACTCTGTGCAGGCCAGTCAAGTTCCTCCACCACAAACTCGCTCATCCATGTCTTTATGGACCTTGCTTTGTGCACTGGTGCGCAGTCATGTTGGAAAAGGAATGGCAATCTCCAAACCGTTCTCACAAAGTTGGCAGCATGAAATTGTCCAAAATGTCTTGGTATGCTTATATAGAAACATAGAAAAGTGACGGCAGAAAAAGACTGAGTAGTCCATCGAGTCTGCCCCTTTTTATTTATTTATTTTTTTTACATTAACCTTGTTGTCTGACTATAGATTTATGTTTATCCCAAGCATGTTTGAAGCCATTTACTGTTGACTGTCTCACAACCTCTATTGGTAGTTTATTCCAATCATCAACCACCCTTTCAGTAAAATAATACTTTCTAAGATTAGTTTTGAACTTCCCCCCAGTTAGTTTGAGGTCCCCGTGTTCTTGATTTTGGTTTCATATTGAAAAGACTGCCCTCCTGAACCTTATTCACCCCCTTCATGTATTTAAAGGTTTCAACCATGTCTCCCCTCTCCCTTCTTTCCTCCAGACTGTACATATTAAGTTCCTGAAGTCGCTCTTGATATGTTTTATCCCCCAGACCTTTCATCATTTTTCTTACCTGTCTCTGAATTCGTTCTATTTTATCAATATCTTTTTGTAAGTGTGGTCTCCAGAACTGGACACAGTATTCTAAGTGAGGTCTCACTAAAGATCTATATAGAGGAATCAGGACCTCCTTCCTCCTGCTGGTGATCCCTCTACTGATACATCCCAAGCATGTTTGAAGCCATTTACTGTTGACTGTCTCACAACCTCTATTGGCAGTTTATTCCAATCATCAACCACCCTTTCAGTAAAATATTACTTTCTAAGATTAGTTTTGAACTTTCCCCCAGTTAGTTTGAGGTCATGTCCCCCTGTTCTTAAGAGTTCTTTTCACTGTAACTAAGGGGCCAAGCCCAACCCCTGAAAAACAACCCCACATCATAATCTCCCCTCCACCAAATGATTTGGACCATAAAGACATGGATGAGCGAGTCCTGAACTCAACCGGGTAGAACACCTTCGGGGTGAATTAGAGCAGAGACTGCGAGCCAGGACTTCTCGTCCACATCAACGCCTGACCTCACAAATGTGCTTTTGGAAGAATGGTCAAACATTCCCATAGACACACTCCTAAACCTTGTGGACAGCCTTCAAAGAAGAGTTGAAACTATTATAGCTGCAAAGGGTGGTCCAACTCAATATTGAACCCTACGGACTAAGACTGGTATACCAATAAAGTTCATACCCAATACTTTTGGCAATCAGTGTATGTCTTCACACTGGTCCCTTGCACTTCTGTTGTGGTATTAAAAATCTTGCTTGCCACGTTTTTGGTCAGTTAAGAAAAACTGCACCAAAAACGCACCTCCCCGTTGAAATGTGTTATGTTTTTGATGCATTTTTTGAGATCACATGACCTATGAAAAACATAGCATAAGCACAGTAAAAGTGTGGTAAAATCGCAAGAACTTTCACTCCATTATCGGCACCTATTTCTCTATCGGTAAAAGGCCGAAAACACCATTTTCGGCCGACATGTTTCGGCCACCAACATTTCAACACATCTCTAGTAGATTTCCCTTACTTTCTGCCTTGGAGGCATAATAGGAAGCAAGTGAAAATCAATTTAAAGTGAGGGAAAACCCCTCTTAGCCAGTATTCACTGGGTGTCCCCACTAGGAGATTAACCCTTTATTCGTTTGCTGGTGACAACTGTAACAATTTCCAATCATTTCCTGCCCCAGAGACAATGGTCATCAGGCCTTATAGAGAGGATTAATCTATCCAGAGGAAGTACATAGAGCAATAGAAACATGGCAGAGGGTCTAATCCTTCCCCACACCACCCAAAACTAAAAAAATAAAGTTTGAGCTTTCAATGTACTTTAAATATACCCAGCAGTGATTCTTAATTAAACACTTTGCACCTAATATTATATTCACAGATTTTGTGAAAAGATGGAATTGGAATTTAATACTGTAGTAAATTGTTTTGTATTGTTTATTTAAATGGCAAATCTACAGATGCAAATTCTCTGGAAGATTTGTTGAGTCTACAGTTATTACATTTCCCTGTCAATAAACTCTGTTCTAACAGTCAATGGCATTTGAGTGACTACAAAGCTGATTTTTAAATAATTCTATGTATTTTCTCACCAATCAGCACATTAACAATCCGGTACTCATGACATTTCTTTACACTGTCGCCACTGGCACTGCACAGTCTCTTTATAAAGAATTTGGGTCTGCAGATTTTAATTACAGTTATTTTTTTCTCTAGAGTTAAAGAAAAATGTCTTTGTATTCTTGAATTTCAGGAACTTAAATCCACAATGTTTACTCGATCACAAATCACTTCAGGGTTTGTAAGTTACATAAAGTTAAGAAATAGTGAAACAAAATTGTACAACAATATAATAATGATGCATTATACTCTAACGGTGTGTAATAAAAATACTAATAAATAGAGTTGGGCGAATAGTTTGAGCCAAGCAAAAGTTTGCCTATTCGAACACCCAAAAATGCAGAGTCACCCCTGCCCCAAAGCACCCCCCCATGTTAAGGGCTCACCCCAAAGCACCCCCCCATGTTGAGGCTCGCCCCAACCCACCCCCCCCCCACCTTTTTCTGGCTTGCCAGGCTGCATGCTCGGATAAGGGTCTGGTATAGGAACCCCATGCCGTTTTTTGTTTACATTTTCCCTTGAAATCTATACCAGTCTCAAAGGGCCTGGTATGGATTGGGTGGGGGGGGGGGGGTCATGCCGTTTCTTTTTTTACATTTTTCTATTGCCAGAAATGGTATTGTATTGCCGGCAATTTAAGTGTAATTTTTTGTTCTTTATAAATGTCAGTTTCAGCAGGTTCTATACAAGGTACAGATGCGCCACTTTACAGGCAGACTAAGGAGACCCCCCCCCCAGGCACTATATTTATAGAAATGTTTTATTTTTTATTGTTTCACTAAGCAACATTAAAATCACTGCTCCTGTAAAAGTGATATTTTTTATAAAAAATGTTTGCATTGGTACATGCCCCCCAGGGCAGCACCTGGGCCCCATACCCTTTTTATGGCCAATAACTTGCATATAAGCCTTCCAAATGGGGACCTTTTGATTTTTCAAGTTCAGTGCCCATAGACTTTAATAGGGTTCACAGTTCAAGTCCAAAATTTTTACAGGTTCGGGAATTCTGGTGCGAACCAAACGGGGGGGGGGGGGGGGGTGTTAGGCCCAACTCTACTGTTAAACAGGCAATTTTCCTTCCACTGACATCAACAATAGAGCACGATTCCTTTCACTGACACCAATGATAGGGCATCATTTATCCCACTAACACCACAAATGGGTACAATTGAGGGACTATTTCTCTCATTGGCACTATCAATGGGGCACTTTTCTTCCCACAGAAATCAACAGTGGGGCCCTATTCCTCCCACTGATATCAACAATTGGAGACAAGTCCTTTCACTGCCACCAACAAGAAGGCATCATTTCTTACACTACCACCAATGACAATTCCTTCCCCTGACATAAATAAGAGGACACTATAGGGTTGATTTACTAAAACTGGAGAGTGCAAAATCTGGTGCAGCTGTGTATAGAAACCAATCAGCTTCCAACTTCAGCTTGTTCAATTAAGCTTTGACAAAGAAATCTGGAAGCTCATTGGCTACTATGCACAGCTGCACCAGATTTTGCACACTCCAGTTTTAGGAAATCTCCCCCTGTTCCTCCGTCTAATATCAACAATGTGCACAATTGCTCCCATTGACACTAAGATTGGGACAATCTTTCTACCATTTACAAGAAACGATGGGGCACTATTTCTTTCACTGACACCAAAGATGGAGACTATTCCTCCCACTGACGCCAACAATAGGGCATACTTTCTCCTACTGACACTACAAATGGGGCACTATCCCTTTCACTGACACCAAAGATGGAGCACTATTCCTCCCAATGATACCAATGATGGGACACTTCTTCTTCTCCTCCTCCTCCTTGTACTGGCCACAGGCATTAGGTAATTTTTTACTTCACGGTTCCCTAACTGTGGGGCATTTCTTTCACTCCTACTGGCCACTAGCCTGGGGCATTGTTCTAGCTCCAACTGGCCAAAGTATGCCCCCTCTTAAGTCTGAAAGACAAGAAATGACCCCTTGATTAGAAAGTTTGAGGATCCCTGAGTTGAGAGCCCTGCCACTACTGGGTAAAAAATTAATGTAAAGCCATCCTATACAAAACTGCTGTATACTTATCTTTCCAGTGGCCTCTGTCTTAAAAATCCTCTGGGAGGCTGATTCCCACCCACTGCATGTGTACCCCACTCCCAGGTGTTCTGAATACCAGCTTCCCGCATTGTGTACTGTGGTTCTCCACACCGGCTTGTATGCCACTACAGTAACAATTGCTCAAGTGTTGTAATGATTGCACATTTATTACCCATGTGTTATACCAATTGCCTGTTTGGTGCTTGCATATTGCCTATGAATCGTACCAAACAGCCGTTTGTTGTCCACGTTCTATTAGGGTTGCCATTTTTATACAGGTCTGAAATGCGCTGCTCCTGATCTAGACTGCTTGCCATGATTCTTTAAAAAGATTAGAAAGAAATACTAATTTTTAGCCAACTTTTTTTGCCATTTTAGCCTGTGCATTTTCATATTACTATAGCTTAACCACTTGCCGACCGCCGATCGGCATCTGACGGCGACAAAGTGGTTCGTTATCGCAAAACGCCGTCATATGACGGCGGCCGCGATAACGAGCAATGCGCGCGCGTTATCGGGGGACGGAGACAAATGTAAATGTCTCCGTCCCCTTATTACGGTAACCGTCCCGCTAGATGTCCCGGTCCGGTTTTTAGTAACCGGACCGCGACACCTCACTAGAAGGGACTTCGGTTACGGCGACGTCATGTGCGCGGGTCCCCCGCGCGCGCGCGCGTAACGAGCAATAGCGCCGGCGGCAGTATACTGCCGCAAAACGCTATTGCTTGGTGAAACAGCGGCAGTCTACGGCTAGCCGCCAGCCGTTCACCAATTCGATATCATTATACTTTTACGTGTCCGATTTTACCGTTTTTTTCAACCGATTTTTAATCATAAAGAA
>BLSH010161854.1:1650653-1673890 GCA_018402905.1 Glandirana rugosa | reverse complement strand
ACTGATAGAGGGGGTCTACACTGATAGAGGGGGTGTCTGCACTGATAGGGAAAAGGGGTCTGCACTGATAGAGGGGGGTCTGTACTGAAAGAGGGGGGGTCTGCACTGATAGAGGGGGTCTATACTGATAGAGGGGTCTGCATTAGGGGGGTCTATACCAGAGGGTTCTGAAGAGAGCAAAAGGAGGGGGAGGAACAAAGAAAAAGGGAGAGAAAGAATAAGAGAAAGAACAAGAAAGACAGATAGAGAGAGAGAGAGAGAGAGAGAGAGATGGGGGGGGGGGGGACAAGAAATTAAGATAGAGAGAGATAAAAGGGAAAGAAAGGATAACAAAGAGAAAGAGTGGTATATCCTAAAATGTACCATAAGGGGTTTTAATACTGTGGTAGGGACTCAGGGAGCGATAAATGTCCATGGGTTAGAGGTGCAAATTACTTACAACCCACGGTACGAAAATAATTTTACTGCTAGGGGTCCCCGCAACTCGGGAAATTTTATCAAGGAGTCACGGCACTAGAAAGGTTGAGAAACACTGCCCTATACCTTTGGTCTGAACTCCCATGAGTCACATCCCCTCTCAGGCATGGCTCCTCTCAGCCAGCTCTTCAGAATGCATGGGTCAGCTTTCCAACCTGAGGCCGCATGGCAACAGGTGCTGAGGAGGGCAAAGAGCCCCCTCCTAAACTGGAATCTCCTCTCCAGGCAAAGACCACTTCCTGTGTCCCTTCATTGAGTATAAATACCCCTTCCTAGCATGCATAGGGGCCCCTAGGCCTGTAATTGACTGATATGGCATCCATATTCATTCTACTGATCTGCATGAGTCACTCCTGTTCACCCAGCAATTTCCAAAACTGCCTGGATACAGATGAGTCAATGCAAATACAGAAACACCTTTAAAACACACAGGACTCCCTGGCTGGGGCAACTCAGTCTCACTGTTAGGCAAGGAAACTACTATATTTTACCTTAGCAGAAGACCACACTTTTCTAACTATACACATCCTAGCAACCTACCAAGGCAGCCACACATATTTTACGTTTAACTCCACGTAGACATTGTCAGCATGCTATAATTACACTGAATGCAGCAGAAAACACAAGTATTGGATGCTCTTCTCTAACTCACACAGAGTTAGTAATGCCTTACTGTACCTTAAACTGAGCCCTAACTCTATTCATATAGCCAAAGCCACAACCTTAGCCATATCTACAGTCAGAACCAGAACATTAGCCTTGAAGCATTATAACAGCCATAACTACGTTCAAAACCCTAGCCCTTACTCTAGTTGTAACCATTGACTCAACCCCAACTCTGGCTATAACAATGAACACAACCTTAAACCTAGAATTAGTCATAACAATAGCCTCAAACATAACCCTACTCATTACAATAGCCACAACCCTGGCCTAAACCTTAGGTACAACCATAGGTACAACACTAATGTTAGCCACTGCCTTGCCCTAGCCTTAGACATACCTATAGATAGGGCCTTGCCCTAATACTACAAGTTATATCCAAAACCCTAACTCTAACTGACCTAGATACAACCTAAGCCCTAACCATAGTCATGACTACATTCGAAATCCTAACCCTAGTCATAACAATAACCGCATCCCTAAGTCCTAACTTTAGTCATCACCATAGCCTCAACCCTATCCCTAGTCATAACCCAAACCCTAGTCCACACTTTAGTCATAGCCTCAACCCTAACCCTAGTCATAACAATAACCCTAACTCTGGCCCTAAGTTTAGTCATAACAATAGCCACAACCCTAACCCTAGTCATAGTCATAACCCTAGCTCTAACCTTAGTCATAACTATAGCCACAACCCTAGCTATAATCATAGCCACTGTTCTGCCCTAACTCTAGTGAAAACCATGGACATAGCCTTGCCTTAATCCTATTAAAAAATTGCCTTTAACCCCATCTCATAAAAATATCTCAAACTTTATATAAAACCATAGCCACAACTCTAGCCCTAGCTCTAACCATAGGTATAATCCTGGTCCTAAAACCAGCTTCTAGTCCTAGTAATAACCACATTCAAAAGCCTAGTCCTAACCCTAGTCATAACCATAGCCTCAACACTAACCCTAGTTATGACAATAACCACAATCCTAGTCCTATTTTTAGTCTTATATATAGCCTCAACCCTAACACTAGTTCTAACAATAGTCACACTCACAACCCTATCCATAATCATAGCTAATGCCCTGCCCCAACCCTAATCATGACCATAGACATGGCTTTACACTAGTACTTTTAATAATAGTGAAACCCTAGCTTTAACCCTACTCATAAAAATAGCTTTAACTTCAGTCATAGCTATAGCCACCGCCCTAGCCCTAATTCTAACCACAGTTACAACCCTAGTCATAACCACCACCTTAGCCCTAGACTCCCTAGTCATCACCATAGACAAAACACTGGCCCTAACCCTAATCATAGCCGCAACCTTAGCTTTAACCCTAGTCATTACCATAGCCAAAACCCTAGTCATCATCATAGCAAAAATACTAGCCTTATTTATACCCACAACCATAGTCATAACCATAGTTACAACCGTAGTCCTTAAGCAGGGGTGCCCAACCAGTGGCCCGGGGCCACATGTGACCGTGGAGCCCTCTGATGTGGCCTGCGACCTCCTGTTCTGGGATAGTGGGTTGGCAAGCATAGATCGCATGTTGCCATCCCAGAGCATCAGTGTTCTGAATGAAGCCGGTGGTAAAGGAAGCAAGCGTCTGCTGAGAAGAGCCACATAAACTTCCTGTATAGCGCCGGCTCCTGTCACAGGTGGAGTGAGACCGAATGCACTCGGCCAGGGAAAGCAACAGCCAGTGATACCTGAATGGAAGACCGTTATTAAAGCTAAGTTTATTACTAAAATCACGGTGTATATTTGGGCATGTCTGTTCTGCAATGGTTACTGGGCTGCTTTCAAACTGATCTGCAGATGCAGCGCAATGCACCTGCAGATGACCTGTACTGAGCCATAGACTTCTGTTATTGCCTGTGGGTTTGGTGCACTTTCAGAAAATGCATCACACCTGCAGGATATAATAGAAGTCTATGGCAAAGTGCAGCTAAACCGCAGGAAAGCCTCAGGTGTGCTGTACCCGTGGTGTGGGTAAACCGCAGAACATCTGTGTGAAAGCAGCCTCAAGTCCCTTTCACACGCTCAGTCTGATCCAATCGGACCCTCCATTCACCTCTATGGAGTGGGTCCATTTACCCCCGCCTACCTCCAATTAGATCTACTAAATAAAAGGGTATCCGTCCCCTTCCATCTGGGCGGATCAGTTTGGAGGGCCCATAGAGTAGAATGGGTTGTGTCTGCTCTACATATGCAGAGTGGACATGGACCTGTCATCCGTCCACTCGTTGTGGCCCGTGACCGATTACCAAGTCGTTTAAGTGGCCATCGCTCATCAAAAGGTTGGGCACCCCTGTCCTATAGCATAGCACAAGAGGTAAACAAAACATAAAGGCTGTGATTGGTTAACCCCACCCTCTACAGCAACAGCCACTGTGGAGGCTGGGGTTGACCAATCACAGCCTTTATGTTTTGTTTACTTCTTGTGCTATGCTATAGGACAGGGGTGCCCAGGATCAGCATAGTGTGCAGGATAATGTTATATGCTGCTCACAGGGGTATACGAGATATCAGGAGGCTGCCACAGAAAACAATCTGACTTTTCATTTTAAATAGGTACTGAGTAATGAACATAGTTTAACATTAGATTGTAAGCTCTCAGGAGCAGGGCCCTCCTAGCCGCCTTGTGTTGAATTGTATTGCTGCGGTATTGTCTCCCTTTATATTGTAAAGCGATGCACAAACTGTTGGTGCTATATAAATCCTGTAATAATAATAACCATGTAAAACAAATACCTGATATACTGTATATAAAATCCCCAATTACTGTAGCTAACTCTCCATAGCCATGTCTATTTTTGAGATTCATAAAATGTATATGCAGAGTTTAACAGAATTATCATAGAACCCAATTCTGAGAACTTCAGTACAGCAATGTCCATCCAGACACAGGTGATTGATGTTTATTCACCTGCCCTGCAGCAAAGTCCTTGCACATACTGTTAGTCTGTTAGCAGCAATTCTCGTTTAAATATATGTTAGCATGTCCCCTAAAATACTATATCTCTATATCAAACACGTCTCAAATAAGCACACATTGATTGATTGCTAACATGCAAAAGCAATTCACAAGTTCAACTTTTCCCACGGGAAGCCTTAAAATGAGGCACCTCTAGGTGAACCCCCTCCCCCCATTACACAGTCAGTCTGATCTGCTGCATACAAGCTAATACATGCAGCAGGAGGTATTAATCAACACTCAGAGCGTGATAACCATTATAGTCTTTTATATACAATGTGTTTAAGGGAATACTCTAAATTTAGCATAAACATTAATGCAGTACAAAAGTCAGAGCTGTTCAGATTGATAAGTATGTAGCCAATGCCCCCTTAGGGGTGGCTGAGTGTTGTAGTCCATCCGGAGTCACAGAACAGGGCGGTACTTTGTTTTTGTTTGTTTTATTAGGGGATTGAATTTGGATGGGGATTAGGCGTGTTATGGGATGCTCATAGAATAAGTTGCAAACTTGCACAGGACCATTATATACAGCTCCTTATATACATCTCCTCTTGTCCTCCAGCACATTACTTGGTTCTCAATACTCTGGTTCCTCTCTCCTGCACATCACTTGTTCCAGGCCCAGAAGGAAATTTACTAGGCCTTCTCCATTCCTCCAGCCTGACTAGCACATGGTGAGGCCTGCATTGCTGTGCGCAGGGCCTCAGAACCACCCATTACAGGTAGGGACATTTGATCCCCCAGTGCAGTGGTTCTCAACTCCTGTCCTCAGGACCCACCAACAGGCCAGATTTTAAGTATTACCTTGGGGAGATGCAGACTAGAATACTGCAATCACTGAGCAGCAAATTATATCACCTGTGATGCATTTCAGTTATCCTGCAAATCTGGCCTGTTTGTGGGTCCCGAGGACAGGAGTTGAGAACCACTGCCCTAGTGTGTAGGTACACTGATGTGCTAGCCAGCCTGATGGACTACTACTCACAGCCCATCCTCTTACTCAAGGCCCTGTCAGCCGCTCCAGCTGTGTTGGCCTTTTCCATTGCCACCATGACACCACAGTCCCTTACTGACTTCTGCAACCTTCCCAGATGGTCTCTCACCCCAATCTGCTCAGGCATGCCTCTACAGCTTTCCATTGTGTGTGTCACTCACCGACCACCCGGTGGACTCCTGACTGAGCCTCTCCAGTAGCGCTGTCTGTTGCCCTCCTGCTCCCTTGTGCTGCTGCAGGATCTCTCTCCTCTTTTCCTGGCTGCACCAGGCTGTGGGGCTCCCTCCCAGGTGAGGCCTCAGCAACCTCAGCTACATCTCAGCTCCTGCTCTTCCAACCAAACTCCTCCCAGATTGGGCTGACCCTGAGTATTTAAGGAGGTCTGCCCCCTGTCAATCCAGATTGGGGATTGGTCAAGGCTCCTTAGAATACGCCAGGTGCCTACACCTCCCCCCAGCTCTCTGTCCAGAAACCATCCAGCAGTTTCTAGAAAGATGTGGGAGGTCCTGGTGACCTCATCTGTGAATCACTCAATCCTCCCTGAGCCACTCCCAGCCCAGAAACAAAAACAATCAGGCCTACCAAAATTGAATCACACTAGCTCCCACTTACCAGGGGGCGCTAAAAGTACAGTCTAATAACAATCTTGATTTTCTGAAGCTGGCCATGCTGATCAAATGCAAACTGTCTGAACTCCTAAACCATTAATTATTTTTTTTGCTGACCTCGCTTTATGTAATTTAGGAGTCAGTGGAAGCCATGCTTTGCCCACTTATCCTGCACCTCTGACTGCTATGACATTCTGGCCACACACAGGCCTTAGTTTTCTACTCTTACCAATCTGCCTGTTTGATGCATGGGATCCCATGAACCATAGCTCCCAACTGTCCCTGATTTTGAGGGACTGTCCCTCAGTCTCTCGTTCCTGATTTACAGTGCCTTGAAAAAGTATTCATACCCCTTGAAATTTTCCACATTTTGTCATGTTACAACCAAAAACGTAAATGTATTTTATTGAGATTTTATGTGATAGACCAACACAAAGTGGCACATATTCGTAAAGTGGAAGGAAAATAATAAATAGTTTTCAAATGTTTTTACAAATAAATATGTGAAAGGTGTGGCATGCTTTTGTATTCAGCTACCTTTACTCTGATATCTATCCCTAACTAAAATCTAGTGGAATCAATTGCAATCAGGAGTCACCTAATTAGTAAATAGAGTCCACCTGTGTGTAATTTAATCTCAGTATAAATACAGCTGTTCTGTGAAGTTCTTGTTAGGTTTATTACAGAACCTTAGTGAACAAACAGCATCACGAAGGCCAAGGAACACAGCAGACTGGTCAGGGATGAAGTTGTGGAGAAGTTTAAAGCAAGGTTAGGTTATAAAAAAAATATCCCAAGCTTTGAAGATCTCACGGAGCACTGTTCAATCCATCATCTGAAAATGGAAAGAGTATGGCACAATTGCAAAACTACCAAGACATGGCCGTCCACCTAAACTGACAGGCCGGGCAAGGAGAGCATTAATCAGAGAAGCAGCCAAGAGGTAGCCAAGAGGCCCATGGTAACTCTGGAGGAGCTGCAGAGATCCACAGCTCAGGTGGGAGAATCTGTCCACAGGATAACTATTAGTTGTGCACTCCACAAATCCGGCCTTTATGGAAGAGTGGAAGGAAGAAAGCCATTGTTGAAAGAAAGCCATAAGAAGTCCCATTTGACGTTTGCGAGAAGCCATGTGGGGGACACAGCAAACATGGAAGAAGATGCTCTGGTCAGATGAGACCAAAACTGAACTTTTTGGCCTAAAAGCAAAACGCACACTGCACATTGCACTGAACACACCATCCCCACTGTGAAACATGGTGGTGGCAGTATCATGTTGTGGGGATGCTTTTCTTCAGCAGGAACAGAGAAGCTGGTCAGAGTTGATGGGAAGATGGATGGAGCCAAATACAGGGCAATCTTAAAAGAAAACCTGTTAGCGTGCAAAAAAGTTGAGACTGGGATGGAGGTTCACCTTCCAGCAGGACAATGACCCTAAATATGCAGCCAGAGCTACAATGGAATGGTTTAGATCAAAGCATATTCATGTGTTAGAATGGCCCAGTCAAAGTCCAGACCTAAATCCAATTGAGAATCTGTGGCAAGACTTGAAAATTGCTGTTCACAGACACTCTCCATCCAATCTGAGCTTGAGCTATTTTGCAAGGAAGAATGGACAAAAATGTCCACAAAAAATTTTGAAAACCATTTATCATTTTCCTTCCACTTCACAATTATGTGCCACTTTGTGTTGTTCTATCACATAAAATCCCAATAAAATACATTTACATATTTGGTTGTAACTTGACAAAATGTGGAAAATTTCAAGGGGTATGAATACTTTTTCAAGGCACTGTAGATCTGATCTATATAGTTGTATATAAAATGCATTGCTTATCTATCAAAATGTGTTTCCCAGTGCTAAACCTTTTCTAAAGTGCTGCATTTCTAAATTTTAAAAGCCAATATAAAAGGAAAAATAGTGGTAAAAAAGCACTTGTGGGTTCAACCAATCATTTTTTTACAATTCTACTTCAAGATGGGCATGGCAGGGGGCGTTTCCTATGACTACATACTTTTGCTAATAGGTGTCCCTGATTCCCATTTCAGAAAGTTGGGAGGTATACATGAACAACTCCTGTAAAGTTAATGTGATAAAATAATGGGCACATCTCTTCTGCCTCCTGCACCTCCATGAGGCTACCCATCATGGTTATAGGCAAGCAAAGAGCGGTTGCACAGGTGGGACCAGGCACTGGAACACAGCAGTGTGCTGACATTTGCATGAAAGTTAGTTTGGGGAATTTGAGCACTGTTGCCCATATAGCACTTTTAGCATAACCGCAAATGAATCCAAAATGTACAAATCTAATGTTAATGAATTTAGGCTGTTAATTTCTTTTTTTTCTTATTAATACCTGGTGATTCTGACAGACCCCCTTCTTCTCTTTTCTAATCTGACCATGCCAAGCATGGAAGCAGAACCATGCTGGTAAGGTCAGTTTGTGTCTCAGTTCATTATTCTTAAAGATACAGGAGGGCATGCCAAAGCATGATGTGCCTGTATCTTCTGTAGTCTATTCAGCCACCATACCCCCACCCAGCCTTGCCTAGTTGATTGACAGCGGCTCCCAGCAGGAACTTCACTGTCAGACTGCAGCGGCTCATGACCAGTAAACCAGCTCAGCTGGATGAGTACAGGTTGGTATCGTAATCTGGGATTCATTGCCAAAACATATTTGTGCAAGAAACTGCAAATGTTAGACTGCTGTGTGTAGTAAATTAAATCTAGAAACATTTTGAGCATTTCTCCATCTGTGTGTGATGTCATTACCTGCCTGCCCCCATCCTAAATTGACATTCTCCCCCCAATGCAGAAGAATAGCTGAAAGAGGGTTGTGCGGTCATGTGACTGCCGGATAAACTATCAAAAAAATGGTAAAGAAAAAAATGAATTAAAAGAAAAAAAAAACCTGAATACAATATAAATAAATATGGTGATAAAATATTTTTTTCTTGTTTTACAGTGAGCTTGATGCACAGCATTTAAGCTCCCATTTAAACCAGTTGACCTGAAACACGCACCATTTTTTATTAATCATTTTTCATTATCATTTATAATGTGCATGTATCCTTGATAGTCCGTGGAGTAATTGACTGATTCTTCTTTTTTCTTTTTTTTTAATGAAAATGCCACTTTCACTAAAAATGTACATACAATATCTCACAAAAGTGAGTACACCCCTCACATTTTTTGGAAATATTTTATCATATCTTTTCATGTAACAACACTGAATAAATTACACTTTGCTACAATGTAAAGTAGTGAGTGTACAACTTGTATAACAGTGTAAATTTGCTGTCCCCTCAAAATAACTCAACACACAGACATTAATGTCTAAACAGCTGGCAATAAAAGTGAGTACACCCCTAAGTGAAAATGTCCAAATTGGGCCTAAAGTGTCAATATATTGTGTGGCCACCATTATTTTCCAGCACTGCCTTAACCCTCTTGGGCATGGAGTTCACCAGAGCTTCACAGGTTGCCACTGGAGTCATCTTACTCTCCTCCATTAAGACATCACAAAGCTGGTGGATGTTAGAGACCTTGCGCTCCTCCACCTTCCGTTTGAGGATGCCCCACAAATGCCCAATAGGGTTTAGGTCTGGAGACATGCTTGGCCAGTCCATCACCTTTACCTTTAGCAAGGCAGTGGTCATCTTGGAGGTGTGTTTGGGGTCGTTATCATGTTGGAATACTGCCCTGCGGCCCAGTCCCCAAAGGGAGGGGATCATGCTCTGCTTCAGTATGTCACAGTACATATTGGCATACATGGTTCTCTCAATGAACTGTAGCAATGCTTGCAGCATTCATACATCTATTTCCCAAAGACAACCTCTGGATATGATGCTGAGCACGTGCACTCATCTTCTTTGGTCGACCATGGCGAGGTCTGTTCTGAGTGGAACCTGTCCTGTTAAACAGCTGTATGGTCTTGACCACTGTGCTGCAGCTCAGTTTCAGGGTCTTAGCAATCTTCTTATAGCCTAGGCCATCTTTATGTAGAGCAAAAATAATTTTTTTCAGCTCCTCAGAGAGTTTTTGCCATGAGGTGCCATGTTGAACTTCCAGGGATCAGTATGAGAGAGTGAGAGCGATAACACCAAATTTAACACACCTGCTCCCCATTCACACCTGAGACCTTGTAACACTAACAAGTCACATGACACCTGGAAGGGAAAATGGCTAATTGAGCCCAATTTGGACATTTTCACTTAGGGGTGTACTCACTTTTGTTGCCAGCGGTTTAGACATTAATGGCTGTGTGTTGAGTTGAGGGGACAGCAAATTTACACTGTTATACAAGCTGTACACTCACTACTTTACATTGTAGCAAAGTGTCAAGTGTTATCACATGAAAAGATAGAATAAAATATTTACAGAAATGTGAGGGGTGTACTCCCTTTTGTGAGAGACTGTATCTGATCCAAAAGCCATTTTATAATATAATGTTGTTTAAAATTACATTTCCATCTAAATCCCGAGCCAGCTATGTTTTTTCAAAAGTATAAACATATTTAAATGTTGACTGCCTGCAAATATGACAATCCTGGAAGTTTTCTGCTGACTTGTGTGTACAAAACACCCCTAAGTCTGGGTTCACACTGATGCGGCGGTGGGTCTCAGCAGGGGATCTGGTACGTCCCTGTACACCAATTGACGTGTGAATCAGGTCCGAATTTGTGCCTGAATCCGTACCTGAATCAGAGCCAAAGATGCACAGGATCATTTCCCAATGCAGAATGCAACTGCCCCAGAGCTGTGTGAGCTGGCTCCATTGAGAGCCGGTCACAGTCTCCTGTAATGCGAATTGGATGCGGAGAAACCCGCATCCAATTTGCATAAGTGTGAACCCAGCCTAAAAAACTAATTTTCTCTTCATGTGGTTCGCTCTCCGCTTTTCCTTGAAGGCTCCACAGAGCTTGAATACAAATTACAGAAACCATCTGTAGCAGGAGGTTTTTCTATGTGAAATACGTTCAAACAGACCTACAGCCTAAAGCTGGCCATACACTACAAAAATAGGAAGAGATAGTCCAGCCGCCCCTCATCCAGCCCAAGTGGTTAGCAGGTAAAAGCAGCCTCAGCTCGAGTCATCCAGACCACAACTCCAACATGTTTCGCTCTGTCCTTGGGGCTTAATCATGGAGATCAAAATCCCTGTCCAATCAGTGTGTGGCTTTCCCAGAAGTTGGTCGTCTGATTGATTTCTGTTGAAAGGACATGCTGGAGAACTTTTTTTGATCAGAATCTGCAGACAATTGGCTGCAGAAGCTGATGAATGCATTCTGATAGCTACAGGTGACACTGTCAGCATACAATGTACCGGCTAAGGGGATATAAACCAGATGGATGAAGGAGTCTGTTGCCTGTTGACTGAACAAAATAAAGTTAACAGTGTATGGCCAGTTTTAGCAATGCTTAATGACTTTCCTATAACAACACTAAGGGGTTGAACAATTCAAACTGGGGAGGGCAAAATCTGGTGCAGCTCTGCATAGAAACCAATCAGCTTTCAGGTTTTTTTGTCAAAGCTTAATTGAGCAAACTGAAGTTAGACGCTGAATGGCTACCATGCACAGCTGCACCAGATTTTGCATTCTCCAGTTTTAGTAAATCAACCCCTGAAGCAGGCATGGGTCGAATTCCCAACATTTTTTCTTTGGAAAATTAGAAATTTTGTGTATATTGTAATCCGATGGTGCCACCATTCATTTCAAAATTCAACCAACCAAGTCTTCAATTTCAGCTCATGTTGCTACAGAAAAGAATGTTCGTGGCCGGGTTCCAGGTCACAGCTCATGCACATTTCTTTTTCAATTATATTTCTCGCACAATTCTTTTTTCATTGATTAGAAATTAGTTTGTTTTTCAAAAATTTCCAACATGCCCAATCACCCAAATTTGAATTCACGCGAAAATCGGCCGTGGCTGCAGCCCACTAATGGTGCGAAATGCAAAAGAAATTTCTTAGTTACAAACTTTAAACTTCTTAGTTACAAAATTCTTTCTGAATTTGACCCATGTATGGCCTGCTTAAGACTGCTCAGGTGGGTATAATGAAAGCAGAGCCTCTCACTTACAGTAGGCTCCTCTCAGACCTCATGCGATTCTTTTTCTGGTGCCTTGTTGTACATGGGGAAATGTGTGAGCAACCTCTCATGTATGAATGGACCTTAGCAGTCCATATGAGAAATGGCATGCTAAGTCCTAAGTGAATATCATAGATAGATAGGTTTTTACTGGTTTTCAAAGAATTTACATGGGAATTTTGCAAGGAGTGAATAAGGAACTTTGAATAATTATTGAATGGACCAATTATGGTAAGGTGTGGCTAGACTATATTTCTATCACTGGGCTAAGCTCAGTTTAAAAGGTCGACAAGTACTTTTGCAGCATTGACTGTAATTACTGACCCATGTCTGTGGACGTGTGTGAGAGCAATCCTTTAACACTAGGAAATGAGCCCATAGTTGTGAATACACTGATAAAACACAAGACGAGAATAATTAATGTTGTAGAATTCCCTCCTCGGGAAACAGCCAGTGAGAAGAATTATAAAGTGTTGGTACACACTGATAACTCTACTCTGTTGTAAATGTGATGAAACAACAATCACCAGACAGGCTGCATTCTTCATCTGAAACTGGGGTCTGCCTGTTGTTTTAACATGTGGAGGATGTTTGTTCATTAATGTCTCTGGGCTGAACAGCAGAACAAGGCGCTCTTATCTGCCACCTATTTAGGTTTCCTTTGATGAAAGCGATGGTTAGGATTTTGCTATATGAACAACTCTTGGCTGAGTTCCCATGTATAAAATGCAGGCTCCCACCCGCCTAACGGGAAACCCCTAGTTGCCTTTTTTCTCATTGCCGAAACTGATATTGGGTGCAGCTGAATTCTTCAAGTCATCAGCTTAGATAAAGGCTCACCTTGTGGTGCAGAAGGAGTCTAAGTACTGATATGTTTCCCCGTTGCCATCCATAAAAAGGTTTGGCCTTGGTTTCATGATGACCCAAAGCACTTTGGCCTGGTATGCAAGTGCTCTCTGGTAGCAGATGTATCCTACATGTCAACAACTTATTTACTTAGGTATGATGTGGTGCACAGGAGTCTACATACTGCCCAGTTTCCCCCTTGCCAGTCATAAAAAGGTTTAGACCAGCTGCATGGTGGTTAATGCCAGAGGAACTTTGGCCTAGTATGCACATGCTTTCTGCTGGCTAATGTCTTGAACTGCACAGAGATGTCACTGAGTGACTGTGTCAAAAGTTGGCTCTGTGAACTGGATCAATGTATGCACAAAATGGTGTATCCTCCATGTCACCAGTTCAGATGTGAGCCCACCTTGTGGTGCAGAGGAGTCTAAGTACTGCCCATTTTCTTCCTTGCCAGCCAAAAAGAGGTTTGGCTTGGTCCTCTGTCTAATCTCCACATGACACCAGTGGGACTAGCACAGAGTTGGTAATCTGGTAGTAGCCAGGGCAAAACCTCTTCATGGTTTGAAAAGGGGAAACTGGCAGTACTTAGACTACTCTGCACCACAAGGTGAGCCCATATCTAAACTGGTGTCCCAGAAGCAGAAATTGTCCATGCATGCTGTAAACAGTGGTGGGCATTTTGACAATACAAAAGTTTTGCCATTTATGGCATAAGTTGCAGTAATCTGTAATAATCACACATTGCCTAATAACCAAGCAACCAGCTATAACTATCAGGGGCATAGCTACAGGGGTTTGGCTGAGTGGAGAGACAGAAAGCAGCAGCAGCATGTATGTGTCCTATCCCTCCCCCATGCTGCACACAGGAGTCCTGACAGTCATGATAAGCCTGACTTTATTTCCTTCCCAGGTCACAGAGCTTTTTATTGCACACCATGCGCTCACCAGGACTATATGACCCAGAAGATTAAGGTCAGATATTGCAGTCCCCTGGCTCCACTTCAGGTATCCTACTCCAGGATAGATCAAACATGTGTATGAAGAAACGACAGAGAAGAAATCTTTGTGCTCATTAAATCCTCTTGCCACATAAAAAACCTAGACCAGATGTACACTCACATTTACATGTGCCCACCTGGCACTCAGGATGTTCCGATGGCCAGAACTACCGTTTGCTCCAAAACCCAGAACTGATATCAACGGATGTGACGTTGCTGTCCTCATCCCATCTCAGCCCATTTCACCCAATCAGGCATCTTCAGGAAGCTCCTGACCTAAAGGAGTCCACATTAAGAAGAATTTGCTGGAGAACAATACCTTGGGAAGCTGGGCAGGAGAAGAACCCTTTTCATTGAAGAGTGTTGCAGGGAAGCTAGTTGGAGAGCTGTCTCTGGACATTGTGAGTAGGACCTTTTGCTTAGAGCTCCAGGTATGCCTGTGCTTTGAAAGTTAGACGCCAGAGGTTGATACAAGGACAGTGACTGTTCTTATAGAGTCTCAGACCAGCTGGCTGTCCCCTCTACCTCTAGCAATACCTAAGGCTACTACTGAAGGACTTTGCCTGAGAAACTTTGCTCCAATGCCTGCATGTGCTTTGGAGTATCATGCACCCGCATCCCTCTACCCGCCTGTGTTTACAGTAAGTACTGCAATAACTCTTTAAAAACACACCTCTAGACTGAGCCTGAATTTTGTGGGTGTGCTCTGGAACTGGTACCTGGGCTGACAGCCTCTGAACAGGTAAGGGATACCCTGTTTATTTTCAGCTGCCCCTTTGGGCCTAAGAGCTCTTTCACACTTGCACTGGAGTGTGGTGCCTTCTGGAGAGCAATCTGAGTTTGGATCGTTTTCAGAGGGCATTTTACAGGTGGCAAGGAGGTATTATGACATCTCCTCACCATCTGATTTAACCCTATATTGCCACACTACCATGCTGCAATTGTATGCATTGTACTTAGTTGCAGAGTGGCATGTGTACAGCCCTGTCTAACTGTTATTTTACAGTTCAGGTGGGCAATCAGGGGTAGATAAAACCATGGCACAGCCACAAAATTTAACCACTCCCTTATCTGCTTGTCTAAAAAAGATCCAACAGAATTGTGTTGCATTAACCAAAATCAGACTGTAACTGGCCACATTGGCTGCCTATGAGCAATGAAGATCTGGCTCATTACAGGCAGGCATGAAAAAAAAATGATAACATAAAAAGAAGAAAATAAGTAAAAAGTATTTGATTATATTACAATTCATACAAGAGTAAATGAGGTAAAACACTGTACTGTATGTCTGAGCAAATATTAGTCTGCAGGACATGTTGATTCTGCGCCAGCTCGCAGTGAGATCACTTTGAAATACTGTTTACTTAAAAGCTAAGTATTTGAATTTTCCTCCACTGATCTTTCTCTTGAAACAGATTAATGTGGTTAGTTGAAACATACACGGGGATGTTTATTGCCATTTGATTTACTGCAACTCTGTTTTGCTGTGCCTGTGAATTATTATTTAAAGCAGTTTTGGAAATATTAAGCGCTTTATCTCTAATATATTTATGTTTTATGACTGAAGTGAAGTGTTCAGGAAGTGACTGATCTTCTTTGTTAAAGCGCAACGATTCTTTATGAATTTTATTTATTTTTGTGAAATCGGTTTAAGTCAGGTGCAGGAGTTGACAATGGTGTGAAACAAGGATCAATGCTTTGAAAGGTGCAATAGGGATTGGTAAAGACAGGGGACTAAACCCTGTACAAACTGCAGGTGGTCATTATATAACAGATGCCTTTTCGTTCACCAGTCAGCATAATTACTAACATTTTCCAATCATTTCCAGGGACATCATTGTTGATTTTTAGATATCTGAGGTTGTTAAGCACATCAAATGCCATTATAGCACAAGACCCTAGTGGAGATAATTGTAGTAGCGCTGCCTACTACATTGATTTCCAGCCTCCAGAGCAGGAGTGTCAAACTCAATTTCATCGCAGGCCACATCAGCAGTATGGTTGCCCTCAAAGAGCTGGTTATTTTTGGGGTGCGCTACTTACAGAGTGGAGAGTTCAGGGTTATGCTAAGTACATAGTACAGAGTTCAGGAGGGCGCTACGTACAGAGTGCAGGATTATGCTACATAGAGTGCCCTACGTACAGAGTGCAGAGTTCAAGAGCACACTGCATGCATTGATTAGAGTTCAGGGGTGCCCTATGCACAGATTGCAGAGTTCAGGAGTACACTGCATACAGAGTGCATAGTTGAGGAACGACCTACGTACAGAGTGCAGAGTTCAGAAATGCCCTATGTACAGAGAACAGAGTTCAGGAATGCCCTATGTTCTGTCAAAAAAGCCAATTTGAGATCTCCAATCACGTTACTTACAGTTACTGTAAAGCATCAGTAATTGGAGATTTAGACGAGTTGCTGTTTTGGCACAACACTGACAAGCATGTACACTCTGGTTGTTGCCTCCTTGGAGGCGGCCATGTTGTTGGTTGGTACACGCTTTCCAGTGTGTGAAAGCGGCAACTTGTCTAAATCTCTAATTACTGAGGCTTTACAGTAACCAGAAGTGATGTGATTGGAATCTCAATGATTTGGCTATTTTGACAGAACACCCAAAGTACAGAGTTCAGGAATTCCCTACGTACAGAGTGCAGAGCTCAGGACTGCACTGCGTGCAGAGAACAGAGTTCAGGGGGGCCTCATGTACAGAGTGCAGAGTTCAGGCGTATGTTACCTACAGAGTGCAGAGTTCAGGAGGCTGCAATGTACAGAGTGCAGAGTTCAGGATTACACTATGTACAGAGTTCAGGAGGGTGCTCCGTACAGAGCGCAGGATTACGCTATGTACAGAATGCACAGTTCAGGAATGCCATACGCACAGTACAGAGTGCAGAGTTCAAGAGCATGCTGCATGCAGAGAACTGAGTTCAGGGATGTCCTATGCACAGACTGCAGGTTTCAGGAGCACGGTACATACAGAGTGCAGTGTACAGGATTACATTATGCACAGAGTGCACAGTTCAGAAATGTCCTATTTACAGAGTGCAGAATTCAGAAGTGCACTGCGTGTAGCGAACAGAGTTCAGGGATGCCTTGTGTAGAGATTGCGGAGTTCAGGAGTATGCTACATACAGAGTGCAGTGTACAGGGCGCATCGTTCAGGGGTATGCTGTGCACAGAGAGCAGGGTTTAGGGGTGCTCTATGCAGAGTGTGTAATCCCAACTCCAACCACACCCCCTCCCAAAAGCTTCCTTGCATCTCTACGCTCTCCTATCTGGCCCGGCTCTAGTACCTCCCTGTGTAGGCAGCTCTGCCTTGCCTTGTAGGGAGATCATTCTCTCTCTCTCTGGAGATCTGTCCTGCTGTGAGTGCGCACAGGGATCTGTTATACCCTGAAGCCACTGAGAGCAAAGCTGTCCCTTGTAAACACAGAAGGCTTCTGGGTTTATAAGGGACAGTGGGGAGCAGGAGTGGAGGACGAGAGACGGAGGTGATGGAATGGAGCTCTGCCACATTCCGGCTGCAAAACTGGATGCAAGGGCAACATGACAAGGCCTGGGGGGTCAGATTGTTTGACATATGTGTTCTAGAGGGATTCCACAGGTATGGTATATGCATAGTTAAATTTATCCAGGATGGACCAATTTAACTATGTATACAACATCCTTACCTGGGCTTCTTCTTTTAACAACAGATCCATATTAGCACAGATGATTTCAGATTTTACAGCCCTGGAGTACCTCGTTAAATAGGGACTCTATTAAACATATTTACTTTGTATTAAATGGTTTAACAAACATAGACATTTAACAAACCACACCTTCCAAGAGCAAGGGTAACAGAGATCAGGCTCTGATAAACTAGTGTCAAACATCTCAGCAGAAGCAGCGCTAGCGGAAAACACAGGGCAGCGAAACGCGTGGATGGGGGGGATTTATGGCCAAGCTTTGAACTAAAAGGCATATGTAGACACCGACGTTCATAAATTAGCCATGTTGCATTAAAGTCTAAGGTTGAAAAACACAGGAAAAGGTTGAGTCAGTCTGAGAGCACTTACATTGTGAATGTCGAGGAGCAGTTCAAAGCATATGAAATATGTCTCTTGTTTTGACACTATTGTAATGGTATAGTTGTTCACTTGCCTTGTTTCTCTGAGCTTTATGGACCATAAAGTTTAATAACAATCTTAACAGCTGAACAGTGTGCACATGATTCCGGGAGGCTGCTGTGTAGAGCAAGATCAGTATTTTATCAAGGTAATCTTTTTCAGTAACATATGGGCCTCTTGTCTGGCTTACCCACTTTTAAAATGGCTTTGTGGGGGCTGTGTATTTCTTTATCCAGACACAAAAGATGTTCTATCTCTTTGAAAACGGAACAATTGAGACGTGTACGGAATCGGATGAGATCTCTTGGGGATGCGGAGACAGCAATGCAGTTTTTATTAATAATACATCTCAAGCATTGAATACGGGCATGTTTTTAAGTCATTCATAAACAGCTCACAAAACTCTTATGAGATTGACTTTAATATATATATATATATATATATATATATATATATATATATATATTGTATTAAAATGTATTAAAGCCTAAGATTAGTCAAAAATTAAAAATAAATAAATCAGCAGAAGGGGTGGTGCTTACAATCAATGTGAAGTCTCCCTTGGGCTGCGATCAGGTAAAGGCTTAAAGCACCACTCAAAGCTGGAGGATAACAGGTGTCACTGTGGCTATTCAGAAAGTGGGAGTAGGCATCATAACACTAGTAGTGTAGACATATGCAGGGTAGAATGCCACTCAAAACTGACCCGGTGCTTCAAATGTATACATGCCTCCACTAGCACTGCTCCGACCACACTCTAATGTGTTTCGCCCTGCCCACAGGGGCTTGGTCACAGAGTTCTCCCTTGGGATGTGGTTTTAGTTGAAACCTGAAGTCCTTTGAATTCTTCTGTACCTACACCCCTAATCTAACAGTGCTGTGAGGGCTAATATTTGCCAAGGGACCTGTCATATGCCCTTTTCAACAGTGCCCACCTTTTTGGTCGTCTTTCTATATTCATGGAAGTCATATTATAGATTGCGTGAATGAGAATTGATCTGTGAATGGAAGAGGCAGGCCTGTCATTCATCCACCCATCCTCCATTCATAGAGTGCTTTTCATTCATAGAAGCTATAGTACGAGGGAATCAGAGGACTTTGAATTTCAGCTAAACCATAGTCCAAGGGACTTTTCGCATTGATTGTTAGTACTGTCCCTTTTGCTGATTTTATTTGTTTGTGAGCCATACCTGGGGCCTTTTGTTTGCGTGTTTTGACCACCTGTAATAGAGGTCAATTCCATCTGGTAAGAGCCTGTGTGTGCTATTGTAGGCGGTGGAGGATCTCTCTCGGGGTCACACTTTGATTTAATCTAAGAACCATTGCATGTGGATAAGAAATTGACTTCATATTCACCTTGGTGTAAATGTATTTAGTAATACTACACTTCAGTTTTATTTTACTCTTATAGGAGAAGTGAACATTGGGAAGACAGGGCTTAGCTTTTGAAAGGAGGGCTTAACTTTCAAATCGGGCAAAGTGATCCCTTGAAAAAGTCAATCCACTCCATACAGATATGTCAACTTGAAAGGAGTCATGCAAGTAGGAATCATCCCTCCAGTTAAAGAATACACAAACCCTATATACATCATGTTCCTGGTAAAAAATAAACCAGGACCCCAGTGCTGCAAAGCAAGAAAAACTTAGCTAGAACGCATTGCAGAGGCTTGCATTGAAACTGATAGGTGATGCAACCTGCTAGAACTTATTTAGCAAAAATGCTAAAATCTGACACGAGTCAATTTTGTAAGGATGTAATAATATACCTGAAATTTCCCCCTCTGACATGAAACTGCAGGGTGCTGAAACTGTTAAATAGAAAAGTTTTTATCCCTTTGTCCTTGATGTAATTAATCAGCATTGACTTTTTGTTTAAATAATCAAGCTTGGCATATGCCTGTAAGAAGGCTGGAGGCAGGAACATGCTTTCAGTGAGCTGATACATACCAAGGGTCAGCATGAAACACTGGCCATACATGGCTGCCATTGACAGCAATCAGTGGTTCATGGGACTGAGTAAAAATCAATCTTATAAAGAGGAAAACACCAAGGGAAGTGACAGGAGCAGACAGCGACCTTGGATTTCCCTCTGGATCCCTGGAAATTTGTTTCTGGCATCTGACAATTGCCATGTTTTCCAGCTCACTGATTTGATCCAATGTGTATATCTACAAACCAGACCTTAGAAAAGATGGCAGCCTAGAGTGACAACACTCACTCACTGTGCTGTATTTATGAAGAAGCAGTGTTGTTACTCAAGGAAATTGGCATTTATTGTGTAAGATATCCACAAGCAAGGCAATGACTGCACTGCCCCCTACTAGGACTGCCCCTTTAACATGTTTCAATGTTCGTACCTGCATACACCTAAGCCCTATTGGGTGAAACGCATTAGAAGGGGCACAACCCCAGGGCAAGTACTTTCATTGACATGCTTTTGGGTGTCCTCTAAAATAAGCATGGATGCTAGT
Source organism: Glandirana rugosa (assembly GCA_018402905.1). NCBI lineage: Eukaryota > Metazoa > Chordata > Amphibia > Anura > Ranidae > Glandirana > Glandirana rugosa. The sequence goes on along the minus strand of BLSH010161854.1, from coordinate 1,653,655 downwards.
GATTTATCCAGTGTGTGGTGGCCCTTCTACACTGAGTCTCTGAGTGGAGACAGCTCAGCTTTGCCTTTGGCACCCAAGGTCCGAGTGATGGCAGGAAGGATCTTCTTGGAGCAGAGCTGACTAGAGCGGAAAAATGCTTGTTTTTTGTCATCCAAATATAAGCAAGAGATGTATTGTAGTCCACAGAGAGAACTGGGAACAATGCTAACTGATAAAAGTGCAACAGAGGCAGAGAGCACAGGTAATCAACTCACCGGCCTAAATCAACAGGTATTGTTTTGCATTGATATTTACTTTTTTTTTAACTTTTAATAGTTTATTTAACAGATCAAAGGGTCAAATAAGCTATGTTCAATGTTAATGTGTATATACACTTTAAAAGAGAGGTTTTGTTGCTTATGCTTGCACATATATTTTAATATAATGTAAATATAACATACAAGTACATGAATCTATCTTAGGAAGTGGAGGCACTGAGCCTGGAGCAGACTTTTTCAACCAGGGTGCCTTGAGGCTTCTTCAGGGGTCCTGTGGCAAAATGTTTAAACATTAATCAAAAATTGTATACAAGTAAGCAGGTGGATGAAGCCTGCCTTTTAGTTACACAAAGCCACAGGTTTTCATTATGCACAATTACGACTTTCTAGACACAGGGATCCTAACAACCAATGATGTCATCAGTTGATGAGAAGGATGTCTGTTGCCTCCACGGCATCCTTGTTTGACCCTCATCTGCCTCTCTCTCTCTGCACTGGGGTCAAATTTGTTGACAGATGGAGAGCAATTGACCGAAAAGAGAAACATTGGACTACTAGTCAGTCCCAGTGTGCAAAAGTGTTTTTGCTTTGGAAGAAAAAAATCACCTTTAACGTTGAGTATCCTACATGTGTGGATGTTGCTGCATTATGTAAAACTATTAGAATCATTTTTTACATTTTAGAATGGGGTGTCTCGAGACTGTCCATAATTTTAAAAGGTGCTTTGAGTTTGTCCATGATTCAAAGGGTGTATGGATTGAAAAAAGGTTGAGAATATCGGACACTCCGTTTTCAGTACAGCTCAACATTACTGAGCTCTCTCCATGGCTACTGGGCCTATCGGCTAGACAGGCACATGGCTGAGGAGTTGTGTGAGCAGACCCTGATGGGCACCAGAGAGACTAGTATTGCAACAGGTCCACCTTAATTGACAGAGCACTGCAGTAGGCAGATTCCATAGCTGTTGGCTTTGGAATCCTCCCACGACCATGCCCTGTCAATTAAAAACAAGGTGGACCTAATCAGGAACTAGCCTCTTAATACCCCATTAGGCTTCATCCATCCAACAGGCACAGTGGCCATGGAGTTGCGCGGGCAGAGCCTGATGAGAAACTCTGAGACTAGTTCCCCACCAGGTCTGTTCCTGTGTGACTTGTCATTTCCCAAATATGGACATTGCCATACTTGGGTAATGATGTCAGCCAGTATCCCTACCCCTTTGCTTAAGTTCAACTTTTAACTGTAAGCTTAATGGGGCTGGGGATAGAGCCTGCACCGTAATCAATTACTTTGTGCAGCCCGGGGGCTGAACATACACAGGACTGAACATGCACTGAGGACAGAGTATCTATCACGGACACTACATCCATAAACATTATTAAACATTATTGAAAACAAACTTTGTTCTATGTTTGCATGCTATGCTGCAAATATTCACCTGCACTTGTGGTCTTTAACTCAGACTTGTTCCCCTCCTGAACATCACTATTGCTCAGTAAGGCTGCCCATCATAGTTACAAACTACTGATGCACTGTATGAGGAATGTTCACCTCTTAATACCTGCTTAAGAAAGAATAAAATGAATGGAGGCTCAATTTAAAGGCTAACTCTACTTTTTGGACCATATTACATCCATACTTATGGTGTAGCATGTAAGCATAACACTGCCGCTCACCATAACTGATCCTGGTAGGGATGCGTACATTTGAAAGCCTCGGTCAACTGAGGCTTCCACATGAACACAGTTATACCAGGATCTACTATGGTGAGTGGCGCTCTTATGCTTTAATGTTCATTGCTCATTGAATGTGTAAGTAGCAAGTAGCAACCCTACTATCCTGAGTTGCAAATCTGTTGTAAAAAAGTGCAGCGCTACAATATTTCAATCATAAAGTGCCAAATATAAAACACAATTTCATAAATATAATATATGACCTTGTTATATTTCGTTATTATTAACACATGATCAAAGTCCCAAACAGTCCATAAAGTGCATCACGTGTCGCACATCCTCGTCCTTTGAGCAATTATTGACAAGGCGTTGGATGTAATATATTATTCTTACCATTGTGGCATATGACTTGTTTAACAATATCTGCACACTTCTGATCAGGTTTGATGTGAGGAACCATTGCCTCTGTGGAAGAGCCACCAGATGATTGTGGGGAACCCTTAAAAGGTTATTCTGATGTTATGCCTTTACCGGTGGATTCTAAGCATATTTACCATTTATGCCATTTACTGGTGGATGGTTGCTGGAAATCCTCAAAAGGTTGTTCTGATATCATGCAATTTACTAATGGCATTCTGGTGAGTAGAGTTGAGCGAACACCTGGAAGTTCGGGTTCTGCTGGTCCGTCCGAACTTCGGGACAAAGTCCGGGTCCGGGTCCGGACGGAACCCGAACGATCGCACGGAAAGGTCGTTGGTAGGTGGTCATTTACCGTATTTACCATTTATACGAATCTTAGGTGGCCATTTCCGTATTGTAGTCTTATTGGAAAATTCCCAAGGGGTGTTAGTAGACCACCGAGAAGGTGTCTCCGTTACCAAGGAGTGTAGTTTGGACTAGTCTTCACACGTCTATAACAATTTGTTCAGTATACGGTGTTACCATTCTTATTATATAATGTAGGTTGCGGAACAGTTATTAACGAGTTTCCTGCTCCTACACGCTGTGCACTACGTGAAATACCTGACAAACCCTGAAACTAGTACACAATTATTATTGCTTTATATTGTTC
>BLSH010161854.1:1632452-1646143 GCA_018402905.1 Glandirana rugosa | reverse complement strand
CGTTGGACAGAGTTTAATCTGCAAATCTCCAACTCTAAGCAGCGGTATTTGAAATCTCAAATTCCCCCAACAATCTGATCGTAGAGCACGATCGTAGCGATCGTTGTTCTATGCAGAGCTTGATCTGCAACTCAAAGCAGCGGTATGTGAAATCTCTAATTTCTGCTATCTGTCCTCAGAGCAACAGCACAGACAGCAGTAGTAAAGTAATCTATCTCAGGATGCAGGATCAGGTCTTAAAATGGCTAAAATCTGTCCCTCACGCCGTCAGCTACCTTTCCCTATACTAACCCAAGGAGCATGTGACTGCAGCACTGTGACTCCAGCTTATAAAGAGGCTGGGTCACATGATGCACCGGCCAATCACAGCCATGCCATTAGTAGGCATGGCTGTGATGGCTTCTAAGGGCAAACCAGTGAAACGCTTGTTGATTGGCTGCCCTGCAGCTTCTCAACACGTGGAGTAAAATAGCAGAACCCCGGACCGAACCCGAACGATTTTTGAAATGTCCGGGTCCGGGTCCGTGCCACGGACACCCTAAAGTTCGGTACGGACCCGAACGTTACAGTCCGGGTTCGCTCAACACTACTGGTGAGTGCATATTGGTGAAGGAGACTGCACTGGAGGCACTTTATGCATGGGAGCACTTCATGTCACTTTATAAAGTTTATTATCACTTGAGAATATACCTTCAATGGATGATTACCACATTTTTTGGACACCTGTTTCACTATATGGACTGTTTATGACTTTGATCATGTGTTAATAATAACCAAATATAACAAGGTCACATATAGTATTTATGAAATCTTGTTTTTTATGTGGCACTTATTACAATATTGTATCGCTGCACTTTTTTTTACAACAGATTTGCATTTTAGGGTTGGTCACCTTTGTGCCAGCAGCTTCACCTCTGAACACACTGTGTTTTATTTTGGATCTATTATCGGGAGTGCCAACAAGGTCCTACACCTCAGCCCAGAGTGGCACCACCAAGCACTAATGGCCTTATAGGGTGTAACATGTAACATGGTGCAAATGGGACCCCCCGCCCTCAAACCTCCCCCCTGTGACAGCATGGGGAGGGACTTCTCCCCTGCAGCTGCTGTTACTTTTTAAAGTGGCGTGACTGTGCAGGGCTCAACCCATATAACTGTTTCATTCATTCACAGAGATCTGTGAATAAATGAACTACAAGTCCCATCATCCACGATAACAGATGGACTTGTTCTTTTCAATGGAACATGAGTGTGGTGATCAGCATGCTCGTAGTTCATTGATACTTCCACCAGCTCTCCAACTGGAAGAGTGTACCTTGAGGGAGCTGTGGAAAAGTCTACAGCAGCCTAGCATTGCACCCATTATCCACTGACTGTGGTTGCAATGGTTTGCAGGCCCCTATGCAAAAAAAAGTAAACAATGTACATGTTTCCTGCAAAAATGTCTGCATTTATTTTTTTAATTATTTATTTTCTAAAGATGACTCGGATTGGGTAATACATGTGATTGATTTTGCCAACTACAATCTTAAAATGTATGAACCCTCTACTGTTTTGCTGGCTATTGTACTGTTAGGTTTCTAATCATAACCAAAGGCACGCTATTTGACTTTAGAGCACAAGACAGGGTGATAAACAATCAAGTACAATTAACTCTATTGCGCAAGCAAGGAAAAAAAAAAAAAGTAAGATCTTTGATGTCTGGTATAATAAATCATAATTTCACCCAGAATAGCTGAAAGTATCTAAGACATTAGGATACAATCAAACAGCCTCCAGCCAAAAGATCCCTTACATGTTTCAAATCTCCGTTTTGCCAACCCAAAGTGGGAATATAAGCTTAAAGGGCTGAATTTAACAAACCTAATTATCAAGGCTTAATTAGTACCAAGGGTGATGCTTCTCAGAACACCTGCAGGCTTAATTTATGTCCTGACAGAGAGGAACAAGTGTTAATGGGCTGTATTTATGCTAATATCTGCACCTCGGAGAGTATGGGAGACAGAACATAGCGCTATATGATAGCAATCTATTCTGTCCTATACAGTAAACACTTACCAGCTCACTTGTAATATTAGAGTGAGCACCTGTCCTTGGAGATATGATAGATCTGCTCAATGTTCTGGTATTAAAACCAAATATATAAAAAAGATGGATGGTCCGAGATCATTAGTCGGACTTCCATTCTGTCGCCACAAGAGGCGAAATTATTTTGTAAAAACCGCAGCCATCCAATGTACGGACGGTGATGAATATGAGGGATCTCATTATATGTTATGTCGTAATTAAACATAGCAAAGTCACTCGGCTGACCTAAAAGGGAATATATGTATTCTGCATGCTGTTTGAAATATTAAGAAACATAAAAGGTTTTTTCATGGCTCTGTGGGAGTCTTGTATGAAGCACGGTCTAACATTAGAATAATGTTGTGCTAGATACTTTGAAAAGTATTACAAGAACAAAGCAACGGAGTTAAACAAGGATGCAGCAGGGAAAAAGGCCTTTGTTAAATTGGGACAAAGGAAGCTGCGATAACTGACAATACTTCAATTAAATAATGGTACCATTCAAAGAAATGTAACAAGCTCACTTAATAGCCTATCGCCACTGCAACTGATACTTAGATTCCCTATGCTCCTCTGCTGCCCCTTTGGAGCTAGGTGATAAAGCCCTGTGTAGGCTCTAAGAAAGTTAATATAATTAGTGCACTGTCAGTTATAGCCTAGTTAGACCGATAATCCATAAAGTCCATATTCATCATCCAATGGACAAGGGCAAGGAATCCTGCAGCTCCTCTATTGTACTGTGTAAGTTCTAAATTCTAGTGTACTCTAGAGTTAAATGTGTAAGTCAGCCAGGGCCACTGCTAAAAATCATGGACCCCGCCTTCGACCCCACCCCTGAGTCACTCCCGCATGCTACTGATGTGTTCTTGGGACCAGAGCTGTTTTCACCAGCTCAGTCTTTGTGCTAGGACAGGGCTGTCAAACTGAATTTAATTGTGGGCCACATCAGCATTATGGTGGCTATCAAAGGGCCGGTTGTATCAGTAAGACTAGATGTCCAGAACAACCCATTCCTCTTACTTCTGATCTCAAGAGCCCCCCTACCATCAGACGTCAAGAGTCCCTCACCTTAACTTACATCACAGTGCACCCCCTTACCTTGTGCCGCTGCTGGGAAGAAGCTGGGGGCAGAGCTGTAAAGCAGAAAGTGCAGATTCCGGAGGACGGCTGGAGTCTGCTGAATGCTGAAACCAGGGAGTTTTGCAGCTGCACAAGATTTGTAGGAGGAGTTCTGTCCTCCTCTCTAATTCCAACTGCTGAGACAGGGAGGGGGGGGGGCAGATACAAGCCACTCTGTTGAAAAAGTGTATGATCTGGTGGAGGAGTTCTGTCCTCCTCTCTGCTACAGACCACTAAGACAAGGTGAGGGCAACAATGGGGGTAGCCGCAACTTCAGGAGGGATGAGAGGGCCACAAGAAATGGTCTGGAGGGCTGGATTTGGCCCCCGGGCCTTGTCCTTGTGTTTGACACATGTGTGCTAGGAGGACTTCTGACTATAACCTAGGGTACTCTGCATTTCAAACCAGGCCCCCCTTTTTTGACAGCCAGGTTCCTCTCTGTGTTTAAGTGAAGCTTGCAATCACTGCTAACAGGCTTCATTCATAAATACATTTAAAAAATTGTATTTCAATGTATTTTGCGTAGACCAAGTATGTTAAAGGTCAACTCCGGGCACAAAAAAAAATACAAAAAAAGCCCTTGCTGGGGGAAGACACCTCCATCTTCCCTGCACAGCAAGGGTTGATGCTTGTTAAGTCTAGGGAGTTACAGAAGAGGCTGATAACCCTGTAGTATACATGATAGGGGCATGCATGTGACTGTGAGAAACTCTCAGAGGAGGCTGCAAACTGGTTGCACAAACCAAGGGAGCTCCGAGGCTTGCTGGAGAGGGGAGTAAGATAATCAATATAGCAACCCCCTAAATTTAACAAGCATTTAACCTTTGCAGTGTGCAGTAGCTGCATTGCAATGGTAATTGTTTGTTGTGTCCGGAGTCAGGCTTTAAATTAAACATGGTACAAGTTTTTAAATAAAACGTTATTTCAAATTAACCCCTTAGTTAACCCTAATTATCTCTTAAATGACTCTTCCTTAGCTATTTTTTCATGTTTTCTTTTTTTCCGCCTTTTCATGTTTTCATATACAAAATGAAATCCGAAGTCCAGGATCAAGTCTTTTTATCTGTAATAGGTCCATATCCCCCATTTGAAACACCGTAAAAAATAACTTTTTAAATGTATATTATACATTCTCTGAATTCTTAGTTTTTGTTGCTTGGAATGTTATTTCTGGCTGTTAAGATCTTTAGTGAGGCTGGATGCCTAGAGAAGGATCCATAGAGGCGCTGCATGTCACATCCGGCATATTTACTGGCGCTATGATTTATGGGAAATGTAGTGACATTAATGGGCAGATTTGTGGGTGGTGAGGGATGCTGCTGTCGAACCCAGAGGAGCCATTGGAAGGGCTGACAATCAATGCCTATGGGTGGATCACAATCAGGTGCCAATTTGAGCCATTTACTGAAGGAAGTATAACATAAACATGTCAGCAGACAATTAAAGAGATGTCAATGCTCTGAGCCTGTATGAAAATATCTTACCTCTGGAAATCCAGGTACCAACCAAACAGACCTCAATCATTCTTTATGAACTCAACCATAAAACATCTTGCTTGAGGTGATTATAGTCATATTAGTGCACTTGAGACAGAAACAATTGAGCACTGTCTGTGATACTTTTTTTATTTGCACTAACATACCATTTTTCAGGACAAGCTTTCGGGGTGTACTCCCTTCTTCAAGGTCCATGTAGTACTGCTTGAACCTTGAAGAAGGGGGTATACCCTGAAAGTTTGTCCTGAAAACGTACTGCTTGGACCTTGAAGAAGCGGTTACACCCCAAAAGCTTGACCTGAAAAATTGTATGTTAGTTCTAATAAACAAAGTATCATGGACAGTGCTCAACTGTTTCAACTGGAAAGCAGAAAATCAAACACTGATGATGTCCGATCGCATCCAGCTTTACTAAACCCAGACATAGCATACTGCAACTCCATCTAGATCCCTCTGGCACTGGGGTGCTGAACAGATCTGGAAGAAATACACATAGAACACAGAGATTTAAGTAAGAATACACTTGGCTCTTGTAATTAGGCAATATTTGTTGAACCTAGAGTTGAGCACCGAAGTCCAACCAAAACCACTTTGTGGTTCTGGACAGAGTGGGGTAGGACAAGAGCCCTTGTCCTGTTTTTGCTGCTGTTTGTGGCTAAATCAGAGCCTTTTATCCTAAAAACACCAAGGTAAAAATGAAGGAAACATGGGTCTCTCAAAGATATAGACAACAATAACAACCTCACTGATGATCTAACCCTTCTCCACCCTACCAAAATATGTGTTTTTCTGCTGTCTGTCATCCCATTGGAAAGAGAAGTCTTAATCATTTCTCACTTCAAAACCAAACAAAAAAAATGTGTCCACATCCGGGTCAGCAGTGAGTCACAGGATAATGCATGTGGCTTGTAAATGTAATGATCGTACAAGATCAAGAAACAAGAAACCAAGATGTTCTGTGGGGCTACTACTGAATTACAATAAATGCACATTGCGTAGGTAATGGAGTTAGTAACCAAGAAAGGGTAAATCTGTGATAAGATATTGATGATGAACACTCTGAACCATTTGCACCATGATCTTTGATGACTAAAGAAAAAAAAACTCCAACAGACCTACAGATATCATCTGCTCCAGTTAATATACTTGATCACTTGCCTCGGTAGTATATCTCATGGGCGTAATAAATGCAAGAAGCTGACATGTTCAAAGCTGGTGTTGTCTTATAGTGATTAATTGGAAATGTAAAAAATGGGATTCCCCAATGTACAGCTCAGGATATTGTCATGTAAATATTCATATTCAGGGTTCTACAAACCTTTTGGCCTGCTAAGTTCTTATTTATTTTGGAATCTCTGTCAGAGGTAAAATTCAAGTTCATAATTATTGGTTGATGATTATAACTGAATTGATAATCCCAGAACCCTAGTATTAAGGCAGATCCAACCACAGACCACTATTAAATATCCTCCAGTACATACTAACCTAAAATGTTGTGGGTCCTCCTCAACCCCTTAGCACAGGACTCATTGGATGAGTGTTCTAGGAGTGTCATTAAGTCTTATCTTCTGCTACATCTCTGTGGATCAATACATTTACAGCTTAAGATGTTTTTGTTGAGGTTGGAGAAGCCGAAGAGCAAGACACTAGGGATTCTTGTCTTACAGAGGAGAGAATATTTCAGTCTGTGAAAATAGCCCTTGCATTACATATATTTTTCATGCTAAGTGCATGTATGCTAAGCAAAGTGTATGTTTGCTTGGGCCTTATTCGGATATTGGGGAACTGGAGAAAGTGCAGAGAAGGGCAACCAAACCTGATAAGAGACATGGAGGAGCTCAGCTATAAGGAAAGATTAGAGGAACAGAATTTATTCTCTCTTGAGAAGAGGAGATGAAGGGGGATATGATCAACATGTACAAATACATAAGAGATCCGTATAGTAAATTTGGTGTTCAGTTCACTTTAAGGTCAGCACAGAGGACAAGGGGGCACTCTTTATGTCTGAAGGTAAAGAGATTTAATCTCCAAATACATAAAGGCTTCTTCAAAGTAAGAGCTGTTAAAATGTGGAATAGACTCCCTCAAGAGCTGGTTCTGGCCAGCTCAGTAGATTGCTTTAAAAAAGGCATGGATACTAACATTTATAGGTAAAGTTGATCCAGGGAATATTCTATTGCGTCCTGGGGGATCAAGAAGGATTTTTCTCCCTGCTGGGGCAAATAGGATTATGCTTTGCTAGTTTTTTTCGCCTTTCTCTGGATCAACTGTGAGTATAGGATACACATATTGGATTGTAAAATATGTATTTATTTTTTTCCCCTCTTATTGGTTGAACTAGATGGACTTGTGTCTTTTTCAGCCAGACTAACTATGTAACTATTATTCAGGATCAGCATCTACTTCCTGGACTGATAGCCTGATTTAAAAATTATGCAATGTAAATGTAAATCCTGGTACCTGTGCAGGTCTTGGCTGCAATCAAAAATGTCTGACATGGATCAGTCCATGCTATAACCTTGCTGTTGTGCCCCCTTGCAGGTGAGGCAGGCTCACTCAAGGTGCAGAGTCTAAGTACCTAGTGGTCTTCACCAGAGTTTGTTATGGTGGAGATGGGCTAGAAACCCCAGTGGTCCCTGGTTTTCTTTGCTGCAAACTGGCACCAGATTCCCACCCTCAGGATTCCCCACCCAAAGGGATTCTGGAACAGAAGAGCTATGGTGAGGAGAATGTTCATGATGCGGTAGACAAAAGAGTAGTTGGGTCCAGACAGAGGTCATAGCAGGTAGCAAGCGAGAGTAAACATGTCTAGGCAGTGGTCAAGGCAGAAGGCAAGCAAGAAAGTAGTCAGGTCAGTCCAGGTGGGCAACAGGCAACTGGCAGGTACAGTAAGTATTATAGCTCTTTAGCTCTCAAATAGCTGGCAATAGGACACAGCACCAGTCATTTCAAAGGCTGAAGCTTAAATGCCATTATGGTCAGAGCATCATAACTGGGAACTCTGGAGGTCATGCAGGTAGTGGAGGTCCAAGAAATAGTGGAAATCCCAGCAAGAATCCTGCAAGGAACTCTGGAATACAGGGGCTCCCAATCATGTGAACACTGTGACAGCTAATTACAGTAGCCACATTTCATTTTATTGATTAGAAGTACTTATATCGTGATGTCAATTTATGCAACGCTTTACATATATATTGTACATTCACATCAGTCCCTGCCCTTAAGGAGCTTACAATCCAAGGTCCCTAACTCACATTCACACATACAAGGGCCAATTTAGACAGGATCCATACAATTAACCTACCAGCATGTCCTTGGAGTGTAGGAGGATACCAGAGTACCTGGAGAAAACCCACGCAGGCAACCCTAGTGCTGGTAGGCAGAAGTGCTAACCACTACACCAATATGCTGCCCCACATGATCGGTCAATCTTTCCTGTCCCTTAGCAATCAGAACATTTAAAGGGATGCCGGGGCGGGTGAAAAGGGGTTAAAACTGGCCATACACATAGCACATCTTGGCTGGATCCTTTTTACCTACATCCAAGAGGAGATATTCCTCATATTGGAAAACTATCCTCTTATCTCCTGTTGAGTCTACAGGGCAGGAAGTCAAATCCTTCTAATGGGACACAGATGGAAAAAAAATGACAGCCATTGTAATCCTTTCCTATGCTATCCAAAATGAAAAAAAAAAGGTTTGGTTTTAGATATACTTTAAGCATCTTTACTATACAAATTGTTTTGCTATTTGCATAAGGCACAGCATATGAGACAATATCAAAGAGACTACATTAGAATGAATTAATTTTAGCATTCAGATGCAAAACAAACATACAGACTCATTGATTCTTGTAAAGCTAGGCTGGACGCTTACGGGAAGCATGTATTTTGACCGCAAGATGCTGTGTGTAGGCTACTGATCTTATACTCTAAGACTTTGCGCAATGCAAAAGTATGTGTAATTCATGAGATGACACCAAAATGTTAATTAAAGCATCCATAGTCAAAAAGTGCACTGAAAAAAATAAATCTGTTTTATATTTTCTGTATTAACCAGCACTGACAAGGAAATCCATTTGTGATCTATTTACATATTAGATGATTAATGTGTTATCTACCACCCTATTCTCTGCCTTGTCCACGCTTAGTCACAGTTGCAGCTTCATAGCGTAGGCAGCATTACATATTGCATTTCTTATAAGGACAGAACTTGTGGTAATGTTTTACAGTCATTAATTACTGTACTTTTGCTTGCACCCTATACACTCATGTCAAATACATATAAACATATGAGTGAACATTCCCTTCAAAAGTTTGTGTCAACTTTTTTTCTGTTAACCCATCATTATAACCTACATTTTACTTATCCTAATCATGTCGAATGTATGGATTCTAAGAATTCCAAAAGGAGATAAAATCACCACTCCACTCTTGGGTTCATCCGGGAACCTCAAGCTCAGGGATTTTCTAATCCAGCCCACTGCAGGATTGTATGTGGTCCTTTGATGTAAGAGGGGACTTTGATGGGGACTCTCATGTAAAAGGGAACCCTGATGTATGGGGGGTGCTAATGTAAAGGGGACTTTGACATAAGGTAGACTATGATGGGTACTTTGATATAAGGGGGCTCTGATGTAACCCTGATATAAAGAGGGACTATGATGGGGACTCAAGGTAATTTGGAATTTCTTTGTTTTACTGAAGTTTTTTTTTTTTTTTTTAGTTGCTCTGAATCATATCAAGCTGATTAAAAAAAAGTATTTATTTAAATTAGATTCATTCATTTATAAAACTATTTTTTTTCAGCCCACAAAAAATTGTAAAATATACTTTTTAAAAAAAAAATATATATATATATATATATATACAATGTGGCCCTCAAACCGAAAAATTTGATGATCCCTGCTCTAGCCATTCGAACGTGCCAAGCAGTGCTCTAGTGCAAGTCTTTTAGAGGGCATCCATAGATTTATATCTATTTTATTGATTAACCACTTGCCTACAGGCACTTTTACTCTCTTCCTGCCCAGGCCAATTTTCAGCGCTGTCGCACTTTGAATGACAATTGCGCGGTCATGCTACACTGTACTTTTATCAATTTTTTCACACAAACAGAGCTTTCTTTTGGCGGTAGTTAATTACCACTGTTTTTTTTTTTTTTTTTTAAAGTTTAGTGTTATAAAACTTTGCAAACAGGTAATTTTTCTCCTTCACTGATGTGCACTCAGGAGGCAGCATTGATGGGCACTAAGGCTGCACTGATGAAGCGACACTGATGAGGAGGCACTGATGGGCACTGATAGGCTGCACTGATGGGCACTGGTAGGCTGCACTGATGAGGCGGCACTGGTGGGCACTGATGAGGAGCCACTGATGAGGCTGCACTGGTAGACGACACTGATTGGCGGCACTGATCGGCATTGATAAGTGGCACTGATGGGCACTGGTATGCAGCACTGATGGGCAGCACTAATAGGTGACACTGATGAGGAGGCAGTGATTGGCAGCACTGATTAGCAGCACTGGTGGGCACTGTTGGTACTGCACTAATAAGCAGTGCCCTGATTATCAGTGCCGATGTCCCTTTCACACAAGCCAGTTATCAGCTTTTTTTTAATGGGATATTCTTCATACCAGTTATCCCCCTTAAAGTGTTTGTCAACCTCTGAAATGAAACATGAACAAAGTATATTCTTCTATAGTGTGTACTTGCCTTAATCTATAGCACTGTGTGTGGTTTCTGCTTGATCTCTCATTCCTCTGCTATTGCATTCATTCAGCCATTTTTTTGACAGTCTATGCCAACACCAAGTAATCCTGAGAGCATGTTTCCTTATGAGACTGTGTTTGTGTGTGGGGAGGGGGGGGGGAGGTGTCCTTTTCCTCAACTCTGGTTTCATATTTCACTAAACTCCCTGCTTAATGCTATACAAGATGTGGCATCAGATCCTCACCCCCTGCCTTCTGGAGCCAATGAATGCTGTATAAAATGTGTGTTTTAGGAGGCTGTAGAGGAGAGGGCAGCAGATAAACAAGTACACTGTACGCAGGAATATTTGTTTAATCTCTGTGTATCACCTGAGGCCAGTCACTTCGGTGGGTATATGTAAGGCTTTACAACCACTTTAAATATATAGGCTATTTGTGACAAGTTGGACAGATGAAAACAAATACCTGAAACAAGCTAGAAAAAGATTATTGATAAAGCATATATTTATACTTTTGTAGTTTTGCTAGAAATAAAAACCAGCCAAACATTACATTAATATTCACTAGCCATCTTTCAAGGCTTGCAGACCCTTCCAAAATGCTTTAGCTGATTCCTACAATACCTAGAACCGACAGCAGGACCGCTAATAACAGGCAACAGTTCAATATTTTATGCCACGTTTAAAAAGTTTCTGTGACTGAAGATGTAACTGAAGATGTTCTCACATTAATTCTTTGCATCAATTATTGACAGAGAATTTAATTTAGAGGCAACCAGTCAGTAACCTTGGGCTACCGTTTTAAATAATTTATAATTGCTGCACGGGTGTAATCATATTGCTATTGATTATGATCAAGTCACATCTACTCTTTGCAGATGTCTTAGGTTTAATTATGTGGTTCTGCCAGTTTTAACCATTATTCTACCGGAGAGATCAGGCAGATGACTAGAGAATGTTTTCAGATTTGTTTGAAGCACAGGAAAAGAGAGCATAAAGGGAAATAATGCAGTGTGCACTGGGCATAGCAACCTTTAAGGTTTCAGTTTGCGAATCTCCCCTTGCGGGCCCAAGGCCTCCCTGACCCCCTCCATGCGCACCACACTTCGGGCTTGGAAGATGGGTCTAGCCTGTGAACGGTACCCTCAATCTGCCATATTGCCCAGTGCCCCCATATGGAATAACCCCAATTTACCTCACTTTTGTAATATTCCTGACCCTGTGGTGTGGGCCAGACATCATTTTAGATTGCTTTCAGATATCACCTCGAATTTAACAATGCTCTCATTTGAAGACTTAAGGTCACGGAATAATATCCCCCCTTTCGATCTATTTCGATATCTGCAGTCATCCCACGCTTTCAGAGGCCAGTTCCCCCCTGGGGAAAGACAATTGGTGCAATCTGATTTGGAGCGGATCCTGCGCTATGACTGTGCGGAGAAGCCCACCTCGGTGTTGTATGGGCATCTCTTCCGGGTCTCGTCTCCTGAGCTGTCCAGAATCCGTCAACAATGGGCTCGGGACGTTCCAGAGCTGGACTCCTAGGACTGGGAATATGTTTGGGACTTTCCTTTCAGAATGCTGGTCTCCTTACAAGATCGCCTTATTCAATTCAAGGTTGTCCATAGGGCCAATCGTACCCCCGCCCAGTTACACAAGATAAGTTCATCCCATCCGCTGGAGTGTTGGCGCTGTGACTACTCCCCTGGTGATTTTTTTCACAGTTTTGGACTTGGACCAGCAGTTATGGCTTATTGGTCATAGGTTCTCATTGTGGTTGCTGAGATACTAAGCATCCCCCTCACTCCGTCACCAAGAGTATGCCTTTTGGGACTTGTGGAGGACTTGGTGCCCAGAATAGCTGAAAGGACCCTACTGGGTCTTCTAATGTTTTACGCCAGGAAGGCCATTGTTCTATGCTGGAAACGCTCGTCCCCCCAACTTTAAATCTATGGAAAACACTGGTAAAGAACGTGATACCATTATACAAAGACACCTATGCACATAGGGGCTGCCCAATAAAGCATGACAGACTATGGTCTAAATGGCTGGCTGAGCACTTTACGGCCTCTGCAAATTGAAAGGCTGTTATTTAATCTGGTCAGGTTTCTGGTGACTGATAACATAAAGTTTATATGAGCACTACTGACACTTCTCTATTATCGTGCGATACCTGGCGAGTGGTGACCTAAAATTTATTGGCATTGTCTACTGTTTGTTGATTGTGTGTTGCAAAAAACAATAAAAACATTTCTAAAAAAAGAAAAGGTTTCAGTTTGCTCTATTAAAAGTAAATTTCGACAGTCCAGACTCTGTCTTTTATAAACTATTTTTCACTAAATGAGATCCTAAGGCACCACTTCCAAAGTCTTGTTATCTAATATTATCAGTTTTTAGACCTGAAGAGGTGGCTTAACCCTGAAATGTGTTGAATACTATCTACTTGCACATTTTTCTAAAAACAAGATATTTAATAACTAGAAGCTCTCTGGGGCCTTTCTTTATGACCCTCCTCACCCACTGAGACAACCATCAAACTTTGAAGGTGCCAGAAGACTAGGATCCCTCCATAAGTGGAGAAGTAATAGTGAACCCCTCCCCACAAAGTGAAGTGCTACCTAACCCATCCAAACCACTGCTAGTTCAGTGTGAAAAATGAATGACAAGTAGGGTTTCTGACATAAAAACAAATGGTTAGGGTGTGGCTTAGCACGAGGAGGGAACAGGGCATATTGACGTCTTGCAGTCAAAGCACAGTATATGGCCTAGGAACAGAATCCAGTTACTCCAAAGGGAATCCTGAGGGATCCATAAACCAGTTGAGCAGTATTTTTAGCATAGACAGTTTTTGTGCCCTAAGAAGTCAGTTTTTAAGTAAACCTTTCCTATGAGAAAAATAAGGGATACCATTGGTGACCTTCTCAAAATGCTGGTTCCATGGCTGTCATGATAAAATCTGGCTTCAATACCCATAGTCACTGACCTGAAAATGTATGCACATCAGGAATGTCAACAAGAAAAGTCTTATTGTGGGTTAGTGACTCCAGCTATTAAAGCTTGGGTCAATGTTAAAGTGCTTATTACCCTTACACCCTTATCCCCTGAAATACCTGGTTAATCCTGCCAGGTTCTATCCTCTGCCCTGTAAACTGTCCACAGTTTATCATGGTTTATAATGGCTGCTGAGACCTGGCACTGTGGTCAGTTTACGTGCCTCTGTCATCCGCAGCTATCTGCAGCTCTCCAATGTCCTCCTCCTCCCCCACCCCCCTGCCTGTCAGTTGTCCTCTCCCCTTCCC
>BLSH010161854.1:1603711-1622213 GCA_018402905.1 Glandirana rugosa | reverse complement strand
TGTAATTAGTTTCACAGGGAAATCAGTGTGCAAGAATCCCAATTCCTCATCTATTCATAAAACAAAAAAAAAGTCTACCAAGAAAATGCTTAGACAAAATGAAAAGTATTTTCTAACAAATCAGAATTAATTTGCCTGATTGGTTTGGTCTCCAGAGCCAAAAAGTTTTCATTTATGGAGCTGACAGTGAGGATTTTTATCTTGACCAAATGTTACTCAAATATTCATAAGCCTGCGTAATTTAGAATTGGAAATACAGATGGCAGTAAGCGAAAAAATGCAGCTGAGGTTTTTTTTTGGGTCTGTTATAATGCAAATGTTCATTATATCATCAGTATGTGTTCCCAGGGCATGCTCACAAACTTCTTAACTGGTCAAAATATTACAGAGGAAAAAATAGAAACTACAAAAATAATAGCATTCTCTGTCAATCCTTGCCAGCCTGCGATGTATAGTGCGGGTGCACTGGTGGTAATTACAGAGCAGGTGTAAGGAAATGCCATCATTATTAGGTTGAATTAAAAGAGAACTCCAATCAGTACAGATATTGTCAGAAAACGTGTACAGTATCAGGTTGTGTGCACAGGATATTGTTTTTTTTTTAGCTTAACACCACCTTTGCAGCAAAAACGATTGCTTGGTGTGCATTTGCGGCATGGTATTTCAATGCAAAATGGCCGTTCAGCTGAAAAAAAAAAAAATGGACGTTCAGGAGGCAGCAGGATCACCTCCTGAATGCCTGGCAGTCGCTGCTCTACCACCCACCCGCACTTTGTTATTCAGAGGGGTGGGTTAGGGCCTAAATCCATTGAAGCGGAACTCCACCCTAAAGGGGAAGTTCTGCTTTATGCCCGCCTCCCCCCTCCTATTCTGTTTTTTGGCGAGGGGCAGGAGCAGGTACCTGGTTTGGACAGTTATCTGCTATCCCTTCTGGTCAGATCGCAGTGGTGGTCCACCAGAAATTCTCCCTCCTGCAACCTTTGGAGACACCTCACAGGTCCCAGAAGCCTGCAGGATTATTCACAAAGTGCATTGCGGCCTACACATGGGCAGTGGGCAGCCAGCTGTGAAGCCTCAAGGAATCACAGCCGGCTGCCCACAGTAAACATTCTGGAGCCGGGGACCCGAAGACTGGCAAAGCAGTTCAGGTGAGGATGGTGCTGGACCCCTGGCAGGAAAAGTGTCCTTTTATTAAAAGTCAGCAGCTACAGTGGCGATGCCAGTGGCAATCCAATGGAAATTCTCTCGCCAGCAACCTTTGGAGACACGTCACAGGTCCCAGAAGGTTGCAGGATTATTCACAAAGTGCAACTCAGCCTGCACATGCACAGTGGGCAGCCAGCTGTGAAGCCTTAAGGAATCACAGCCGGCTGCCGACAGTAAACATGCTGGAGCTGGGACCCGAAGACCGGCGAAGAAGCATGGTGCTGGACCCCTGGGCAGGAAAAGTGTCCTTTTATTAACAGTCAGCAGCTACAGTATTTGTAGCTGCTGTCTTTTAATTACAGAACGAATAACTGCTTTAACTACATAACAGATGCATCAAAATAAACGTGGTGGCAAAAGTCTCAGGTCCCTTTCACACATGGTGGACTCCATTGAGATCAGCAGGGGATCTGAGACTCCTCTCTCCATTTACACCCAACTGCCCTCCGACCTGATCCACCTAGGACAGTGGTTCTCAACTCCGGTCCTCGGGACCCACCAACAGGCCAGGTTTGCAGGATAACTGAAATACATCACAGGTGATATCATTTGCTGCTCAGTGATTGCAATATTCTAGTCTGCCTCTCCCCAAGGTAATACTAAAAATCTGGCCTGTTAGTGGGTCCTGAGGACCGGAGTTGAGAACCACTGACCTAGGAGGACAAATCTCCTTCCATTTTTTTTCAGTGGACTGGAGGAAGGCGGACACAAGTCAGTTTACACTCGCCGGTCTATAGAGGTAAATGGACCATCCAATCAGGTCAGCCTGAAAAACTGACAGGTGGACCTGATCAGACCCTTAAGCCTGGTACACACCATTGTATGTACTGTCAGCTCTGGTCAGAGCCACTGTACTAACGATCCAATGTTAGATCAGCGATCTCCCCCGCTGAGCTGTTGTGTCCTGAAAGGGGGAAACTCCCCTCCCGCCATTGACTGAGAGCGCTGATCGGGAGTCCGCTACTGGTTTTTCAGCATGCTCGTCCGACAGAAGTCAGCCAAACGGCTTCAAACAGCTGGCTTCTGTTGGACCTGCTACCATACACACTAACAGAATGTGGGCCAGTTTTTATTGAGCCGGCCAATGTCGGCCCAAGTGTATATACGTTTAGTGTGAAAGAAGCCTCAGTCTCATGGCTTGTGGATGTCTACACCAGGGAGGCTTTACAGGTAAATAACATGCATAAATCTCATTAAATGCACATATAACCTTATGTAAAAATTGTAGCAGAAATAAAGTGTCTGTGTTGAGGGCTATGGCATCATGCACACTAGGTTTTTAGCCCTGATTCATAACATCCTAGCATTTTACAGGTGGAAGGCACAGGTGCACCATCCATTCCCACTGCCAACAGCCTGTAAATCTCTATGAGTGGCTGAAAGCTGCTGCAACTGGATGGTGCACTAGTGGCACTAACATTTAAGGCATTATGTGCCGAGGGATGAATGCCCAGGACGCAAACAATCAACTGTTTCAGGCATTCATCTTTGGGTACACTGCCTTAAAGGGTTACTAAACCCTTGTTTTTCTTTACATTAATATAACAAAGATGTTATACTTACCTCCTCTGTGCAGTGGTTTTGCACAGAGCAGCCCGGATCCTCCTCTTCGCGGGTCCCTCGCTGGCATTCCTGGCACCTTCCTCCTGCGGGGTGCCCTAAGAGGAAGAAGCTTTCTCTGGGGGCACCCAAGCAGGCGCGATCCCGATCCACGGCTTTGTGAATCCATTCATACACACACAGCTGAGGCTCATCCACACCCCTGCATCTCCTGATTGGCTCACTGGCTGTGATTGACAGCAGCGGGAGACATTGGCTGCCAAAAGCCAATCAGGAGTGCGTGTCCCTGGAAAGGCAAGGCATCGCTGGATCAAAGGGGGCTCAGGTAAGTATTGAGGGGGAGGGGCTGGGGTGCTGCTGCACATGGAACGTTTTTTTTACCTTCATGCATGAATGCATGAAGGTAAAAAACCTTGTGCCTTTACAACCACTTTAAACATGAATACCACCCTGTGCATCATCCACTCCCATCAAATTCCTGTGCTTTACCAAAATTCCGGTATCTCACGCACCGAGTCTAAAGACCCAGTGTGCATGAGGCATAAAGCATTCTTTGGTTGTGCGGAGGAATCATTACACGCAACAGCTAATGTATGTCTACAATATAATGAAGTGGGGTGTTGCTGCTGCATGCAACCGTTGCAGAATAGAGATAGTTGTTCCCAGCAGCACAAGCAAGAAGATACCAGTAAATAGTTATTCAAGCTCTGTATTTATTATTGAAGTTTTTGTTCTGCCTGGAGTCATATTCAATCTCATTTGATAGGTATAACATTTACTAAATATTTTAAGCTTTCATAAGGGAGTAAAATCTAAACTCTACAGTTTCACTTTTTTTTTTAATTTAACCCCTTTAGATTTCAGATACAATTTGTTCTTTATAATAAGCTGAAACATTTTACGTGGTCTACAAAATGACATACACTATATTACCAAAAGTATTGGGACGCCTGCCATTACATGCACATGAACTTTAATAGCATCCCAGCCTTAGTCCGTAGGGTTCAATATTGAGTTGGCCCACTCTTTGCAGCTATAATAGCTTTAGCTCTTCCTGGAACGCTCTCCACAAGGTTTAGGAGTGTGTCTATAGCAGGGATATGCAATTAGCGGGCATCCAGCTGTTGCAAAACTACAAGTCCCATCATGCCTCTGCATCTGGGTGTCATGCTTGTGGCTGTCAGAGTCTTGCTATGTCTCATGGGACTTGTAGTTCTGCAACAGCTGGAGGTCCGCTAATTGCATATCCCTGGTCTATAGGAATGTTTGACCATTCTTCCAGAAGAGCATTTGTGAGGTCAGGCACTGATGTTGGACGAGAAGGCCTGGCTCGCAGTCTCTGCTCTAATTCATCACAAAGATGTTCTAGCGGGTTGAGGTCAGGACTCTGTGCAGGCCCGTCAAGTTCCTCCACCCCAAACTCGCTCATCCAACAGTTGAAGCTGTTATAGCTGCAAAGGGTGGGACAACTCAATATTGAACACTACGGACTAAGACTGGGATGCCATTAAAGTTCATGTGCGTGTAAAGGCAGGTGTCCCAATACTTTTGGTAATAAAGTGTATTTACCACCTCTACTCAATTTATCTCATCTGATTGCCTGATGAATATTACGTTAAACAGAGAAGGAAGCTGAATCACAAGGGGAAAATAAATTAATGAAGTCCATAACAGAATGTAACAGAACAAAGAATCAACAATAAGAAAAGCTGCTAACCCAACAAGCCATTTAATATTGTTTTTAAGCATTAAAATAGGCAACATAGTATATACGCTATGACCTGTCAAAACGCACAGAACTAGACACCACGCATGCAAATCACCCTACTAGTTTGACTACCGTTATAGAAACAGATGGTGACAATCTCACAGTTTTTCAACACACATCAATTTAATCACCCGATCATAAAAAATTAAACAAAACAAATAAAATATGTGATACACTCTTTTTATGGCTTTAGGGCTAGCAGGAAAATACTAATCACCTACATGCCAACATAATACATGTTTATATATTAATGTTTTTTCCTTTATAAAGACAGTATTGAGATTCAGACACATTGCCATACAGAACAGCTTGAAAGGTTCTGGACCACCACTGTAACAACAGCACAGTTTGGTGGTCCAGGACGCACCCACAGCCTATTAATTTATAATACGAAGGCCACAGCTTACTAATTAGTTATCACTCTGCTCTCTCCTCCTGTGCTAGATTTGGCCAATGTGTACTAATGTATAGCTGTACAGGGGATTACAGAAAGAAACAACAGAATAGAAAGGGCAGGTTATAGGTATTTATACTAGCTGCATTTAAATTCTAAGTTTCCATTTTGCATCCGAATTTCCATATAACGAAAAATGTGTCCGGATTTAAATTTGGAATGAAACAAACTGCACATGTCTAATGTTAAATGCACATATAATCCATTTTGTTGAAAAGAATAGTCCTGCTGATTAGCCCAGTGCTTTCACACAGGCTCAGAAAATCATTTTGGTCCTGGTGACTGAACAGATTGGCACAGGAGCAAAGAAAAATGGGCATGTACTGCAGGAGAGAGAGGGAGTTACACGACTTTTTAACTTTTCCCAAGATGGACAAAAGAAAGGTCACTTTAACCACTCCCCGACCGCCTCACTGCAGAGTGGCAGCGTCCCGCAAATCACTGTCTATAAACGGTGGCTTGTGTGTGCGCGGTAGCGCGATCTCGTGCCCGCCGCACTCTACAGAAGTGTGGCCGCGGCACGGGTGGACTCGATCTCCGTCGGCAAGCCGCGATTGCCTGGCAGAGAAGAAAAATGGGAAAACGGGTGAAGGGGTTTCCCGCTCTGTCAGGCAACATGTAAGAGATCTACTGATCCCTGTCACTGGGATCCGTTAGATCTCTTATGCCCCTGGCAGCCCAGCCCCCTCACAGTTAGAACACGCCTAGGGAACACAGTTAACCCCTAGATCTCCCCCTGCAGGTTAACCCCTTCACTGCCAATGACATTTATACAGTAATCAGTGGATATTTAAATTTCTGATCGCTGTATAAATGTCATTAGTCCCAAAAAAGAGTCAAAAATGTCTGACATGTCCGCTGCAATAGTCCCGATAAAAATCGCAGATCACTGCCATTGCTAGTAAAAAAAAAAAAAAAAATTGTAAAAACGCCAGAAATTAATTCTCATGTTTTGTAAATGCGGCAACTTTTGCATAAACCAATCAATAAACACCATTTGCGATTTTTTTTTGTTTACCAAAAATATGAGGAAGAATATAAATTGGCCAAAACCGACGAATAACTTTGTTTTTTTTTTTTTTTGGATTTGTATTTTAGCAAAAAGTAAGAAATATTTTTTTTTTTTTTTTGCAAAATTGTCACTCTTTTTTTGTTTATAGGGGTGATCAGAAATGACGCAGAGGTGATTAAATACCACCAAAAGAAAGCTCTATTTGTGGGAAAAAAAGGACGCAAATTTTGTTTGGGTACAACGTCGCACAACCGCGCAATTGTCAGTTAAAGCGACGCAGTGCCGAATCGTAAAAAGGGTTCTGGTTCTAACATGGCAAATCCTTCCGGGGTTGAAGTGGTTAAAGGCCAGTATTGCAATATTTTGACTAGGAGGTATGTAGGACATAGAAAGAAAACTCAATTGGAAGGCTACGCCATATATAACTTGAAAAAAGTCACCAAGGTAAACACTTTTCTGGATCATTAACCTTAAAAAAAAAATGTTCCAGTCACACATATGCATCAGAGTGGTGGACAATAATGGTGTCTATCTTTTTTTTTGTTTGTTTCAAAATTTTTTCATTACAAAATTTTTTATTGGAAGTTGAAAGATGGTTTTAACATCACATATAGAGACAATTGACCATTCATCTTTTTAAGTGGCAGCATCAGTGCTCTTGACATGCTTCTGCCCATTTTTAAGGGAACTTATGAAGACAGAAATATGTGACCTGCCATTGCTGAACTATTTTAAAGCTTAGCATGGAAATCCAGCCAAAACATTTTTTTTTTTTTTTTGGACAGAGTGAGAAAATAATTTGATCCTCCGTCAGATATTTAAAGTTGTCTATATGTCCATTGGGTCAATCTCTCCTTCTGTTCTGTCCTGGGACAGGAAGTGGTGGGGGGGTTTGGGCAGTCTTCCCAACAGACAGCAGACAAAGCCTGGTGGAGGATTGAACTTTTCCCCAAGCTATTTAAAATTAGGAAACACAACTTTGGCTGGAATTCTATTTTATTAAATGCATATGATCATGAAGAAGAATTTTACCAGAGAAATAGTCAGTTACCAAAAATGTGGTATAAAGTCCTTTATCCTCTTCCATAAATACCGTTAAGATTGCAACAATTAGCTAAAAACTGATTTAAGAAATAAGCAAGGATTCTGCTATAATATGGAGAAGGTGTGCATGGGCATAATAATTTAAAGGGTGCCATGTGCTTGGCTATATATTAGAGTTCTCCCACTCAATGGTGGCTGGTGGTTTTTTTGGGGGCTTTGGGAGGGTGGCAAATAACCAACCCCCTGTTGGTCAGCGGAACCCCCACCCTGTCCCCCCGGCAATTACCCCATCGGTTGTGGGTGGGCGGTGGCCAGGTTCCTGCGTGCAGCTGGCGGGTTGCGGCGTCCGGCGGGCAGCTGGTGGGTTGCGGGCAGCGGGCTTCTACGGGCGGATTGGTGGGCTCCTGTGTCTTCTATGTAACACAGCGGCTTCCACCATGCAGCTCCTCCCATCTTCTCCTAGGTGTCCAATAGGATCTCCTGTTCTTTCAGCCAATTATGTGACGTGTCTCAGACCCGCTTGCTGTTTGGGTGGGAGAAGGATCAGTGTGGGGATAGCGAATATTCCACCCTTTTTTTGAAGCCTATTAGAGCCTCTGGCTCTAATCACGTGCTTCAAAAAAACACACCCCCCCCATTGGAATCCATAGTCCGGCGCCCTGCTATGTAGATCAGGGGGCCGGACACATGGATTGGGGGGCGGCGCCCGTGCGCCCCTAATGGACGGGCCACCACTGCTCCCACTACTAGGTAGTTAAGGGAAGAAATATTGTATTGTATGGGAATTATGTCTGTATTGTCATTATTAGGTATATAAATTGCCTAGCAGAAGTGGCTGCCACAGGGGATGGAATAAACCATATAACATCAATAGGAGTGCATACAACATTCAGACTTATGCTGTAACGGCATTAAATGTGTTAGCAGAAGTTGGCCTTATATTACAGTATTTACTATAGCAAATAGTAAGAATACACACATAAAAAAGGAATGTAACATATATATATATTCTGGTCACATGATCGTGTCTCATCGCTTGCTTCAGGGGAGAGGAGAGTTTGCTGACAACAGCGGCAATGCCTGGGTGGTGACATCACCCATAGGATTACTATGGGGCATCCAATGTTGGGTGCCCCACTTCTCACCTGAAGTTGGCCGCCAGGAGCCAATCACGTAACCAGACCAGAGCGCCTTTGGAATAGGTAAGTACAAACATCTTCCTTCTACAGGGTAGTTAGTATAGGACTTAGAATGGGGGTGTGAGCAGATGTAAGATTAGATAGTGTTAGACCAGTCTTCAACTTTAAAGCTCAATTAAAGTGTTACTAAACCCACAGCAGTAAAATCAGTCTGTATATGCAGTAAAGCATGCTTTTTATACTCACTGTGGAACCTAAGAGGTTAATCCTCTGCATTGTATAAAAAGGCAGTTTGATCCTGTCTTCTCTGATCCTCCCATTCTTCCACAGTCCCCAAACCACCTCCTGATAGTACAGGGCCTTGGGGGCGCTCTGCACATGCTCAGTTTGGTGTGTATTGCTAGAGTTTTTATTTTTTCTTGGGAGGGTGCATGTGATCAGCACAGGGACAATCAGCACTATCCAGACAGAGGGTCAGGGGTCCTACAGCCTCATAGGACAATCAGGGGAGAATGAAAACTCCTCCTACAAGCTTTAACCAGGCACTGATAGAAGTTACAAGACTGCTATATACTGCTGATGAGAAACGGTATTTAGCCATTTATATTTACTAAAATAATTGCATTTCCATGTTCTGTGTAACAATGAAGACCAAATATAGTGAATGCAGGGTCCTGGGCTTAGTAATTTAGTAATTTATTAAAATGACCTTTCCTTTTCAGTCTACAACTGTCACTTTCTGTAATGCAACTCTGCACTAAGGCTCCATTCACACTTTTACGACTCCAAAGTTGTGCAACTTTGGATGGGTGCGATTTGGATGTGACTTGTTGTCCCTCTGCAAAGTCAGACCCACTGCTGCATATAAAATATTCAGGTATGACTTTCATGCAACTTTTGAGTGTTAATATTGAAATCTATGGCCCTCAAGTTGCATGAAGTTCGGACCAAAGTAATACATGAACTACATTGAAGTTGCTGCAACTTTAAGTTGCACATATATGAATGGTTATCATTGTCTAAAGTGGCATGACAAGTTGCACAAGTGTGAATGGGGTCTAAGGTAAATGTAAGATTTTAGGCATCCTCTGCAACATAAATTTTCGTTTTGGTGAGATACTATCAAGAATTAAATTCTTCATCAGAACATGATGCACACACCAGCTAAATATAATAAACCAGGCCCTTCTATTCAGAATCAATATCCAAAGGACATAATGGAACAAACAGCTTTTTCTCCAGAGCAGAAAAGGACTATATAACAAAGGTTGGTAAAAATCCCTGCAATGTACATTGATCATCCACAGGGGATTGTTTTTTTTTTTTGTTTTTTGTTTTTTTTTTAAGAGGAGTGGAGTTACTCTTTAAAGTCCTTATAAACGACATGTTCACAGGATTAGCATTGCAGTTATTTTACTACAGAGCAAGCAGTGTTGCCACCCTATTACAGAACATGGAAAATAAATGGATCTACTGGGAATATCCACAGGTAATAAAACTATGGTACAAGGAAAACACAGAAAAACAAATACTACTGTGTTAATGTTAGTGACAGACTACATATATGCTATTCTTTAACCACTTGCCGACCGTAGGGCTTCTAACATGTGTGCACCTGCAGGTATCATCCCAGTATGAAAATGTTCAGCCGGCGATTCCCTGTACTGCAGAAGTGATTGGAGTGGCTAAAAAGCCACTCGATCACTTATGCTGGTGGCGGAAGGGGGTCACCCCCTTCCGCCGCCACCGCCTTCAGATACAATCGGACGGCAGAGCCTGGGAGCGATACGGCCGGTGGCCAACGTTGTTCCTGACCCCATGTCATTACTTCTGGTTCGCCTCTCAATTTACCTGGCTGTCACCAGCCAAGGAAGCAGATGATCAGACCGATCTGTGTCTGATCGGCTGCATTGGACACCAGATGAGAGATTTGTGTTCTAACAGACCCCAGATCTCTCCACAAAGAGGACCTGTCACGGCCCATGCTGTCACAAGGGATGTTGTTCATCCCTTGTGATAGCAATAACGTAAATGCAAAAAAAAAAAAATCAGACACAGTGTAAAAAAAAAAGTTTTGGATAAAATAAATAATAATAATAATTAAAAAAAAATGTAAAGCATCCCCCTGTGCTTAGGCACAAATGCGAATGCATAAGTTACTCCCAAACGCATATGTAAACCACATGTGTGGCATTGTCGCAAACGTCTCAGTAAGAGCAATAATTCTAGCACCATACCTCCTGTGTGTTTCTAAAGTGGTAACCTGTAAATGCGTTTAAAGAGTCGTCTATGGAGAATTTTAAGTACCGTAATTTGTTGCCATTCCAAAGGCGGATGCAATTTTAAAGGAGGACATGTTTGGTATCTATTTACTTGGTGTAACATCATTGTTTATATTTTACAAAAAAATAGGTATTATATTGTATTTGTGTGAAATAAAATGCATTAATGCAGATTTTGTCAAAAAAATTGCGTTTGAAAAACCTCTACGCAAATACTGTATGACATAACAAATTGCAACACCCATCATTTTATTCTATAGGACCTCTGCTAAAAAAAAAATATAAGGTTTGGGGGTTCTAACTTAGTAATTTTCTAGCAAAAAAATTGATTTTTATATGTAGGAGAGAAGTGTCAGAATTGGCCCAGTTGGTAAGTGGTAAAACCCCTCCATGACCACATAAAAATGCTCCTTGCCATAAAAACATGAATTAATCTTGCAGCAGAAAACAAAAAATGTGCAACTGTGTGTGCTCCTAGTTCTCAGGCCCAAATCTG
Organism: Glandirana rugosa; assembly: GCA_018402905.1. NCBI lineage: Eukaryota > Metazoa > Chordata > Amphibia > Anura > Ranidae > Glandirana > Glandirana rugosa. Next base: position 1,611,252 of record BLSH010161854.1, on the reverse strand, counting down.
AAAAAATTGTCATAGATTATTATCAAGTTAATGGACACTTACTGATATTCCTAAACTTGTCTGGGTATCTGAGTTTAAAAAAGCACTTGTCATGAAAAAGTTATCTAGAGTGATAACTGGTCACATTTAGTGATTTCTAAAACTTTAATTTTATTTTTATTTTTTTTTAATTTAGGCTCAATTATCTTACAAATAGTTTTATCAAAGTCTTACATGACAGGTACTCTTTAAATCATTTATATTTTGTTAAACTCACATCTGGAATTGAATAGATTTACAATACAATCAATCTCGACTTTATTCCATCTTTAAAATACACTTACATTGAACAGTTCCTTTTTTTAGTTTGTTATCAAGTTCTATTTTTTTAAACTTGTTCTGTTTTACACCTCTTCAAAAAATCTAATCTGATTATATTTTTAAATATTTGTGTTTTAGGAAATTAGACTCAGTGCTAGAAGATCATTATCTTATAAATATAATATTACCTCCTGAATAATTATTCCAATGTTATTTTTTTTCCCAATGTCTGCACTTTTTTGCTTATTTTGCTTTGGTTAATGTTCAAAGTATTTTCTCCCTAGAGAACTTGCAAGACTCCAATTCTGGCTATTAAAATTTGCTATCCCTTAAGCAGCATATTGAGGATAGCCTCCGGTTATTCCTAATTGGATCATATCACAGAAAATTAAATAAAAAATCATGAGCTTAAAATTCAAGGGAAAAGTGCCTTAAATGCTTTATGTATCATACTTTACTAAAACAGATATTTTGTTTAACAGCCTTGTCGAGCCCACAGGAACGAGCTTTTTCTAGGTTGAATGCAAAGTAAATTAACTTTTTAAGTTCCCATTGGAATTTCGAAAATTATGTCTGAAATATTAGATTGAAATGGGAAAATGTAAGTTCACAGCACGGGTTCTGTATTTTCTGCTTGATAGACCGTCATAAAACGTAACTGTGGGGAACATTAGACCCTAAATAGCTCCGGAGATTGATACAGGAATGCCCTTTTGATGCATACATCAAAATAAGTGTATGTCTTCTGTGCTGGATGGTGAAGTCAGATAGCATTTCTCCTATTAGTTCTAGGAGTTAAATATGCAAGCCGTTTACACTGTACATGATTAGGTTTTTCTTTTTTTTTCTCTCCAGTTGAAGGAATTATTTGCAGTTTGGTTTTTCCAGCAAGATATCTTTTCATTTGACAGAGTCTATTTGCAGCATGCATCTAAAGGTTTCTACCTTGATGGTTCATTTTTTGTCATTTTGAATTGAACCATTGATGGCTTGGATTTTTTTTTAATTTTACCAATGAACAATTTGAAAATTGGGGTATTGAAAAAATTGTATGTGAATGATATTTCCACTGTACCTATGAATCATTGCTTGCCTCTCATGCAACTTTATGTAAAATGATTTATTTTGCAAACGTACAAAAAACATGGATGTTCCACCTACCAAAACTGCTACATAATTGCCTGGATATATAAAAATTGTTGAAAACAATGACCGACAAAATGTTTTTAACAATTTTTTTTCCAATCACAGAAGATTGTTTGGATATCATAAAGCGTCAGGAAAGTCTGCTTGTTTATCTATACCCACAGGTAAGCCTATAGAAGGTACAGTAAATATCATTAGGAGATATTTTTTTTTTTAGTAGCAGTCAGTGACGTCACCGGTGCATGGTCACTGCACTCTCAATGGAAGGTATGCTGTCCATTGAGAGAGCCGTGTCATGGGGGTGACGTCATCGCGGCTCGGGCATTCAAACAGCCAGAACCCGCAAATCTAAAAGGAACACCAGGTAAAGATGGAAGCCCTGTCAGTGGTAACAGCTCACCGCTGGAGGTCTTTGTTTTAAGGTAAGTCTTTCATAATGTGCTAGAACCCATTGGTTTACCTATTAAGCAAAACAGTTACAAAAAATGCACCCACTAATTTAACTGTTAACCAGCTTGTGCTGTCAACCAAACTACCTTTCCATCAAATGAATGGTGTCATAACTGATAACATATGCAGAACCATGAGAACTTCAGATCTAACTGAGGCTAAGATGGCAGCTTCCTTGGCTGTAAAGGATAGGATGGTTTAGTTCCACTTTAACCCTTTAATGCTGGAGCCTCCCAGCCCTTTAAGGGGTTTCTGATGCCGGGAGGCACGGCAGGGTTTATGATCATGATTATTAGCTATCACAGCAGTCACATGATCGGAAAGCTCCCGATCGCAAGTAGTGAATGCCTTAATCTGTCATTCTTTTTTAGAAGAATGTAGCCATCAACCAGGATATGGCTCTACTTCCCAGGCAAAAAAACTGGCTTGAACATGACTCTTGGTGTATATGCAGTACCTGGCTGTGTTACAAATATCATACAAAGCTCAGCCCCTGTTGGGGCCACTCACCTGGTGCAGCCTATTGCAGTCTGATGAGTATGGGAAGGAGACTGAAGAAATGCCTTGCCTGCAGCAAACTGATGACTTCAGCTCAGCCTTGGTAAACTCACTGGGTTGAAGCTCAAAGACTGTTTATTAGTAATTAAAGATATAACTTTTTTTAATTATACTGTTGGCATATATTGAGACCTATCAAGAATTATTGTTGTTATTGACCATTGCATTTAACATGGGATACAGTGACAATCATATTCAGTTTTATAGCAATATATTATACACAATGAATATGTTGATTGGTCCTTGATATATGGCGTTTTATATATATATATCGTGTGGTAGTCTTGATTATCTTTATTATGATTGATTTCTTTGTCTTTGAATTTTGTTTAGAATTTTTGTAAGCCTTATTGTTCCTGATGAAGCATATCGTGAAACATGTAAAATCAACGGTCATAACTACAGATTCCTTTATCAATGAAAATGTCCATATTTGGTAACGCTCACAATTGTTATCAAGCGAGAAGTTAAAAAATCAGTAAACTTCTCTACAATTTTAATATATCCAAATAAAGAATTTTCTATTTTTTTATTTATGAATTCTGTTTGCATTATTGTGGCACCATAAAAAATCCCCTTTCATTGTCAATTTCTCTATACCTATTTTGGGATGAAGGTGCTTTTGGCCGATTGAATTAGTGCAACATTTATACATTTTTTGTTATTGGGAAGGGTCTGTTTAAAGGGCCTTTTCTCACCATTCCTGTTTTCTTGTGTTTGGACGGTTTCTTATTTTGAATAGTACACTTTATCAAGAAATGCTGGAACACAGTCTTTTACTTGCTAAAGCTTACTATGTTATACAATTTCAATGTCTATCTCTGGGACTTCTTAAAACAGCTCAAGGGTTTATAGAGGACCAGGCCAGCTGAACTGAACCTGCAGTATGAGATAAATCTTATTTGGGTACTTGGGCATCAAGATGGTCCAGCATCTCAAAAAACTTGACTACATCTCAAGATAGTTCTGTACTAACTTCCTTAGGTACTCAGGGCACAATAGTTTAGGCTGATAAAAATATTTTGTGTTCAAAAAATATTATTGAAAGTTACAAAGTATAAACGGGGGTACAGAAGTACATAAACAGTCTCATACTCTTAATCATAATGACAATAGAGCAGAAGTATGGTCATAGAAACATTTTTCTGACAGATTGGGTAATAAGTAAGTGCTCGGTAAGTTGTGTAATGGTATACGGTGGAAGAGGTACAACCTGAGGGGAATCGCCTGGTGGTGTGCTGCTAGCTAGCAGGCGGGCCTGGAGACAGTCCACCCGACTCTGGGCCTGGGCGGGATCAAACTGCGCCTAGACCAGAAGGCCGCTCCAGGTGCCGTCAGATTGGAGTTAGGGATCCACCAGGCAATGAGTTCTATATGGGTTTGTTATAGACCTCTAAAAATGGGGGACTATGACAACAGAAGCAGATTTATTGTCTGCTCTGTGAAGATAGAATTGTTGAGATGAGACTAGCAGTAATTGGGGTGGGTGGAAAAGGGAGAGAGGGGCAGAGGGGAAGAGAGGTGGAGGAGAGAGAGAGAGAAAAAGGGGAAGCAATGAAAGGAATGCGGGAGAGGGAGGGGGGTGGAGGAGTGTGAGGAAAGGGTGAGGGGTATCCTGCGCCTTCCAGTAATAAGTGTTCGGGGTGTTCACTTCGGAAGATTGCGGTCTCCCGCTGGGGTGACCATTGGGTTGTTCAAGGGGTCAAGAGGCTATGATCAAAGTTGGGAGGGAGGAAGTATTCCATCCAAGGTTTCCATATTTTCTCCTGGATTACAGTCTTATCCAGGATTATTGCTTCAATTCTCGCATGAATCATGGCTCTAGTAACCCTATTTTTCGTTTCAGCAATATTGAGAAGAGGTGTTTTCCATGCCTTTGCTATCGTCTGTTTAGCTGCTGTTGTAACCTGCAAGAGGAGTTTAAATTGAGCTCTGGTAATGTCCTCTGGTTTCATGTTCAATAAAGCGACAGTTGGCTCAGGGGAAAGAGCAGTGTTGGCTGATAAAAATATTTAACCTGGAATATGGCAAAATATACATTTTGTAGTGTAATGTCAACGTTGTTCCTGTGCTTGCATGGAAGTTTATCACTTTGTTTTCTTCCCACACTCCAAAGACATGTTGGTAGGTTACTTGGCTCCTGTCTAAATTGGCCTTAGCATATCTGTATAAATTGGATATGCACATGTGTTATCATATTCTGTATACTGCCCCCGCGCCTATGCAAATATGTGGATTGGGGAAAGACCTGACGACCTACCTTGTAAAAATTATTCAAGAAGGTTCTATGGAAAGAGATCTAAAGTTTATCAGACATGGTGCTTGGAAAGGTGGCCCACTGAATCAACAAGAGATACAACTGAAACTATATAACACGTTACATGGAAGATGGGAGGTTGAGTGCATTGCTGACTGTAATGTTGCATGGTTACTGTACTCACAGTGGAAATTAATAAAATGCATCGGTTTAAAAAAAGGTCTAATCAAACTAAATAAAACTGTATGTAAAATATATTTGCTTTTTATTATTCTTTCTATCTATGGTACAAAAGGACAAGCTTCATACGTCAAATAAAAAAAGAAAGAAAGAAAAAGATCATTCGGCTGTCAGGTGGTGTTACCATGTAGTCAAACAAAGTCATTTGGCTGTTCATTTTCTCTTTCCATTGAGCCTATAATCCATCTAATGAATGACAGTGCCAGTGTAATCATCCTTTGTCTCAGGCAGGGGGTGCTGAGAAGGTTCTCTGTGAGTTTCACCCCGCTCTACAGGAATCCTCATCCATACGCTTTCATTGCATTATATGTCAGGTGGAATAACCTATTTTCCTTTCTTTGGAGCAGCAAGTCTTTCTTACCTTCACTTATCATTATTCCTGACTATTTGTTACAAATAAATAGCTCATGTACGGCAATTTAGAGGGAAGTTTATCTTATAAAAGAGCATGCTTAGAGCCAAGTGTTGATCAAATATAAAATATGTAATTTAAGGCATTCTTGTAGTGTATAAATAAAAAAATTTGCATACCTCATAGCAAAATCATTATGTGGCCACCCACAATTTTAGCAAACCATGCCACTACCAAGGTCATTGCTAAAACCATAATGCTTACTTCTTCCTATTTCCTTTCTAAAAGCTGAACTTCTACCAAACAGCTAAATAAAACAATTGCAAAAAGAAAAAACAATAGGACTTTAAAGGTGTGAACCTCCTCTCATTAGTTAAAATACATTTTTATTACAGATATCTTAAAAGCTGTGAAGCTAGTGATCTACAATCATTTAATAACGACAAATAATCAAAACCCAAAGCACCCCCAAAGATACCATTATATAAAGTATCTCAAAAAAGAGTACACCCCTCCATTTTTTGTAAATATTTTATTATATTTTTTAATGTTACAAAACACTGAAGAAAGGACACTTTGCTACAATGTAAAGTAGTGAGTGTACAGCTTGTATAACAGTGTAAATTTGCTGTCCCCTCAAAATAACTCAACACACAGCCCAATTAGCCGATTTCCTTCCCCGATGTCATGTGACTCGTTAGGTCTCAGGTGTGAATGGGGAGCAGTTGTGTTAAATTTGGTGTTGTCACTCTCTCTCTCATACTGGTCACTGGAAGTTCAACACAGCACCTCATTGCAAAGAACTCTCTGAGAATCTGAAAAAAAAAAAAAAGTTGCTCTACATAAGATGGCCTAGGCTATAAGAAGATCGCCAGACCCTGAAACTGAGCTGCAGCAGGGTGGCCAAGACCATACAGCAGTTTAACAGGACAGGTTCCACTCAGAACAGGCCTCGCCATGGTCGACCGAAGAAGTTGAGTGCATGTGCTCAGCATCATATCCAGAGGTTTTTTTTTAGGAAATAGTCGTATGAGTGCTGCCAGCATTGCAGGTTGAAAGGGTTGGGGGGGTCAGACTGTCAGTGCCCAGACCATATTCCATGTGTAGCAGCAACCAGGTTAGGAGTACAAAGACAAGTGTGTCTTGACTACAGTCAAGCATGGTGGTGGGAGTGTCATTGCCTGGGGCTGCATGAGTGCTGCCGACACTGGGGAGCACTGGGGACAGTTCATTGAGAAAATCATGAATGCCAACATGTACTGTGACATAATGAAGCAGAGCATGATCCCCTTCCTTCCGGAGACTGGGCCGCAGAGCAGTATTCCAACATGATAATGACCCCAAACACACCTCCAAAATTACCACTGCCTTGCCAAAGAAGCTGAGGGTAAAGGTGATGGACTGGCCAAGCAAGTCTCCAGACTTTTTCCTCCAGACCCTATTGAGCATCTGTGGAGCATCCTCAAATGGAAGGTGGATGAGCGCAAGGTCTCTAACATCCGCCAGCTCCGTAATGTCATCATGGAGGAGTGGAAGAAGACTCCAGTGGCAACCTGTGAAGCTCTGGTGAACTCCATGCCCAAGAGGGTTAAGGCAGTGCTAGAAAATAATGGTGGCCATACAAAATATTGACACTTTGGGCCCAATTTGGACATTTTCACTTAGGGGTGTACTCACTTTTGTTGCCAGCTGTGTGTTGAGTTATTTTGAGGGGACAGCAAATTTACACTGTTATACAAGCTGTACACTCACTACTTTACATTGTAGCAAAGTGTCATTTCTTCAGTGTTGTCACATGAAAAGATATAATAAAATATTTACAAAAATGTTAGGGGTGTACTCACTTTTGTGAGATACTGTATGTAAACAGTATACTTCAATTGTTGTTTGAGAAACCTCATAAGATATAAATTAAATATAACATATCACACAAGAAGGGGATAACTCATTCCAACGCGTTTCACCTTTGTCAGCTTCTTCAAGGGCTCATCTTCCTCGCTTGTGTCTCGTTGAGGCACTGAAATAAAACCTTCATTATGCGTTGTGCATACACCTTTCAAGACCTGTGAGTGCCGCTCTCTCTTTTGCATTATATGCACTACAGTCTTTGCTGCGCACCTGGGCCCATTTTTTATCTCTGATATGTGTGCAGTGGCAACCATTGGATATTTTATATATATATATATATATATATATATATATATATACAGTGCATCCGAAAAGTATTTACAACACTTC
>BLSH010161854.1:1563219-1584888 GCA_018402905.1 Glandirana rugosa | reverse complement strand
GAATTGCAGAAAGTTAAAAAAACTTCAGTACCTTCTCTCTTCCTGCCGAGTACTGCACTGTAGGGGGAGACAAAGAGCACAGCACACACTGCTTTCACTTTCACAGTGTGACGAGGCTCCCTACAGCGCCGTTCGGCTGAGGAACGGAGCGCTCCAGTCCTCATCCCCTCACCTAATCTAGGCATACAGGGGGCCCTTATGGGCCCCCCCAGCATGGGGCCCGGTCGCCATGGCGACTCCTGCGACCCCTATCCGCCCGCCCCTGCCCCAAGCATTATATATATTTTTTCTAACACCCTAGAGAATAAAATGGCGGTTGTTACAATACTTTATGTCACGCTGTATTTGCGCAGCGGTGTTGCCAGCGCAAACTTTTTGGAAAAAAAATCCCTTTTTTGAGTTAAAAAATAGGACAACAGTAAAGTTAGCCTAATTTCTTTTCCATATTGTGAAAGATAATGTTACGGTGAGTAAACTGACACCCAACATGTTATGCTTCAAAATTGCGCCCGCTCGTGCAATGGCGACAAAACTTGACACTTAAAAATCTCCATCGGTGGTGTTTAAAAATTCCTACAGGTTACCAGTTTTGAGTTACGGAGGAGGTCTAGAGCTAGAATTATTGCTCTAACTCTAACGATCGCGTCGATACCTCACATGTGTGGTCTGAACACCGTTTCCATACGTGGGCGGGACTTACGTATGCGTTCACTTCTTTATATATATTTTTTTTCTTATTTATTTTACTTTTTATTTTTACACTGTCCTTTAAAAAAAAAAAATTATCACTTTTATTATTATTACAATAAATGTAAACACTCCTTGTAATAGAAAAAAGCATGACAGGACCTCTTAAATATGAGATCTGGGGTCAAAAACCGCTCAGATCTCATATTTACACTTAAAGTGGTTGGAAACCCTCAAGGTTTTTCACCTTAATGCATTCTATGCATTAAGGTGAAAAACATTTTCACCTGCAGCAGCACCCCCCTTTACTTACCTGAACCTAAAATGAACCTGCGGCGGGGATGAGCCTCACAGCTCACTCGAGCTGCTCCGGTCCTCATTGGCTGGATCAATAGCTGGGGAGCCATGGGCTCCCACTGCTGTCAATCAAGTCCAGTGACCCGGGAGACGGGGGGGCCAGAGCTGAGTCCCGCTGTTTGCGTGAATACGCACGGCTGCACGGGTGACCCCAGGGAAGTGTGGTGGTCCCTCGAGGAGCCCGGAGCACCACTGGAGGACCCCAGAAGACGGGGTTAGGGGCCACTCTGTACACAGAGGAGGTGAGTATGACATGTTTGTTATTAAAAAAATATATATATGAGCCTTTAGTATCACTTTAAATGCAATAAAAAAAAAAACATTTAAAAAATATCCCCTTTAAGAGTTTGGGCGGAAGTGACGTTTGACGTCGCTTCCGCCAGTCAATGCTATGGAGCCAAGTGGGTGGCATCATCCGCTCATTCGGCATTCAGTACAGGGGAGGAGCGGACCCGATTGTTTCCATCACTACCGGTGGGTCCAATAAGTGGCGGAGACAACGGAAAAGTGGTGGGGGGGGGGCACCTCTCCCACCACTGATAAAAGTGACCTTGTGGCGAATCCACCGCAGAGACCACTTTTATCAGATGCAAAAACGGCCGCTGAAAAAAATCGATACCGGAGTTATGATAACTGTCTGGTACCATAACAACTGTATTCCACTTCAGAGGACCGCCGTATATACACAATCGGCGGTCCGGAAGTGGTTAAATACCACCAAAAAGAAATCTCTATTTGTGTGGGGAAAAAAAGTTAAACATTTAGTTTGGGTACAGTGTTGCATGACCGCGCAATTATCATTCAAAGTGTGAGAAAATTGGCCTGGGCAAGAAGGGGGTAAAAGTGCCCAGTATTAAAGCGGTTAATAAAATCCATACATAAAACGTTGATTGTGTTTTAGCTGAGCCTAGTTGAAGAAGGAACAGTATTTCTACAATGTATGAAGACGTGGGAGAGATATTCCACAGCCACATTTCCATGCCTATAATGTGGGAAGTCTGTTATTTCATGGCTTGCTGACTGCTCAACAAAGTCTGAATAAAAACAAGCCACCAATGAATTCAAGCTGAATGTAAAGGGCACTTGTCTGCGCTCACACTGCAACGGAAAGCGCTTTTCTTACATTGCTTGTTTAGCATCAGATTTCAGGGGAAAACAGCTGTATCATTCACAAATACCTACGTTCCCATAATGGAAGAAAGCGGAAACTGCTTTACAAAATCTCTACAGTAACTAGACTAAAAAATTCAAAAGAGATCAGAAAAATAGATTGGAACAATATGTGTTTGACCTGAATCCGCTTTTCAAATCTGCAAATAAAGTATAGAGCTAATCCTTTAACCACTTCAGCTCCAGAAGATTTACCCCCCTTCATGACCAGGGCATTTTGTTGCGATACGGCACTGCGTTACTTTAACCACTTACCAACCAGGCCCCTTTTTTACATTTGTTGGTTACAAGTTAAAAACATTTTTTTTTGCTAGAAAATTACTTAGAACCCTCAAACATTATATATTTTTTTTTCAAACACCCTAGAGAATAAAATGGCTATCGTTGCAATACATTTTGTCACACGGTATTTGCACAGCGGTCTTTCAAGCGCAATTTTCTTGGAAAAATTTCAGTTTTTTGAGTTAAAGACAACAGTAAAGTTAGCCCAATATTTTTGTATATTGTGAAAGAGGATTTTACGCCGAGTAAATAGATACCATACATGACACGGTTGAAAATTGCGCACACTCGCAGAATGGCGACAAATCCGGTACTTAAAAAGTTCCATAGGCGACGTTTTAAAATTTTTTATCGGTTATCAGGTTAGAGGTACAGAGGAGGTCTTTTGTTAGAAATATTGCTCACACTCTGGCAATCGTGGGGATACCTCACATGTGTGGTTTGAACACCGTTTTCATATGCAGGCGCGACTTACGTATGCGTTTTCTTTGCTGCGCGAGCTTGCGGGGACGGTGGCACTTTAATTTTTTTTTTTTTCATTTATTTATTTTTAACACTGTTCCTTTAACCACTTCAGCCCCGGAAGGATTTGCTGCTTTAGGACCGGAGCCCTTTTTGCGATTCGGCGCTGCGTCGCTTTAACTGACAATTGCGCGGTCGTGCGACGTTGTACCCAAACGAAATTTGCGTCCTTTTTTCCCCACAAACAGAGCTTTCTTTTGGTGGTATTTGATCACCGCTGCGTCATTTCTGATCGCCGCTATAAACAAAAGAAGAGCGACAATTTTGCAAAAAAACCCAAATTTCTTACTTTTTGCTAGAATACAAATCCAAAAAAAAAATATAAAAAAACATTTTTTTTCATCGTTTTTGGCCGATTTATATTCTTCCTCATATTTGCGATAAAAAAAATCGCAATCGGCGTTTATTGATTGGTTTGCGCAAAAGTGGTCGCGTTTACAGATGATGAGAATTCATTTTTGGGGTTTTTTTTTTTTTTTACTAGTAATGGCGGCGATCTGCGATTTTTTGCGGTACTGCGATATTTCAGCGGACATGTTGGACTATTTTGACACTTTTTTGGGACCATTGGCATTTATACAGCGATCAGTGCTATAAAAATGCACTGATTACTGTGTAAATGCCATTGGCAGTGAAGGGGTTAACCTGCAGGGGGCGCGCTAAGGGTTAAGTATGTTCCCTGGGCGTGTTCTAACTGTAGGGGGGCTTGCCTATCTGGGGAAGGGAAGTGGTCACAGCCTTCACGTAAAGGAAGGCTATGATCACAGCACTTCCCCCTCACACAGAGCGGAGGTCCGTGTTTACATACACGGACCTCCGCTCTTTCACTCCGGGGGGGGCATCGCGGGTGGCCGGCGGCAATCGAAGCCGCCGCACCCGCTCCCCGGCCCTCCCCGAACACAGTGAGCGCGGCCGCCGTCATATGACGGCGATTTGCGCTCACGAGCCACCTTGCCGCCGTCAAATGCCGATCGGCGGTCGGCAAGGGGTTAAAAAAAAAAAATTCTGATCACTTTTATTGCTAACACAAGGAATGTAAATGCAACATATGGTGACAGGTACTCTTTGCACTTCACAGTATTCAGATCGCCAAAAACGGCGATTCTGAATACTGTCGTCTCCCGGTGGGACGGGAGGCAGGAGAAGAGCGGCGGAGGGTGGAGGGAGGGGATGTCCCCTCCCGCCCCCTGGGATAACGACCGAGTGGCTCCCGAGCCGGATCGGTCCCCATCCTTGGATAGCCAACCGTCTGCTCTAAAAAACGATACCGGGATATAGCGTGCAGCTGCAGGCTATGTCCCAGTATAACCGCTCAAAACCAGCTGCTGCCTATTTACGGCACTGGGGCTGAACCGGTTAACTGACAATTACGCAGTCGTGCGACGTTGTACCCAAATAACCTTTATGCCCTTTTTTCCTACAAATAGAGCTTTCTTTTGGTGGCATTTGATCACCTCTGCAGCTGTTATTTTTTACTTATAGACTTATAGTGGGACTGTAATATTGCAGTGGACACTGACACTAAGGCCCCGTTCACACCTGAGATACAAAACCCTGGAGGGGAAAAAAAATCAATGATTCTCTATGGAGATGGTTTACATCTCCACTCAAACGCCTGAAGCTCAAACAAGTTTCGGAAGTATTTTTGTTGCGCGAATTGGGCAGATTTGGGCGTTTGTATCCCATAGACATGAATAGAAATGCGTGATTCAAGCGTTTTTGTGCGTTTTGTCGCACGTGTGGTTGCGTGATTTTCAGTTGAAATAAAAGCTAAAAAAAGCTGAGCTACCTAGCAACACATGATGCAATAGATATAGTATTCTCTATTGGTTAATACATAAACGCCAAAAGCCCAAAAATGCTGCATACAAACGTGCAAAAACGATCCAAAGTCGCGCGAATCGGGCAGATTTGGGCATTTGTATCCCATAGACATGAATGGAAACGCGCAATTCGCTTGTTTTTGCGCCTTTTGTCACGCGTGTTTGCGCAAAGTTCAGTTGAAATGAAAGCTAAAAAAAGCTGAACTACCTAGCAACAAATGATGCAATAGTTATAGTATTCTCTATTGGCTAATACAAAAACACCAAAAGCCCAAAAATGCTGCATAAAAACGCGCAAAAACGATCCAAAGTCACGCGAATCAGGCAGATTTGGCCATTTGTCTCCCATAGACATGAATGGAAATGCACGATTCAAGCATTTTTGCGCGTTTTGTCGCGCGTCTTTGCGAAATATTAAGTTGAAATAAAAGCTAAAAAAAGCTGAACTACCTAGCAACAAATAATGCAATAGATATAGGGGTTGATTTACTAAAGCTGGAGAGTGCAAAAAACGGTACAGCTGCGCATGATAGCCAATCAGCTTCTAACCTCAGCTTGTTCAATCAAGCTTTGACAATAAAACCTTGACGCTGATTGGTTTGTGTGTGGAGCTGCACCAAATTTTGCACTTTCAAGCGTTAGTAAATCAACCCCATAGTATTCTTTATTGGCTAATACAAAAATGCCAAAAGCCCAAAAACTCTGCATACAACCGCGCAAAAACGATCCAAAGACGCGTGTCAAAACGACGGAAAAAGCTCAAAGACGTGACGCTCAGGTGTGAATGCAGCCTAAGGGGTTTATTTACTAAAGCTAAAGTGCAAAATTGATCACATTTCTGCATAGAAACCACTCAGCTTCTAACCTCAGCTTGTTCAGTTAAACATTGGCAATAAAACCTGGAAGCTGATCGGTTTCTATGCAGAATTGTGACTAATTTTGCACTTTCTAGCTTTAGTAAGTAAACTCCTAACTGACACCTTTGACACTTTTTTTGGGAACCAGTTACACTAATACAGTGATCAGTGTTAAAAATATGCACTATCACTGTACTAATGACACTGGCTGGGGAGGGGTTAAACATCTAGGACAGGGATAAGCAATTAGTGGACCTCCAGCTGTTGCACAACTACAAGTCCCATCATGCCTCTGCCTCTGGGTGTCATGCTTGTGGCTGTCAGAGTCTTGCTATGCCTCATGGGACTTGAAGTCCTGCAACAGCTGGAGGTCCGCTAATTGCATATCCCTGATTTAGGGCAATGAAGGGGTTAAATGTGTGGCCAACATGTGTTAGGCTACTTTCACACTGAGGCGTTTTACAGACACTATTTAGCTAAAAATAGCGTCTGTAAAGGGCCTCAAAAAATACGGCTCCTCTACCGCCCCTGCCATTGAAATTAATGGCAAGCACTTCCGAAGCGGCTGCACACCGCCTCAGTAGCGCTGAGCGCCGACACTTTTAACCCCTTTTTAACCTCTCCTGGGGGGTTAAAAGCGCGGTGTTCCCGCCCGCATAGCGGAGCCCTATCGCTGGTAACACTCCGCTAAAACTAGCGGGGTTTTACCGCGACTGCGGCTGCCGCTCAGTGTGAAAGTAGCCTTACTGTGTGTGATGTGCTCTGTTTTTACTAAGCAATGTGTTGCTTTGGAGGATGAAAAAACCAGCAAATTGCTGCTATCAGAAGAGAGCCCTGTGTTTGTTTACCTGCACAGGGCTCTGTTCAGTAATGTCCAGAGCCGATTGCCTGGTGCCGGCGACCAATCAGCAACTGGCACCCGCTGATTGGTTGCTGCTGCAACCAATCACAGCACAGCCGGGGCGGCGTGGGAGCGCTCTTTACCCCGGCACATGGATCACTTACCCATGCAGAGCAGCCGCCGCGCTGCAGTATATGTGTCGTAAAGCGGTTAATTGAACAAGCTGAAGTTAGAAGCTGATTGGCTACCATGCAGAGCTGCACCACATTTTGCACTCTCCAGTTTTAGTAAATCAATCCCAAAGTCTAATAGTACATTTTCTTTAGAAATCAACCACAGACACAACCACAACAGAAAAGCCTGTCCCCTACCAGCATTCTACAAATAGGACTTTACTCTCTGTGCTTGTAGTTTTTTTTATCTTTCTAACATAATATTCTAATATAACGTAGGACATCTAGAGGTAATAAAATGCATGCGTTTACATCCATGGCCATGCTGCAGCCACCATGAACAGGTTGCGCTTTTCCCTTTAACCCGATTCCCAGAATTGTTAGATTACTAAAACGTTAATAAGACCTTGGAACAAGAGCCAGCGCAAGTCGAAACATGAAGCAATTTTCGCATAAGTTTCTATACATTATTGATATGTTCAGGTTAAACCACTTGTTAATCTCATGCCTCTAGGATTGCTGAGTCAAACAGATTGGACTTGAAAAAGAATTTGTTACTACTGATACAGACACAAACAGACAGAATATGAAATAACCGGCGTCTTGCTCAATAATGCGCACCGTTCATTTAAATAAACGTTCACAGAGAGAGCGCGATGTCTAACAGATACATTGACTGGGCAATCAAAGCGCAATTCACAAAGCATATGCTCCCTTGTAAGACAGCCATGCAAGGCCAAGACAGGGGAAGCGAAAACATCGTGATATGCACACCCGACTAGAAAAGGAAAACCAGGATTCTGAAACAAGACTTAAGTAGAGTTGAGCGATCCCGAATTGTAAAGTTCGGGTTCGTACTGAACTTTGGGGTGTCTGTGACCCGGACCCGAACCCGGACATTTGAAAAAAAGTTTGGGTTTGAGTTCTGGGTTCGGGTATTTGATCACGCATGTTGAATAGCTGCAGGGCAGCCAATCAACAAGCGTTTCACTGGTTTTCCCTAGAAGCCATCACAGCCATGCCTACTAATGGCATGGCTGTGATTGGCCAGTGCATCATGTGACCCAGCCTCTATATGAGGCTGGAGCTACAGTGCTGCATGTCACATGCTCTCTGGGTAGTGTAGGGAGAGGATGCTGCCGGTGCTGTGAGGGACAGATTGCAGATAGATAGATAGGTAGAGATTACTACTACTACTGCTTTTAGGGACAGATTGCAGATCTCATCCTGCATTACAGAATGATCTGACTGGACTAGGTAGAGTCTACTGCTTAGAGGGACAGATTATTGTTCTAAAATCATCTCCTAGTTCTATAGGGTCAGGTTCCTGCTGTTGCTGTAAGGGACAGATTATTGTTCTAAAATAATTTTGCAGCCCTCTAGCACTTTCCAGGACTCTTTTACAGTCAATTTTGTGCCGAAAAGTTCAGGTCCCCATTGAATTCAATGGGGTTCGGGAGAAAGTTCAGGTCAAGTTTGGTACCAAACCCGGACTTTTTTCCGAAGTTCAGCCGCACCCGAACATCTATGGGTTCGCTCAACTCTAGACTTAAGTCTAGATATACTATATATATCGTTTGTACACTGCTCAAAAAAATTTAAGGTACATGGTTTAATCAGAATATAGCATCAAGTCAAGTAAACTCCTGGGATATTGATCTGGTCAGTTAAGTAGCACAGGGGGTTGTTAATCAGCATTTTTTTTACATTTCTTCAGTTACTTCTTTTACTTTACTTTTTTTTTTTTTTTTGGCTCAACTACATGGACTTGTGTCTTTTTTCAACCTGAATACCTATGTGGCTTCCTGGCTTCTGGCCTAGGCAAATGATGTCATACATCCCAGGAGTCTTCAGAAGAGGAGGATTTTTACAGCTAAGCACACCCTGCGACCGGCATTCCTGAAGGCAGATGGATTCCAGGAAATATTACATGAATCATCTGCCCTTACTCAAGATGGCCATCACCAGAAATGCTAGGGGGGTGTTTTTCAAAGTGATTTTGCAGCAAAATAAAGCATGGAGACATGGATGGATGAAGGAGTCTGATTTGAATGTTAAAAGTAATGAAATAGTGCTTTTGGTTTGTGGTGCTCAGGTGCAGTGTTGTTCTGCTTTAAGGGTCAGTTCACACCACTTGCGGTCCAGTGCTTTTTTTATGTATCAAAAACATATGGAAAGTAGGTTATATGATTTTCAATGGCATAGTTCACACCAGTGTGGTCAGTTTCAGTGTGTTCCAGTTCCCGAAAAAAAAGTAGAACATACTGCATTTTTTCTGCACTGAACTGTACTGGACCGAACCGGAACGTATCAAAAATGCACCGGAACATACCAAAAACACACCGGAAAGCATAAAAATGCACCGTAACGTACCAGAATTGCACCGGAAAGCATAAAAAATGCACCAGAACTGACCCTTAAGGTCAAGAAAAGAGAGGGGGGGAAAAGCACTGGACTGCATCAAAAACATGTCAAAAACGTGCCTGCAGAAAAGCACCTGGAACGCATCTGGACTGCGTTTGTATGGTGTGAACACATTCCTATGCAAATTACATGTGCTGTCTCTGGGGTGCGATTTGGGCCATGGATTTGTATCGCACCAAACTCATGCCGGACCCTTTTTTGTGCTCACACTCATGCACTCCAATTCTGCAGATCACACTGTTTTGCAAACCGTTTTTCCAGGTGTCATTAACGTAACATATACTTTGCAGTCGGTTTATAGGAACAGGTTGCGATTTTGATGCAGTTCAGACTCCACAGCGAATTGGGACCACATCTAATGTGAACCGAGGCTGGATCAATTGGCTTTCACAAAGACAATACAAGTGCTCAAGCAGTCAGCGCACTGGACATAGCTTATCAGTGAGCATAGTTACCAACCAGGTTTGGTCAGCATGTCAAAAGGTTTTTAACTTTTCCTGTGAAAAGCTGGAAGCCATAAACACTTTTATATTGCTGATATCTTATCACAGCAGTTATTTGGGATGAATGAGGCTGAGTCGAGTCCAGGGCTCCCTCTAGTGGCTAACCTAAAATTTCTCTATATAATACTGAAATAAAAATATGGAAAGACGAGCATGTAAAAATGTTAAACCAAACAGAAATAAAAACCTAATTCAAGCGGTCACTTCAATACACCATGCTTTCCCTTTAAAATGGTTGTAAAGGCAAAACTTTTTTTTTTTTAACCTTAATGCGTTCTCTGCATTAAATGAGTTGTAAAGTCAGGAGGTTTTTTATCTTCACGCATTTTATGCATGAAGATAAAAAGTCTTCTGTGTGCAGCAGCCCCCCTCAGGCCTCCTAATATTTACCTGAGCCCCCTCTCTGTCCAGAGATATCCACAAGTGTCTCAGCCATCCTGGACTCTCACTTCTGATTGGCACAGCGGTGGTGTCATTGACTCCCACTGCTGTCAATCAAAGTCAGTTAGCCAATCAGGAGATAGAGGGGGAGGGGCCAAACCACAGCTCTGTGTCTGAATGGGCACACAGAGCTGCAGCTCGACTTGAGTGCCCCCATAGCAAGCTGCTTGCTGTGGGGGCACTCAACAGGAGGGAGGGGCCAGGAGCACAGAAGAGGGACCTGAGAAGTGGAGGATCCAGGCTGTTCTGTGCAAATCCACTGCAACAGAGCAGGTAAGTATAACATATTTGTTATAGATAAAAAAATGAGACTTTACAATCACTTTAAGGTAAAAAAAAAAAAAATCTTCCCACTACTTAAACTTACCTGACTCCTCTCATGTTCCAGGGCGGTCCCAGCTCCAGCACCGCTCTCTCCTCTTCCTGGTCTCACAGGAGTCACAGGCAGCAGCTGGAGCCATATGAGAGGGAGGTGATAGGGGGCGGGGCGTACCAGCACTGTGTGTGTCTATGGATGTACACAGCCAGGATCAGGAGCACGCACACAAGGGTGCCCCCTCAGCACATGGCTTACTGAAGAAGCACCCACAGGAAGGAGGAGCAGAGAGCGCCAGTGGAGTACTCCAGAAGAGGAGGTAAGGAATCGTTCTGTGCAAGGGAGGGGCAGAGAGCGCCAGTGGAGGACTCCAGAAGAGGAGGTAAGGAATCGTTCTGTGCAATACCATTGTGCAGAGCAGGTAAGTATACCATCTTTTTTTTATTTTATGGAAGAAAATGTAGCTTTTACAATCACTTTAACTGTCACACTCACATATTGCCAGGGACCATGCCTTATAATTATGTACACCTCTTGATCGTTCCAAAATTTGCTCTCAGTGAGTTTGCACAGTTTGAACTGGCAGGGGACTGCAAGCTCCCCTATGGGCAATCTGAAATCTTTGTTCTTTCTAAGCACATCTAAATTCTACCGAATGCCATCAAGCTGTAAGGTACATTAAAAGGACTTTTATACCTAATGTAAATGGTACTGATTCCTGGAATGTCATAACAGGTCACTCAATGTGTCTATCCATTGCCTCGAGTTTCTGTTTAATCAGCGTAAGCCTTCTTGTGTAATAGGTATACATTTCCTACTATCACTGCTCTGTAGTGGAGCTGACTACGAAATACGGTAACATTTTCCTCTACAGAAAGAGCAGGAAAGGAGTTTACCACAAACTCAGCGTGTTCTAGAGCAAAGATGCCTTCACAGGCCTCTCAATATGTAACATTATCTCACAGCTTGCGGCTAAGGAAATGGGCTTGTTAAGAGAAGGGTCTTCTCTAAATGTGGGATCTTTTTCATGCTGCCAGGTCCCGCAGGGCCTCTTTCCTTCCATTTCAATCGCTCCATCCATAACAATGTCTACAAGACAATGTACACTTACAGTCCAGCAGACAGCACATGGTTTCTAAAACCTGAACTTCCTTTAACATGAGCCAAAGGTGTTGGAGAGGTGGCTGCTCTGTGTTAAATGAAACATCAGCTTTAAAGCGGAGTTCCACCCAGAATTTTTTTTTTTTTTACATCATTCAAGTCCTTTGCCTATATAGACTTACCTTTGCAGGAAAAAAAAAAAAATATACCTCACCCTAAGTCGCTTGTTGCTAGGTGGTCCCTATATTCTGCCCCTTTTTGGTCCTAGGCTCTTCTCCTCACTTCCTGCTTCACCTGGCCTCCTGGGAGATGTGACTCATCATTTCCCAGGAGTCAGTGGGCTTCCCTGTACTGTAAAATCCAGGAAGACTGGAAATGTAGTAATTTAAGGTGGACTGAGATCGAGGAGTGCATGGTGGTTACCCACCATGCACTTCTTTCAGGAAGAGATGTCAGGAGACCCAGGATGGGCTTCAGATGCCCTCACCTAAAATGGAAAAGTCCAGTAGTGAGAGAAACAAAATTGTGAGTAAAAATGACTAGGCGGTTTAAAAGTAAGGAAACAAAAGGTTACATCTATTTAGTATTAAAAGAGTGGATGGCAAAAAAAATAAAAAATCCTGGGTGGAACTCCGCTTTAAAGTAATTGTAAAATGTTTTAGTTTTGTTTTTAATACCAAAAACTCATACCTACCTGCTCTGTACAATGGATTTACACAGAACAGCCCTGATCTTCCTTTTCTTGGGTCCCATGCTAGCACTCTGGGCTCCTCCTCTTCTCTGTGTGCCACCATAGGAAGCTGCTTCCTATAGTGGCACAATTGTGGCCTCAATCATGAGCTGTGCTCTGTGTGCCCATTGACATACACAGTGCAGCTCGGCCTTGTTCCCTAGTTACCCAATCTGATTGACTTCTGCAGAAACCAATGGCTCCCACTACCCTCACTGAGTCCAGTGAGGAGGGAGATAGAGAGCAGCACCGCTACTCTGGGCACAGTGGTGGTTTGAGATCAGACTAGGTAGTAGGAATTTGGGGGACTGTGGAGAAACAAGCTGAAAAGTTTTTCTTTGCCTTTATGCAGAGAGTGCATTAAAGTAAAAACCTTCAGCCGTAAGGCTCCATTTACACGAGACGCTGTTTCATCCTCCCTTGAACGTTTTATCTTGACAGCTAGAAACAGGCGTCTAAAACGCCCGTTCTGCATGCCGCGTTCGCGCCTAGGAGCGTTTTTGAAAAAAAAAAATATATATATATATATATATATATATATTTTTTTTTTTTAATGGAAACGCCTGTAAACGAAACTCTCCTAGATGAGAGTTACCACATTTACAAGCTGTTTAGCATTTCAAATGCCTCTGAACTGACGTCTGAACCCAATTGTTTGCGTTCTAAAAAAAGCCTCTAAACTCAACTGCCTGGAAACGACCTTAAACTACCCTGTGTAAATGTTCTGATAAGATAACATACAATAGAGTTCAGGGGCAGCTGAAAAAATGCCCAAATGCCTCTAAACGTCAGTTTACCAGCAGCAGTGTAAATGAGGCCTTACAACCACTTTAAAGCCCATCTCTGGAGCCAAGAAAAATCCTTCTTTGCAGTGGGGCTGCCACTCCACTCCAAGGGTTAAATGTTTTCTTAAGTCTAGTGCAGTGATGGTGAACCTTGACACCCCAGATGTTTTGGAACTACATTTCCTATGATGCTCACTCACGCTGCACTATAGTTGAGCATCATGGGAAATGTAGTTCCAAAACACCTGTGGTGCCAAGGTTCACCATCACTGGTCTAGGGGGGTCACAAAAAGCAGTTTTACTTATGTGGTCTTCCACTCCCCTTGCAGTTGGCACTCACTGCCTCTCCCCTATGCTCTGGTGTGGATGGTTTCTGAAGTAGGCAGGTGCCTACTTAAAGTGGTTGTATGCTCAGTACAACAACTTTAACCCACAGGTAAGCCTATAATAAGGTTTACCTGTAGGTTCCGTGAATATCTCCTAAACTTGCACAGTTTAGGAGATACTCACTGTATCCGCATGTGTGCACCGCTCCCGAGTCAGCGCTGTCATTGGCCAGAGCCGCTGAACCCGGAAGAAGCATGTCGCCGGTCACAGCGGTGTGTAGGGACCGCTGCAACTGCTTCATTCCAAGGTAAGTATTTCATAATGAGTTAAATTTGTATCTGTGCGTGATCCTGCACGTCTGGGACGAGCACACGTGCCACTGGTGACCTGCTCTGATTGGACATAGCGGGAGCCAATCAGCGGGTCCGGCAGAGATCATTCGGGACAGAAGCAGAACGGCGGTCTACCTATGTAAACAAGGCAGACTGTCTTTCTGTCAGCAGGGAAGGTAATGATCCTGTGTTTCTGCAAAGCAGGAACACAGATCTCTGCTTTCCCATAGTACAAGCACCTCCCACACAGTGAGTAAACACATTTTAGGCACACATTTAGCCCTTTGATCGCTAATTATGTTAACCCCTTCCCAGCCAGTGTCATTAGTACAGTGACAGTGCATATTTTTTAGCACTGATCTCTGTATTAGTGTCATTGGCTCCCAAAAAAGTGTTAAAAGTGTCACTTAGCGTCTGATTTGTCCGCCACAATATTGCAGTCCAGCTATAAGTCGCTGATCACCACCATTACTAGTAAAAAAATTAAAATAAATATAATATAATGTAATAAATATATCCTATTGTTTGTAGACGCTATAACTTTCGCACAAACCAATCAATATACGCTCGTTAGGATTTTTTTTTTTACCAAAAATATGTAGCAGAATACTTATTGGGCTAAATTGATGAAGAAATTTGATTTTTTAAATTTTTTACTGGATATGTTTTATAGCAGAAAGTAAAAAATATTGCTTTTTTTTCAAAATTGACAGTCTTTTTTTTTTGTTTATAGCATAAAAAATAAAAACTGCAGAGGTGATCAAATACCACCAAAAGAAAGCTCTATTTGTAGGAAAAAGAGGACATTTTATTTCATTTGGGTACAGTGCCACACGACTGCGCAATTTTCAGTTAAAGTAACGCAGTGCTGTATCGCAAAAAATGGCCTGGTCATGAAGTGGAGCTGAAATGGTTAAAATGTAAAATGAGCACTCCCTGTATATGTATACATTATTTTTCGGTTATGGTGCATATATTCCTATAACCTTACAAGGTGTTGGAATTATGCTTTAACAACCTGCACAGTCTACACATAAGGGGGTTGATTTACTAAAGGCAAATAGACTGTGCACTTTGCAAGTGCAATTGCTCCAGAGCTTAGTAAATGAGGTGAAGCTTCACTTTGCAAAGAATACCCAATCACATGCAAGGAAAAATGAAAAAAAAAAAATATGGAAAAAACAGCATTTTTGCTTGCACATGATTGGATGATAGAAGTCAGCAGGTCTTCCCCTCATTTACTAAGCTCTTGAGTAGCTGCACTTGCACAGTCTATTTGTCTTTAGTAAATCCACCTTTAAGTCATTCTTTTTTTTTTTTTTTTCCATCAGGCAAAACTTTACTTCAGCTCCATTTTGAACGTCCTATTATTTTCCATAACTGCAATGTATTTAATAGCGGACATTCTCCCAAGGGATAGGCACTTTTTCATTAAGCGGGGACCGGCTCATTTGTTCATTTACATGCAGCTCTTCACAATACATGAACGAGAAATCTATGGGGTATTGAAATCTCTGCATTTAATCTATGAAGGACTATTATGCCAAAGCATTAAAAAGACATCAGCAACTGTAACCAATTTGTATGTCTCCAGGGTCAGTGTAACAGTCAAGCCTTTGCAGAGCTAAAGAATGGGTTAAAAACGTCATGGATTGAATACAATTATTTTGGTTGACCCCCATCTATGTAAATGCATTACAGTCATGTGACTAGTTTTACCGTATGACCTCTAGAGATGAATAACTTGGTATTTAAAGAGAAAATTTGCATGGACAGTGCATATACCACGTTGTGGTATCAAACAATTATTTTGTGCATGCTGTTCTGGATCTGGGTTAGTAGCACACTTTTGCAGCACTTGCAGCAACATAGTCCGCTGCCTATTGCAGCTTAAAGGGGCCGGTTGGCGAGCAGAAAAAACATGGCTCAACCGTGCATTTTTGTCCCCACCTGCTCTGCAAGTCTGAACAAGGCCTTACACATGACAGGTGTGAGGGGTACAAGCATGTTAAAAAAAATTTTTATTTTGAGTGCAGCTGTCAGGGAGAAAATGTACAAAGTGATCCACCGATATGCTGGACTGTTGCATATAAACAACTACCAAATCAAAAATACAAAATCAAAAAACATACAATTGCAGTACCTAATTCAAGGAATCATAATAAAGACTATGATGTTTAAAAGAGAACTTCACACCCTATGCTTTTTTTTCTTCGCCTTTACCTAGTATGCATGGTTTTCTTCAGAATGAATGCAAACCTGCCCAGCCAATATAGCCTTGTCCTGCTGAAATCTGCTGCTCAACTGCTACAGGCAGTCCCACACTGCCAGCTTTCCTTCCTTTGTCATTAGGAGCCAGCTTTCTGTTCCAGATTCTTGAAGCTGGATCCCGTAGACCCGCGCCACTAGGTCTGTTGCAGTGACATCAGCACGTCACTCCACCCTATGCGTTTTGTCCCATGTTACGTTGTCCAGCGTAGGGCGGAGTGATGTGCTGATGTCCTTGCGTGTTCCAGGAAGTGCAAGACTTTTTTTTGCTGTTAGGTGGTTGTCGAATTTTAACTCAGACATAACATTAAGACATGGGCAAGAAGTCATATGAGCAGTTAACTTTTGAGGAATGAATGTCCACTGAGCGACCTAGGGGTGCAAGCTGCAGGTCCACATGTGTCACCTGGGCCCGAGCGCCAATAGCGTGGCTCTTTTTGACATATATGAATCTGTTCTGTGGAAGATATCTCGCAGCAGAGCCGCTACTTTCATCATTTTTTATTGTATTTTGTATTGCCACTAAAGTTGAGCGAACACCTGGATGTTCAGGTTCGGTGGGTTTGGGCCGAACTTCGCGAAAAAGTTTGGGTTCGGTACCGCACTTGACCCCAAACTTTTCGGCACAAAAATGACTGTAAAAAAAATCCTGGAAAGTGCTAGAGGGCTGCAAAAGGAAGTAATATGATTTTAGAACAATAATCTGTCCCTTACAGTAACAGCAGGAACCTGACCCTATAGAACTAGGAGATGATTTTAGAACAATAATCTGTCCCTCTAAGCAGTAGACTCTACCTAGTCCAGTCAGATCATTCTGTAATGCAGGATGAGAAGTTATTATATCTGCAATCTGTCCCTCACAGCGCCAGCAGCATCCTCTCCCTAAACTAGCCTGAGAGCATGTGACATGAAGCACTAAGGGACTCCAGCTTATAAAGAGGCTGGGTCACATGATGCACTGGCCAATCACAGCCAT
Organism: Glandirana rugosa; assembly: GCA_018402905.1. Lineage (NCBI taxonomy): Eukaryota > Metazoa > Chordata > Amphibia > Anura > Ranidae > Glandirana > Glandirana rugosa. Next base: position 1,567,973 of record BLSH010161854.1, on the reverse strand, counting down.
GCCATTAGTAGGCATGGCTGTGATGGCTTCTAAGGGCAAGCCAGTGAAACACTTGTTGATTGGCTGCCCTGCAGCTATTCAACAGGCGGGATCAAATACCCGAACCCAGAACCCAAACTTTTTTCAAATGTCCGGGTTCGGGTCCGGGTCACGGACACCCCAAAGTTCCATACGGACCCAAACTTTACAGTCTGGGTTCGCTCAACTCTAATTACCACCCAAGCGCAGTTTCGATTGGGATATTATACTTATACTAGTTTATATGGGTTATGGAGGTAATATTTGAACAAGGTTATTTCATAATGGGTATAGTGATTTAGGTATTGATTATACTGATGTGTATGTGTGATAGTGCTGGACTGATAGACTGATAGAAAGGAAAGTTGGTTCCGTAAAGTGGTTTGTCCTTCAAAGAAGCAGGTCTGTGGTTGAAATATAGTATAGCTGGACCAGGTTTTGCCCTTGGGCTGCTATGCCTCTGATAGCGACAAATGAACCACTTGCCAGATGGAAAATACTTGGATGTGTACTAAGGAGCGCCTGGTACAAAAATGAATTTCATTTGAAGGACTTTTTTGGAACATTTCATGGTTAAAAGCATCAAATACAGCCAAAGGGTTTCAGGGTAAAAAGCATCCCTCTTCTTCAGTGTGAGAAGTTGATGTTGATAATATCATTACAGAATGCACTAGGGGACCTTTGTTAACGCTTGACGAAGACTACCATCTGCTGTCGGCAAGCCAACACTTCTGCCTTGCATAACTAGAGTCATTGGTTCAAATTCCAACCAGGACAGTACCTTTATGGAGTTTGTATGCTCTCCCTGTCCTTGCATGGGTTTCTTCCTACACTCCAAGTACATGCTGGTAGGTTAATTGGCTCCAGTCTAAATTATCCCTAGTATGTGTATGTATGCATAAGAGGTAGCAACCTTAGGCTGTAAGTTCCTGAGGGCAGGGACTGAAGTGAATGTTATATATATGAAAGGTACTGCACACATTGTTGTCATTACATCTGTAATAAATTAAAGTGAAAATGTTGTATTATAAAAAAAAACATGACAGTCGTTCATTATGCACAGGACTTTAGCAAACCAAGTTGCCCAGTTAGGGGCTAAAAAAAAACACAAAAAAACCCCCCCAAAACACTAGCTACATATACAGTAACTAATAACAATGCAATAAAGCAAGCCATATGCGTATTAACTAGGAAATTGGAGGAAACTACTGTATTTGGCTGTGACGATTTCTAAATTGGTAATAGGGGATAAAGTATATGCTGATGGTGGGAGGCTAGTCACAAAGGACTGATAAAATGTTCTGATGGGAAACGAGGGAGTTTGTCTGTTTTTAAAAATGGAGATTATTGGTTTCCTCTGGAAAGAAGGGGAAGTCCTAATTGGCCATGAAGTGAATACAAACTACTAATGGAATCTACTATAACACTCTAAAGCTACGCCATGGTGTATGTTACCATTATGAAAGTCAATGATTAGGGCAGAGCTAAGTGTTTTAGCTGCAGTTAAATGGGACTGGAATGGCTATTAATCCTTGACTTTGCATGAGCCCAAGGAGTAGTGCAAGCCTTAACCATACACTGTATATTATGCAAACTATAACATAGATGCATTGGTTCTCATCAATTGTTTGTGGATGAATTCATGATTGGACAATAATGAGTATTTGGAAATGAGGAAAGCAAGAATGGTATAGTCTGTGGAAGATATTTGCTTTTTTAAGAATATCTAAAGACCAAACTTTTGGAAGTGATGATCTAAAGGCTGTAAATCATTAGGCTTCCCTCTTTCCCATTTCATTTCCACCCTCTGACAGTAAGGCCCCTTTCACATAACCATTCCAATCAGGTCCACCATTTTTCAGGCAGACCTAATCATATGGTCCATTCATCCCTATGGACCAGCAGGTGTAAACTTGTGTCCATTTGAACCTGCCTGTCTCTGATCTGATTTTGGTGACTAAAAACAAACAGAAAGGAATCTGTTCTACTGCGTGTAAGCAGATCTGAGATAGTCAGATGTAAACGGACAGTGGAGTTCATTTACATCCGGCCGCCCATAGAGTAGAGTGGGCTGAGTCTGTGTTTGCTCTGCATAAACTAAGCAGACAGGGACCTGTTGTCCCCCCACAACAGCAGATCCCCTGCTGATCTGAACGCAGTCCTCCTCATGTGATATTGGCCTTATTGGAAAGAGCTTAAACTATATGTAAGGACAATTTTATTTTATTTATTTTTTTGATAAAGCAAGAAACCTACAAGATTTTGTGTTGATTTAGGAAGATTTCCCTTTACTCCATCTCACATACACACAGGAAGTGAGAAGACATATCTATAAAGTGAGAAATTTTCATTGCAACCTTGTGTGGTCTTCCCACTTTTCCTGTAAGAACTTAGAATTTAGGGATAAAGATGAAGATGAGAATTTTCCCATCACAATGGTCATCAGGTCACTTCTTCTGTTATGAACCAAATAAGCTGCTTAGATAAGCTTATCATCAACATTACAGAAAAAGTGCAGTCGAATGTGACCAACCACTATTAGCTAATAAGCCTTCCCGATCTAACGATAAAAAGCACAAAAGGGCATAAACACCTAGTGCATTATCCACAGCACATTATTGTAAATGAAAGGTACAGCTTACATTCACAAAGCAGATAGATGGCATAGCATGAATTGAGAGACCAGAAGTGCAGCCTCAAGGTTGACAATCCCACTGGCGCGTTTTGAGGGACTAACCCCCTTCCTCAGAGCAAAGACTGGTCTGAGGTAAACCTCTTATTTTGCCCTCAGCATGTTTTCAGTGGGGCTATCCCACAATCATTTTCATTTAGGGTACATTTAAATGCAGGTTAATCAAGAGAGAAGAGACCGCACTCCAAAGTCCATGGGAAAAAGGGTTTATTGTGAACCAGCAAAAATAAGTGTCCAGGCAAATAGTACAACAAAGCTGAAGGGGTTAACGCGTTTCACGGATCTGTAGTCTGCTTAATCATAAACCCTTTTTCCCATGCACTTTGGAGTGCGGTCTCTTCTCTCTTGATTTGCCTGGACTCGGACATACGGTTGTCTGGACCTGCACCCAATTTCCTGGATGATTACATCTCTCCACACCTAGAGCGGGCTCCCTACCCTCTTCTGCTTAGTTTACATTTAAATGCAGTTTTACGTACCTTGCTCCCTCAGGCTTCCACCTCCCCATGCAACTGGTACCCCAAAGTCTCCTATTTTCAGCATTCAGACCATTGGCCACACCTGACGTCATCATGTTCAATGCAAAACCAGCAGTCCTGTAAGTAAAGACTCTGAGGACTCACCCACAACCTTGAGCATTGGAAGGAAGAGGAGAGCATCAGCTGTGTGGGAGCAACGGGTGAGGTAACTAAAATTGCTTTTTACCAGTACCTTAGTCAAAGTGGGCCTTTAAACCTTATAGTTTAAGGGGGCCCCACTCCAAGGGTAGTTTTTAATTGTCCCCAGAGTTCAGCTTTAAATACACCAATGCAGTAGAAAAGTGCTCCTGGAAATGTTGTTAAAGCTGGCAACTATGGTTAGATTTTTGAATCACACATTCCATATAATGTATGTGCATATAAATATAATTTGATTTAAAAAATGCTTTTTGTTATCACTAACTTTACCCACATCTCCGTAAAAAAATGTTGAAGGACAATCAGGAATGGAAAAAAACAGCACAAAAACAAGCAACACATACAAAGCAGAGGAGACAAAACCCCAAGAGAGAAAGCTGGGCTCGGATGCTACCTCCAATCCAGGCTGATGACATCTCACACTATTAAATAAAACTGAACAGCACAATACAAATTGGTGACCATAGCTGTCAGGAGCAATCGGTATTACAAAAATTGCATTAGGAACGAGGATTCACCAAGACTCAATTTTATTTAAAAAAAAAAATGTTTTGTCTGGTGACCTTGGGTATTTTCCTTCAGAAAACGGAAGGAGTGAGCAAGGTCTGTGGGTGAAATTAGAGCCAATGATTTGTTACTTGACTTTAATATACTATATCATCAAGGAGATGTACACTTCTCGGTCTGGTGCTGCATCTATGACACAAAGCATCTTAAGGATCACTTTTTCACTGAAAACATGACAAAGAGCATTATTTAATGCAACAGCTTGTATAAGGGACATTACACAGATGTTCATACAACATGGAGTTTGCCTTGTGTTATATAGAATGAGCTGAGAACATAGCTTTTTTTTTAATATTTGAAAGATTCAAGGGCATAATTCTATTTAGCTTTTTCCTGGAGGACAATGGGGCATTATACAGGGAGTGCAGAATTATTAGGCAAGTTGTATTTTTGAGGAATCATTTTATTATTGAACAACAACCATGTTCTCAATGATTCCAAAAACTCATTAATATCAAAGCTACGTGTCATTATCAGTGGACGTGTGTGTCTATAGGAGGATTTTATCGATGTTGATTTTTGTTTGATTTTTGATGAAGGTTTTTATAAGTCGAAACTATAATTACTCAAAAACCTTAGTAACTCTTGTACCAACAACAAGTTATTATTTTACTAAGGAGTTTTTATGTTGAACGGATTATTAAGACGTGAGGGACATATTACGGGGTAACAGGAGGTCCTTTTTCGATTTATCTTAATACGGGAACTTAGAAAGTTTATAATTTTTTTTTCGATACAAGAGTCGAGTAAGATATATTGTGTTCCGTTTGAGGTACAACATACTTGTAGACACATTACAG
>BLSH010161854.1:1532000-1556659 GCA_018402905.1 Glandirana rugosa | reverse complement strand
GCAGTGGTACAGGAAGAAGTCTGCATCCTTCAAGAAAAACATGATTTTCATGCAGGACAATGCTCCATCACACGCGTCCAAGTACTCCACAGCGTGGCTGGCAAGAAAGGGTCTAAAAGAAGAAAAACTAATGACTTGGCCTCCTTGTTCACCTGATCTGAACCCCATAGAGAACCTGTGGTCCATCATGAAATGTGAGATTTACAAGGAGGGAAAACAGTACACCTCTCTGAACAGTGTCTGGGAGGCTGTGGTTGCTGCTGCACGCAATGTTGATGGTGAACAGATCAAAACACTGACAGAATCCATGGATGGCAGGCTTTTGAGTGTCCTTGCAAAGAAAGGTGGCTATATTGGTCACTGATTTGTTTTTGTTTTGTTTTTGAATGTCAGAAATGTATATTTGTGAATTTTGAGATGTTATATTGGTTTCACTGTTGAAAATGAATAATTGAAATGGGTATATATTTGTTTTTTGTTAAGTTGCCTAATAATTATGCACAGTAATAGTGACCTGCACACACAGATATCCTCCTAAAATAGCTACAACTAAAAACTACTTCCAAAAATATTCAGCTTTGATATAAATGAGTTTTTGGAATCATTGAGAACATGGTTGTTGTTCAATAATAAAATTATTCCTCAAAAATACAACTTGCCTAATAATTCTGCACTCCCTGTATATATTTTTTACATCATATGTGTGTTTGTATTCATGACAATTTTATTCTACTTTTATTGTGTTATGTCAGCTCTTCCCAGGGCCCTTGATGGCCAGATCTTTGCGAATGATTATGTTCATCATGATGTTCAATATTATGTTAATCTTTATACAGTATGTGAATAAAATGACAATTTTTTATACGTTTGTACTTTTGTTCTTATGTGGCATGTCTCATTTAAAGTCCCAGGACCATAATTGTTCGTCTCATGCTGACATCATCACTCCAGGCAGTCTTTTGCATGCTTGAAGGACCCTGACTATAGACAGCCAAAAAGTGCTCACATTACTGAAACTGTAATATGGACATTTATAGAAGATGCCCAGAAAAGGGACCCATGGGCGGCAGTGGGGCACCCAAAAAATGTTTTGCTTCCCCCCCTACCCTGGCCTCCCATATGAATTCCATCTTTACAGTCTGACAGGGCTGTGCACATGCCACAGTCGTAATGCTTTGCTTCCCAGCCACAGCATTTTTAACTATAACAGTACAGGAAGCAGGATTTGTGTGTGTGTGTGTGGTCCTGTTACATAATGGAATAGATCTAGAAAAGCTACCAGATACAAAGGCTAGTATGCGTTTTATATGTCTTTGCAGATATGCAAACTGATTTTGCAAAGATTTTGAATCTTCATCACAGACATAACACCTGGAGTGGAGTGTACAAATGTGGATTATCTCTACTGATTGTCTATGCACTGTCTGTCTGCTTCTTGGGCTATAATCCTGAATATTCACCAGTAAAACTTTGGACTGAGCTGGCAAGAAGGAATCCAGCTTTTCGGAGACCTCAACAAACTAAAAAAACAACTTGTAGTTCAGACACATGTGTTCTCTGACTATTTCTGGCACTGGCTTTGGTAGACAATGTAGACCCATCTGTTTTTCAACAATCCCTATTAGAAAACCCATAACTGACCCACAGCATGAAGCAGTTTTATACTACCAGACTTTTTCACTTGGCCATGCAAATATATTTAACTCTGTCTTTCCATAAACTGTGTAGTGTACAAGACACGCAGCAATTAGAGGGTTGAGCAATGCAAATCTAAGTAATTGGACTGTATATGCATGGCTTGATACCAACCAGTCTGGGGATTATAGTCATTGGGGAAAATGTTTTCATTCAATAAAGACGCACTTATGAACATAATAATTACTTCCAATACACAGTAATCTGGCAATGTAGCGGGAAGTCTTTGCAACCAATCAGAAAAATAGAAAATTCAGATGCCATAACTGCAAAAAGTTGACCATCATGGGGAGCCAGCATCCCAGATGACAACACTGTTGAAGCAGAACCGAACTCCAAAAGTGAAACGTTTCTATTTTATAGCAAACATTTAGATAAGTATTTTGTGCCCAAGCAGTACCCTGAAAATATACAATTTGTCTGGAATTCCTCTGGAAAAATAGCAGTGCAATAGCTGTGCCTAAAGTTTCATAGCTGTATATCTGCTATAGCGTGATCTAAGGCCATGGTTGCCAACATTTGGGACCTCATAGACTACTAAACTCACAATTTTGAATCCCGCAGACCACTAACATGAATTTGAAATGCCTTGTACACACAATGCTCTGGCTCTCTGCCAGCCCCCCCCCCCCATATCACATTGCTGCCTTACACAGACTCATAATTGAATCTCACCTACTCATTCAACCATATTCTCGAGCGCTGTGCTCCCTCCCATAGTCTGTGATCAGAGCTGCCATTGGAAGTCGCCTCCTTCTTTACCTCCCACTCTCTGCACTGCTCCTGGCACCTCCCTCTGAGATCACAGGAGCTACAGAGGAGGCATCGGGTATCAATGCACTGAGAGTATTGACTGTCAACACACATTGAGAACAACACTGGAAACAACATTGTATTGTGGATTTGCGCCAGAACGCCCGGGCATCAACAAAATTTTCTCATGGACCATAAATGGTCCACGGACCAATGGTTGGCTACCGCTGATCTAAAGCATTGCTAGTCTCAGGAGATTTGGAATGAGATATCCTGATTTCCTGATTTAATTACTGTTCTGCTCATTATTCTGCCTTCTTGAGGCTCCAATGTGAGGAAGCATAACCGTGCCTTTACCAAGATGGCCACCTCCACATAGAAACACAGCAAAGAACAAAGAATGTTTATTTATTTATTTTTATTAAATGTATCTTTACAATTTTAATATACATAGGTACGTTTTCTGCACTCCATCCAGACAAGTGATAAATGCAATTGCAGTAGATTATCTATTATTTTCTCTCTTTAGCACATGCAATGTTTCTGGAATAGCATTAATACAAGGGTTCTTTCAAAAATGTCCACACTTCTTTTAACTCTATTAAATATAAAAAGGTGCAGAAACTTTTTGAAGACCCCTCATATTTACCATATTAAATCTTTAAGATTTCTCAAACTTCCCCTCAAAAAGTAGTAAGGTAAGAACGGAAAATAAACAAGGAATTCAGGAGGTGTAGGTAACATTTTATGCATTTGAAAAATGAATGCCATTTGTAATTACGGCTCTGGATGTCTCATTGTCAGACACAGCGTCTAAAGTTTCAACACCAATTGACGTAACCAGTGTGTGTCATAAATACAGCATGTGGACTCTGTGCTCTGTGGAATACACACTGAAGGTGGAAGGTCTAAGATTCCATGGTGCAATATTCCTCATCAGAATAGCAGCATGCAGAGGAGCCCGGGTACACAACTCACACATCTGCTAAGACCATTACAGCATATATCTAATGAATTTTGTCAACCCTACCCAAAAGTTGGACTTGTAAAAACCAACAGCATCACACACAAGCACTCATAAATAAATAATAAAAAAGAAAGATTGTTCTTCAAAGAATACTCATACTCTAGGAAATTTTAAAATTCAGGAGCATATATTGAAATTGAAAAGCTCTTTACCCATGTCAGGGTGCAAAGTGCAGGAAACCATAACCATATACTATAGAAAAGTAATTGCTAGACAATATTTTAACCACTTGCTTACTGGGCACTTAAACCCCCCTCCTGCCCAGACCAATTTTCGGCTTTCAGCGCTGTCGCATTTTGAATTAGAATTGCGCGGTTGTGCGGCATTGTACCCAAACAACATTTTTATAATTTTTTCCCACAAATAGAGCTTTCTTTTGGTGGTATTAGATCACCCCTGCATCATTTCTGATCACCTCTATAAACAAATAGCGACAGTTTTGAAAAAAGAGCAATATTTTTTACTTTTTGCTATAATACATATCCAAAAATAAAAAAGATAAAAAAAAAAAATTATTCATCAGTTTTGGCCAATATGTATTCTTCTACATATTTTTGGTAAAAAAAAAATCGCAATCAGCAAATATTGATTGGTTTGCACAAAACGTATCGCGTCTACAAACTATAGGAATTTATGGCGTTTTTATTTATGTATTTACTAGTAATGGCGGCGATCTGCGATTTTTATCAGTACTGCGATATTGCAGCTGACATGTTGGACGTTTTTGACACCTTTTTGGGACCAATGACATTTATACAGCGATCAGAAATTTAAATGTCCACTGATTACTGTATAAATGTCATTGGCAGGGAAGGGGTTAATAGTAAGGGGGCAGTGAAGGGGTTAACTGTGTTCCCTGTATGTGTTCTAACTGTGGGGGGGGAGCGGGGCTGGCAGGGACATAACAGATCTCACTGATCCTGATCACAGGGATCAGTAGATCTGTCATGTCCCCTGTCACAGAACGGAGAACCGCCGTGTTTACATCGGCGGTTCCCCGTTCTGCTGCTCTAACAGGGGATCGCGGGTCTCCAGTGGGCATCGAGTCTGCCCGACCCACGGGCACGCCCATGCAGAGTGCCACCACCAGCTGTAAGCACAAGCAGGGAGCGTGCAAAGGGGCGGGTGTCCATGGACGTCCCCCCGGCAATTGAGATCCACGCTGTAGCCATCTTTCGGCTATAGCGCGGATCTGGACTGGTTAAAGTGACTGTACAGATTTTTTTTTTTAATAACGATCATGTCATACTTAACTGCTTTGTGCAATGGTTTTGCACAGAGCAGCCTCAATCCTCCTCTTCTTAAGTCTCCCTTCAGCGCTCCTGCCTCCTCCCCCCACTGAGTGACCCATAGCAAGCTGCTTGCTGTGGGGGCATTTGTGTGTGCTCGCTCCCAAGCTCTGCTGCGTGTGTGTCCATAAGACACACAGAGCGGGGCTTGGCCCCACCTTTCCCTCCCTCATCACTGGGTCTGATTGACAGCAGTGAGAGCCATTGGCTGTGTCTGAGCCAATGAGGTGGGAGTGTAGTGTTATGGGGAAGAAGTGTTATGGGGAAGAAGCCCTTGTCCTTATTAGCACAGGGGCAAAGTGCTTTGTCAGGGTACCCCTATGTTGAGGTCATGTAGCCTGGTATGATTCAGAAGGGGGGCTCATGCCCTCCCTCTTTCCTGGCCAGCCAGGGTGCATGCTTGGATTAAGGGTCTGGTATAGATTTTTAGGGGACTTGTTAAGTATTTGGTGGCGCCTGCAACCGCAGCACCCTTAGCAACCATTGACAGCAGGAGACTGTCATATGTAATAGCGAAAGTAATATCACCATTATACAAGTATTCACAATGCTTCACTTTTTACACATTTTGTTATGTTACAGCCTTATTCCAAAATTAATTAAATTCATTATTTATCTCAATAATCTACAAACAATACCCCATAATGACAACGTGAAAGAAGTTTGTTTGAAATCTTTGCAAATTTATTAAAAATAAAAAACTAAAAAAATCCCATGTACCTAAGTATTCACAGCCTTTGCTCAATACTTTATTGAAGCACCTTTGGCACCAATTACAGCCTCACGTTTTTTAAGTATGATGCTACAAGCTTGGCACATTCTCCCATTCTTCTTTGCAAGCTTCATTAGGTTGGATGGGGAGCATCGGTGCACAGCCATTTTCAGATCTCTCCAGAGAAGGTCAATCTGGTTCAAGACTGGGCTCTGGCTGGGCCACTCAAGGACATGCACAAAGTTGTCCCATAGCCACTCCTTTGTTATCTTGGCTGTGTGCTTACGGTCGTTGTCTGGTTGGACGATGAACCCGTGCCCCAGTCTGAGGCCCAAAGCACTCTGGAGCAGGTTTTCATCAAGGATGTCTCTGTACATTGCTGCATTCATCTTTCCCTCAATGACTAGTCTCCTAGTTGAAAAACATCCCCACAGCATGATGCAGCCACCACCATGCTTCACTGTAGGGATGGTATTGGCCAGGTGATGAGCGGTGCCTGGTTTCCTCTAGACATGACACTTGCCATTCAGACCAAAAAGTTCAATCTTTGTCTCATCAGACCAGAGAATTTTGTTTCTCATGGTTTAAGAGTCCTTCAGGTGCCTTTTGGCAAAATGCAGATGGGCTGTCATGTGCCTTTTACTGAGGAGTGGCTTCCAGCTGGCCACTCTACTATACAGGCCTGATTGGTGGAGTGCTGCGGAGATGGTTGTTCTTCTGGAAGAGAAATGTTGGACCTCTGTCAGAGTGACCATCGGGTTCTCGGTCACCTCCTTGACTGAGGCCCTTCTCCCCCAAACGCTCAGTTTGGCCAGGCGGCCGCTCTAGGAAGAATTCTGGTGGTTCCAAACATCTTATATTTATGGATGATGGAGGCCAGTGTGCTCATTGGGACCTTCAATGCTGCAGAAATGTTTCTGTACTCTTCCCTAGATCTGTGCCTCGATACAATCCTGTCTCGGAGCTCTACAGACAATTCCTTGGACTTCATGGCTCAGTTTGTGCTCTGACATGCACTGTTAACTGAGGAACCTTATATAGACAGGTGTGTGCCTTGGCAAATCATGTCCAATCAATTGAATGTATCACAGGTGGACTCCAATCAAGTTGTAGAAACATCTCTAGGATGATCAGTGGAAACGGGATGCACCTGAGATGAATTTTGACAAAGGCTGTGAATACTTATGAAGATGTGATTTTTTCATTTTTTATTTTTAATAAAGCAAAAGTTTTAAACAAACTTCTTTCACGTTGTCATTATGGGGTATTGTTTGTAAAATTTGAGGAAAACAATTAATTTAATCCATTCTGGAATAAGGCTTGTGACGTTATGCGAGGCACCATAATGGACGGGCGATACTTGTCGCCTCGCATGCGATCACTTTGAGGCGACTAGCGAGAATACAACCCAAAGTTTTGCCAGCCACCGTGGCAGAGCTGGTTCCGGCCTGGACTTTCTGGTCCACTCAAACCCCTCTCCCCCTGCATTTAGTGACCAGGAAGAGAGCAGAGGAGAGCTCTATCCTGGATCTCAGAGGAAGAAAGCTGAGTGAGCTCTGTGTGATAATTTGGACTCAAAGATCGAGGTTTGCGCTGTGCTTATGTTTTGTGGGTGTTGGGGACAGCCCCATACTGTATAGAGCTGTTTTGTTATGTTTTGATCTTGAAAACCTGTGATAATAAACTTGGCAAGCTGACAGATCTTAAAGAAACACACCTCCATGCTGAATATTTTCCTCTGAAAAGTGATCCCCACAAGCTAAACTCCCACAGGCTGTAACATAACAAAATGTGGAAAAAGTGAAGCGCTGTGAATACTTTCCAGATGCACTGTATATGACATTTGGCTCCCACCAAACAGGTACATTTTTTTGTTAAACCAGAGAGATCAGGTCCTCCTTTCTAGGAATGTGCTGTGCGCAAAAGCTGTGTAAAATTTAAGGACTGGAGAGACAGAAATAAAAACAAGGAAAAACATTGACTTTCCTGAAAGTGGGCTTTAAATAATGAAAAAAAAATAGCTATAATTCAGTTCAATGTAACAATGTCAGACTCAGTACTAGCTTATCCTCATAGTTGCACAACCTTTACTGTGATGTCCAACTTTCAAAAGCCAATAACCCCATAGTGATTTTTTTAAAGCCCCAACACCATTTGAGGGGGATAAAACACATCAGTTTGTAAATCTGATAAATCTAAGGGGCTACAATTAGTATTTTTTTCCCAAACTTAAAAGAATTAAGGTTGGATTTAAGGATTTCAAAACCTATCATTACTTTGAAACTGAGCCACAGCTATGCGTGTTTTTGGAGGTTAACAGGGCTGGATAACGGCAATCACTCTGTTGTGTTATTCAGGGTAAAAATGCAGTTGACTTCCCAAACCATTTATCATGCAAGGTATCCGCTTTCATGACTGTGAAACCTTTTTGCCCCCCACATCTCATAGAGGATGTACTGCACAGGAAGGATGGAAGGTGAAAAATGATGATGTCATGAGGTTGCTACAAGGTTACTACACTTTTTTAAAGGCATAAATACGCGCTGTTTGAGATACGAGGCATATACACAGTAGATGTAGTTATTGTAGCCTTCTGCAATGTTCACTTCTTGAATCTCTATACCACTCTCCTTTAACTCTTTTGCTACCTTGGCAATTCTTCAGTATTTCACATATGTTATTAAAAGCATGTTTTTATTTAGAAGGGGAAGTTTATGGGATTATAAAGGTGCCAAAGGAAAAATGATTTTGAGATAAAACATAACAAATTTTATTGGTACATGATTAAAAAGTATGTATACACGATATTAAAACCAATACATATATTTGTTGTTGCTTTCATTACATTTACACAGTGGTGGTGAGTCCTACAGTGGTTCAATATGTTTCATACGTTTCATCCATTTCTCCTGGGGGAAGAAATCAAATTGGTTTTCAAAGGGATTAATCCTGTATATATTTTCTCTTAATTCAGCTGGACTGTGAATGTCCCCTTTGGACTCACGGTGCTCCTCCCCTTGTTGTGACACGTGCGGATTCATGGGACCCTAGTAGGCTTTGGGGTAAGCAGATGAAATGTGAGTCAGACAATGTGAGCAATATTCGTTTGTCTAATGAAACTGTCTATTGTATTTGATATGTCCATACACAAATACTTATATGAATTTTTTTTTTTTTATCTTGTACAGTTTGAATTTATTTATGGTGGTCTACAGATTCCCTGAGGAAGCCTTTACAGGCAAAACATGTAGGAAACATATCTGTTACTGTATGACTCACCACCACCGTGTACATGTAATGAAGGCAACAACAAATACATGTATTGGTTTTAAACTCGTGTATACATACTTTTTAATCAAGTACCCATAAAATTTGTTGTGTTTTTTCTCAAATCATGTTTTCTTTGGCACCGTTACAATCCCATAAACTTCCCCTTCAAAACCTTACCATAATAATAAGGATGAGGTGCCGGATAATTTAGTGCCACCAGACCAATACACCTACCAATGTTTTTGTTGAATCATTAAAATAATTAATTAAATGTTTCACATACACAATTCAAGGTACATCTTGGAAACCGAGCATTTATAGAATGGCAAGATACTAATTCTGATTTTGTACAGTGTACAATACTTGCACAAATGGTTCTCAAACTGTAACTTTCCATTTAAAAAATACACCAACATGTCTACTGTGACCACAAACATGTTATCTCAATAATATAATAAAACCTATGGATGCACCGATGCCATTTTTTTAACACTGAGTACGAGTACCGATACTTTTTTAAACTACTCGCCAATACCAATGACCTATACCTCCTAAGAAGAGTAGATAGAGGGGTGGTTTGGGAGGTGGGGGGTTAGGTGAGGCTGGGGGAGGGCAGTTGGGAGGGCTGAGTAGGGGGGTAAGTGAGGACAGGATGGGGGGGAGTAGGAGGGTAAGTGAGGACAGGGTGGGGGAGTAGGAGGGTAAGAGAGGGCAATCCCGCTAACAGCTGAAAGAACGAGCCAGAAGGTATTGGTACATTTGCACGAGTACCGATACCCAAATGCCTTGTATTGGCACCGATACTGGTATCGGAGCAACCCTAATAAAATCAAAAAAGATCAAACAAAAGAGTTATTAAATAATAAATTATTCTAAGCCTAAAATCATGCCGGCTTGCAAAATATGTCCAAAGTATAAGTACAATTGTAGGAACGTGATGCATTTCAAAGCTTGACTTACTCATCACTTTACTTTAGCTTTATAACTATGGGGTCTATTTATAAAAAAATCATATAGCAATTTGGCCAGTGAAAGTCATGAGGTTGTCATTGATTTCAAATGAAAAATACAGCATTTGGCCACTAGATGCCGCTAAGTATCCTATGGTATTTAGCACCATCTAGTGGCCAAATGCAAAACAACACTGAGGGACATTGGGTAAAACTTGCTGTAGGGGTGTTTTTTTCTTTCATAGCTGTGCATTGGCAGCTAGTTTTCAATAATGAGGTGCTCTAACACAGCATACAAGAATGCACAAAATACTGCACATTATTGTGTACTGCAAGAAAACTGTATAGAGTTCAGGGAAATCAATGCAGATATTCAGCCATTCTATTACTCCGTCATGGACACAGACAGCAATGAGAGTACTTTCTGTAGTAGAGCAGGTAATGGTTAGACCCTATGTCAGGTTTTTGCTGGTGACTACAATTATTGGGAAGATTCCCTTTCAATAATAAAACTTGACAGAGAGTCTAACCCTTCCCTCACTCTGTCCAAAGCAAATAAAACATTTGGGTTGGAGTTGGTTATTTGATGTACACTCATTGTAGTCTATACAGGTGGGTAGTGTTAGTAAAGTATTAAGGCAAAGCATTGTAAGCAGAGCAAGTGTACTGCAGGTCAGATTGTTGACACCAAAGAAACTTCTGATCTGCATTATTATTTACAAGAAGGGCCATAATTATAAAGCAGTAAATGTGACTTTCACCAAACACTCACTGGTGGTGAATTTACAATATGTGCATCAGGAAGATTCACCTGCAGTAAATGTTTGGTGAATGTCAGATGCACTACTTTATAAATACTGTATATCCCTATCTGTAGTGGGATATTGTAATGTACCACTTCAGATCCACTTTAAATGTTTGCCTGCTGACCAGGTGTTACTTCTGTTAATACCAGATAACCAGGAATGAGAAGATTACTGCTTTCCTACAGCAAGTCCCTCTGGAGAAAACTTCCTAAAGAGGAGGTCTGGTCAGTCCAGGGATTCAGCGATGTCATCGCTGTTCTTTATCAGTCTTCGGGTCCCTAGCGCTACTATCTTGCTTGCAAGAAGCCGGCTGAGACTTCCTGGTATTTCACAGCCGGCTTCCCACTGCACATGTGCTCCACTTTCTCAATGGTCTCACAGGAGGTTGCGGGTGGTCAGTAGGCCTTAACCCGGTGTTCAAGTTATGCCGTAGCACCAGTTCTGCTTACCAAAAGGGCCCCACTGGTCGCTCGCATTCCACACCTGGCTCCAGGCCAGGCTTAACAATTTAAAGTTTGAGAATAGGAGATCTTTACTGACCCAAAACCTCTAATCATCACTTTACCAAATAAAACTTAGCAACCGCCAAGCACCAGGGATGTGCCGTCAGGGGAGGCATCTAAGGCGCCATTAACATAAAAAAAAAAATCATTGAGCTTCAAGGGTTGTAGCTCAGCGACCTGGGGTCACAGAGAGGTAGGTAGCCAAAGTTTACCCGACCATTGGTCAAAATGTGGGGCTCCTAGCACCTATGGTTCCAGAGATACAGAGCTCCTTGCACAGCCTGTCAGAAGCTACATACAGCGCGACCACTTTAAATACAAGCTGGCACATGCTGTTTGCAGCAGACTGAGAGGATGAGGATGAGCTGTCAGTGCCTCTTACTTCTTGTCAGAGGCACTGAGCTCAATGGACAGCTTGGAGTCTTGGACCAATGGTAAAGCACCATTGGTCCAAGTTGTCCAATAAAAATGCTGCAGTGGAGGCTCTCCTCTCACTGCAGTGTCATAGAAGGAGGCACGTGTCTAAAAGACAAATGCTTCCTTCCAGCCCAGCTCTCTTAACTACAAGGAAAAAAATGGGTTTATGGGTATAAGGTTTACCCATAATCTCATGTTTTTCTCACACAGTTAAGAGGAAGAATATGCTGCTGCTGAAAAGGTACTTTTATAATCAAGCTAAATAATGTATATGCTATAACATAATTTATTATTTATCTATCTACTGTGAAATTACTGGTTTGAAGTTAAAACTTCAGTAATTTATCGGTTAAAGCAGAATTCACAGCCGGGCACGCACTGCGCGTTCGTAGTGGCCAGGAAGTCTTCTGGGACCTGTGACGTGTCCCAGAAGATTGCCAGAAGGGAGGGGCCGCCTAGGGGGAGAGGAGGAGTCACCTAGGTGGCCCAGAAATGGAAGGTGGAAGAGGGACAGGAAGTCCCTCTCTGAAACCTGGGGACACACTCCCCCCCCAAAAAAATGACATGCCAAATGTGGCATGTAAGGGGGTGAGCAGTGCTTAAAGCGGAAGTTCCATTTTTGGGTGTCATTCCGCTTTAAGCCACCTGCTTGAGTACAGTTTTTCAAACTATAGTAAATTACCTTAAAAACAATATATAATAATTATTTGTATATTACTTACTTATGGTAATTAACCACATGCCACCCAAGAAATTTCTCATACTTCTCTCCTACATGTAAAAATCATAATTTTTTTTTTGCTAGAAAATTACCCAGCCCCCCAAGTATTACAAGGGACAGCGTTTGTAAATATTTTTGTTAAATGAGTATAACTAGTAGAACTGCAATCACCTACATAATGAGAATCGAATACATAACTTGTGAATATGTAACCTGTGTGTAACTGGCTCTGATACTAGCCAGTGCCTCACCAGCCACTGAACTCACCGCACATCCTTGCCAAACACCAGCTATCCTGAGGGAAACTTCAGAGGGAACCAACAACTAGGGGGTTTGAATAGTTTTTCGCCCCTATACCAAAGTTGGATGACCGATTTGCACTGGTGCGGACCTCCACTAGAGTTTCCTCTGGCTTTGCCCTGCCCAGGCTTAGTTCACCATGTTCCGGGTCCTGCCATATGCGCTCAAGGTTCACCTCCCTGGGGAGGCAAGAGAGACGGGCCGGTAGTCTGCCCACTGGATGGTGGGACCCCACCTCAGCCGAGGCACTCTGGTCCTCGTCATCATTGCGCCACAGGGTTTCACTCGGCCCTCTCACACATGTCAGGCTCGTGTCGGGACTTGGTTTGTGTTATTTGTTTATTTCAACGCTAAACTTTTTTTACATATGCTTTACATAGGAGCTCTGCTGGTGTCTATCTTGTACCACGGTGAAATACCTCTTCACAGCCTCCTTTGTATAAAGGGAGTCACTTACTATAAAGGTTTAGGGCATTTTATGGTATATCATGTCTTGTGAGCAGAGTGAAGGAGGGAGCAGGTACCTGTCAGAAATAGGTACCTGCTCCAGAAAAAAAAAAATTGCAATGATGAGTGAGGAAGGAGGGGGATCTGCAGAACTTCCCTTTTCCTCTCCCTCAAGAGATATAAGAAGCCATGAGTGATTCCGTACATCAGGTTTTACCAATAACCTCTGGGTGGGCTAAAAGTTTTATGCAACTGGAGAGTAAAAAAATCAAGGATTAGAAGGTCTTATGTACTTTTTCACCTTTGCAATATGCCTGGACCCACTTTCCCTCTATCATGCTGACAGCAAAGCCCAACAAGAATGACCGTGCCCAAATCCACAAATAAAGCTAAAGTATTTTTTTCTTGTTCAGACCTTCTCAGCTATGGCATACAGAAAAAAATGTATATGAGAATCAGTTATAGCGACACCATAAAATGTATAGTTTTCAAATGAAGCTATACATTTTTTCTCCTTTATTGCTGAAACTGTCTTTGCAATATTCTCCAAATGCATCCGGAGTTTGTTCAGCTGTCAGCTACCTGTACGACTGCACGCCATTTAGCTTCCATCAAATGGATGTGCCTGGCTTAACAAGGTCTAAGCATGAACTACATGTTGACATAATTAGTGCTGGCTCAAGAGCCTTCTTCAGTGGCCAACTTGGCTGGCTGTGCTTTGCACATTTTCATTGGCAAATCCCAAGTACCGTTTAGCCAAAATCCAATTTTCATTTTGTGCCTGTAACATTTCTGGCCTGTATGGTAGCTGGAAGATTAACCCGCCTGTAGCTAAGGAAATTGTAAACAAAAAGAAGCTAATTTGCATGTTCCATTCATCTCCCAAATCCCATCATATTACATTATCAGACAGCGTACAGTGTTTCTAAAGCAGCCAAGGATTCTGGGTACCAGCATGCTGATGTGTACGCACATAGGACCGCCAACAAGCTGAGCCTTTACAATGAAGCTGAATTGCAGTATTGTGAAAGCTCATGATTTGGGGTAATACTTACTAAAATTGATAGACCATTTGCTTTCAGATGAACCACATTCAGTTGAAAGAAATTACTCAAATGGATTACTAGAGATGAACAAATATGTTTTTCTTCTTTATTTTTTTAAATGTGTTTCCCCACCTCCTCTATTTAAAATATAATTCTATCTTAAGAGTTCAGAGGGAGAGCAAAGTGTGAGCCATCTCATAGTTTAGAAGGATATGAAAGTGAAGTGGTAACCATCTTGGCTACCTTAATATTCAAGTGATATTTAGTAGTAGTTAGTCTCATTCAACTGGGCTTGTTCTGTAATGTTGAAGATATTTTACTTCTCATCCAAATAGCTTTAACTGTTCATCAACATGTCTTGAATGGGAACAATTGATACTAGCTATATTTTGCAGACATACTGTATGGCAGTACTTTGAGCCTTACTATATACTATATATATTATTAGAAATTATAGGTTTTTGCTACACAGTGATTAGTGGGAAAAATGAAACCTAGCTTAGTTACTTCTGCTATGAACAGCAAATATACTTCATATGTACCTATCCATCTCTGTTAGGCTAGGTTAAAACCAGTGCAGCTGCAATTTGATCCGATTTCCAGCGCGATTATGTAATGCGACTTGGTTGTGTTTTGAGGCATTTTTGATACTGCTGTATATTTTTGTGCAGGAAGGAGAATGGATGCTGGTTGTTAAAGAGCTGGCACCCGCTGGGGTCCTAATAACTAATAATTATTCCCTGCTGTCAGCCAGAGATTCCCGGATGACAGCAGACTGTAAGCAAAGGGGTCAGACAAAAAAAACAGCATGTGGGACCCCTCACAGGTCCTTGGGTCTGGTATAGGTTTTAAAGGGGACCCTCATTCCAAAAAAGAAAAACAAAAAAAAAATGGCATGGGGTCTTCCCCAAAATCCATACCAGTCCCTTTTCTGAGCATGCAGCCTGGCAGCCAGCCAGGAAATAGGAAGGGGAAGAGTCAGTGTGCAGATCCCCCTGTTCTTAAACCATACCAGGCCACATACCCTCAGTGTGGGGGGTACTTTACCGAGCGGGACCTTCCCGGTAAAGCACCTTGTACACATGTTGATGAGGACAAGGGCCTCTTCCCCACAACTCTGGACTGCGGGTGGGGGCTTTTCACAATCAGGAAGCCCCCTTTAACAATAAGGGGGGCCCCAGATACCGGCCTCTCCTGTTTGTGAATGAGTAAGGGGTACATACCCCTACTCATTAACCAAAAAATTCAATAGTAAAAACTACAACAAGTAACTTAGTCACCTTAATCCGATCACTATGGTCTTATGGAGTGTGTCAAGGCAGATGTTGGTTGTCCAAGAACACAACAGAAGGTGTGAAAGTTTGAGAAACCATTCTGTTCTATTTCCATAATTCAATCACCAGGCTGCCATTACTTCTTGGCCAAGCGTTAATTGCTTAAGTTACATGGCTAAAGGTAAGAACTGTTGTGAAAATGGCCGGGTAAAGGTGTTAAAACAGCATTATCAATGGATGACAGATGGTATAAAATATTTCTATCCCTGTTTAGGGATGGTTGAGTTAGTTTAAAGCATAACTAAAGGCAGAACCTTTTTTTAGTTTTGGATAGAGATAGATTAGAACACCTGTCATTGTCTATTGCTGTCTGTGCCCCCATTAAGGAGATTAACACTCCCTAATTTTCCTGTTTACTATTATTGAAAATTAAAGTAAAAGAAAATCTCAAATTTTGGGTTGTCCCCAGAAAAGTAATAGCGGGGAAATCATCCAATAGGTACACTAGTTCTGTGACCTGGGGGTCCCCAAGGAATTCCCTTAATTTGCAGGGTTCTCCTCTCTCTTCCTATTTAGCTATGAGACAGAAAGTAAAGCAAAATCTCTGTAATGGGTCACAGATGGCAACAAAAAAAATCTGACATGGGGTTATGACCAGTGGCTGCTGGTGCTCAATTTTTTTGGGGGGGGGCAACAAACCAATGCCACGGAAGATAGACGGGAAGGGGGGATCCCCCCCACCCATGGGAGATGGACAGGAAGGTGGCGATCAGAGCCCTCTTTACCTTAGGAGGCAGATGACAAGGATACAGGGTAGGGCTGCTGCTCCTCATTCCAGGGCCATGGCTTGTCCTCCGTAACAGACAGTGGCTCCTGAGACCCGATTGGCTGGGAATCCTAAGACCCGCTTCCTGATTGGCCAGGAGGAGAATCAGGAAGACAATAGCGTATATTAATTTGCTATTGTCACACAACTGGGTGGGCTCAGGGCGTGCTCTGCGCCCCGAACCCACCCTTTTCTGAAGCCAGTTACAGCTTCAGGCTCTAATCATGTGCTTAAAAAAAAAACCCATTGAAAATAATGCGTCCAGCGCCCTGCATGTAGATTAGTGGCCGGGCACATGAAATAGGGGGGCAGTGCCCCTGCGCCCCTTATGGACGGGCCGCCACTGGTTATAACTCTCCCTTGCTCTATCCAGTATGAAAATAAAAAGTTTTGCCTATAGTTATACTTTAACATAGTTTGAATTTTTTTACATCTTTTGAAACTAGTTCTCTCTTACCGAAATGTGCTGTTCACTTACCTAAATGAACGTTCCATCTACTTAAAGTGTCGGAAGACTACTAAGATCCTAAGAAGGCTACTAGAAAAAAAGTTTGACTGTTGCTTTAGGCAGATTTGTTAAGAGCAGAGAACCTCTCTAAAATAAATGAGCTTCATGCTGATCAGTTTGGGGTGCCAATAAAAACCTGCCTGTCACTTTCTCCAGACTGCCAGTATGACAAGCAGTGTCAGAGATGTCTGCATAAGTGGTAAAGTGAAAACGGTATATGAGGAAGATGTGGCAGAGACAGTATGTATGCCATTATTCATGACAGATTGTGTGTTAATCTGCTGTAATTATTACAAATCTCTTTAAACGTGCACACTCCACCTGTGGGAAAGGTTTCAACAGTGGAGAGGTTTAATTTTAGAAGTGTCTCTCTAACAGAATTCATTCCTTGGCTTTTTTCTGGAAGCAACAAGTCCGAACTGACAGTGGTGACATAATTATGTCCAGCATACATGTTCTTGGACCACACTGACCCAAACCAGTCTTGACACGGCTGCCTCCATGTTCATTTGTTAAACATAATCACCTCTGAGGTAACAAGACAAAATTGTTGTTAACAAGACTACATTTGCAGTGATCTGTCCTGCTAGATCTCCTACACAGGTATAATGGGACAAGGCTTAGATGGTTTGTTAGGCTCTACCTCTGAAAGAACCACAATTTCCAGAATGCCTTGTTTGAACTGTTTTATGAGCAGTGACATAGGAAATCAGAAAACTATGCACTATTGGCCCCTTCAGCTTTAAAAACAAGTATGAAAGAACCTCCTTATGGTATTCTATGTGCTTAGTTAAAGTAGAAGTAAACCCTTGATTTCAGTCAAAGAAGTTGCCATCTTGACCTCTGTTTAATCTTCATCTGCCATGATGCTGCACATGTGATCCGTTATGACACCAGCCATTGGATGGTTTGACAGTTTGGTTGAGAGCAACAATCAATGTGACAGTTACATTCCTGGCACGTACAGGGAAAGTAACTTTTTTGAAACTTAAATCGATGGGTTTACTTCCACTTTAAAGTGGAACTTTAGTCAGAAAATTAAGTCTTGCTAGATCGCTTCAGACTGGCCCCTTTTGCAGATTTAGCTATGAAAAACATTAAAAATAATGTGCCTATACTGTTTATAATCAGGTAATATACTGTCTGGCCATACCCTGCACATGCTTAGTTGTTCTCTTTTTTTGTCAAGTTTGTTGAGGCCGATCTGCTGACAACCTAAAAATGAAAGCGGAACTAAACCCATCGATTTGACCGTTTCAAAAACAGTTATATACTGGGAATGTCAGGATTGCTAACTGTCACATTTGCTTGTGTTCTCCATCAAATTGTCAAATCATCAAATGACTGATGTCATAACTGATCACATGTGCAGCACCATGGCAGTTGCAGATCACACAGATGAACAGCTTCCTTGGCTGAAAAGGATAGGGGGGTTTAGTTCTGCTTTACCTGCTGCTCAGGGCCCTGGGCTTCAACAAAATGGCAGCCTCTAGCAAGAAGAAATAGGAACAATGCTGGAGGCAATTTAAAGCACACACTCATTATGTAAGCATAAATATTAATGTTAAATGTATATTCCTTGCTAAAGAACATTATTTTTTTCCTTGTCAATTTTGTTTATTGGAGTTTAACAGTATACAAAAAAAATACATGCAATAGCAGAACAAGAGATAATACATCTGAACATAAGATAGGCGTAGGACTCCAAGCAATAACAAGTACATATATTTAATACAAAATAAAGTAGAACTAGTTATTCAAAAATTCTCATCAGTAAGAGAGAATCATAGCAATTCATGAACAGTGAAAATTGATTAAAGTCACTTACAGTTATTGTAGAAATCATTTAAGCGCATATAACTCAAGAAAATAGTTGATATTGTTGTATCTTAAACTGGAGTCTAAGTAAAAATTGTTGTAAAATTATGAAAAGTAGACTGAGGTTCTGCGCTTAGAGCTAGAAGAACAAAGCAAGGAAAAGGAATGAAAGGAAAGGATAGGAAAAGAGAGAAAAGAAGAGAAGAGTAGTATATATAGAGAGAAGGGATATAGAGAAGAAGAGAAGAGAAATTCCCGGGATGAAGCATGGCAGGAGACTTAAAATTTTTAATCGCGGTTACCGTATATGGGCGAAATTCACCAAGGCATCAGCAGGGAGTCATCAAAATTGGAAGGTAAAAAATGGGTCACCCAAGTGAGCCATATTTTTTGGAAATTACATATTTTGTCTTGAGCAATAGCATCTGTCTTGGCATGAATCATTGCTTGATTTATTCTATGCTTAGTTTTGGATATTGCTAGATTTGGTTATTTCCAGGCTTTAGCGATTGTTTGTTTTGCCGCTGTTGTAACTTGTAGAAGAAGTTTAAACTGATTACGTGTAAGAAGAACATTATTTTTTTATCAATTGGTTTGAGTAAAGTTCCGCTTTAATAACATATTGCATGGAAATGGCACAAAAAAAAGTTGTTCCTGGAGTCATTAGCCCTCAAATCAATCATGTTACAGACTTCTTTGCAGATCTTGAGGACAGAAAACAACACAACACATATCTTGCCAGCTGAAAATCCCATAATCCTATGTTTCCACCCCTACCTCATACTATGTTGAACCTCAGTAATGAGCTGTCCTCTAGCGCTGGACTGTTAAATGGCAGGGGGTGGTGATTAGCACTAAGAGGGAGTAGGACTTATTGCTGACATGGATAGAAGTCAAGGCCCTGTATACAACCTACCAGTACTACAGGTTCACTTTGTAGGTTCACTTTGAACATCAAAAGGTATGGATTTAGGTGGCCAAGCAATTACAATGTTCTCTATCCACCACAGACGAATGCTTCTTCCAACTTGACTTCTAATATTCATAAGGATATTTAATAGGTGTGTGTGTGTTAGAAAAAAAAATCCAGCTCTGAAACTGAAATACAAGCTGTTTTGGGCATTACACTAGAACATGAATTTTTATCATAAAATTGCTTGTTTATTTGCACAGTTTAAGAATAAGAAAAAAATCAACAGCTTGTTATAAAATTCTGTGTAAGATGCAGTACACAAAATATTAAGAAGAGCCTCGTGGGGTTAGCAGTCAGGACTCTACAGATTCTAATCTAGACAAATGACTTAGACAGATACCCGACTGCAAACTATGCAAAAACTGCTGATAATCCAAAATTAGTGGGATAGCGAACATGCAGGAAACAAGAAAAAAAGCGCAATTTAAGTCAGCTGTGTAATTTGTCTGACACATGACAAATTAAATAAATGTTGACACATGAAAAGCAATGCATACCGTTTTGCAGGGAAACAGATATGCATTGAAATAGGTTGCTACAGCTCAGAGATGATGCAGAGGGTATGGAGTGAGAAGGATGGGCAGGTAGAAAAGAAAGTTATGAACATGCTGATAAGAAGAGGCAGTAAATCTGTTTGTTACCAATATCAGATGAAAGAGCTTTGTCCTCTGCCTCCCATCGTGCTTTTGATCGTAACACTTGTAGAGCCAAGTCCAAGTAATAGACCTTAAAAGGGAAGCAGCTTAAAACCTAACCTTCAATGTGTTGACACCAGGCACTTCCAAATCTTATAGCAAGATTTGAGAAGCTCTCTTGAAACCAATAAAGCACCCTTCAGTTCCACTTCTGAAATTTTAAAAGGCATCTAAACAAAAGTGTTTAGCATTACTTAACCCCTTCCCACCCAGCTACTGCGTCCCTTCAACAGGGCCTCTATGCCTGGGGGGACAGGAAGGACTGCGCAATCATGTGTCCATTCTGGTTGGCTGTCACAGTGGTCACATAATCGGGAGCCTGTCCCACTGACTCCCGATCATTACTAGAGTCTGGCAGCTGTCTATGACAACTGTTGCTCTGCAAATCCAATCCAATGACTTTATTGCACCCCAGAAGCAGTATTGCCACCCTGTAAACCATTGGTGATATGCCAATGCTTTCAAATCAAGTGAAGCTCAGTTATAAAGCTTGAGTCCTCAACCAGTTTAAGGGCATTGACATGCTTGAGAGGAGATGCAATATACAAATATCTCAATGGTGATCCCAGCGTAAGTATGAAACGTTTCAGTCCCAGGGAGTGTAAGAGGATACGGGGCTACATGATGAGATTGAAAGAGAAGCGGTTTAACCTAAAGCTGCGTAGGGGGTTTTTCACTATCAGGGTGGTAAGGATGTGAAACTCTCTTCCACAATCGGTGGTGTCGGCAGGAAGTGTGGATAGTTTTAAAAGACTGTTGGACGTGCATCTTAGCGAAAACAATATATGGGGATATGGGAAATTATTTTTCTACACACACACACACCAACACAGGTTGAATTGGATGGCCTGTTGCCTTTATTCAACTTTACCAACTATGTAACTATGTTCAAAGAATATATGTGACTGATATACAATAAGACTGCCAGGAAACATAAACAAAAAGCTAAAAAAAAAAAAAGAATTAAAAAGCTGTATAATTTTTTTTTTTTGCCGAACTGCTCTGATGGAGTTAAAGAAAAAGATACACTCAGCAGGATTGTTTCACTTCTTTTGGAGCCTCTGCTGATGATGTAATTAGCGGATTATCCAATTGTTGCTGCTACAAACTGGCTGAAAGCTAGGACGTTGCTACGTCTTTCCAGCTTACAAAGGAACCAATGCAACAGTGAGTGCACTGACATAATGACTGTTGTGTGGGATGTTAAGCTGCACTACCCTCACGCAACAAGGCTTCACACATCACCCCACTGTCAGCCAATGTTGTCCTCTTTCTTTATATGAATGAAGAGTCAGAATTGTCTCACAGAATGCTATTTAATAGTCATTCATTCTCCAGCTGCTAGAACGCTACACGTCTTCAGGGGTACTAGAAATGAAAGGGAAACTACTATATAGTCGATTTTTAGTATAAATCCTCATTGAGTTTCTAATGTACATTTGCCGGAAGGTCATTTCTGGTGTGACGTACAGGTTTGCTGTTCTATATTGTCACTTTTCTATTGCATGTACAAATCTGTAAATGCTATACTTAGTGGTCATCAGAAATGTTATTAGCATTCCACAAAAATGAAATTAAGAGAGAGCTGTCACAAGAGACAATGTTACATTAGCTTTAGTGCTCATTCATCCAGGACCGTACATCACCCAGATCAGTGTATTTTTGCAGCAGCTACAGCCAGGTATTTGCAATCAGCTGCAAACAGTAAAGCTGGCCATACATGGGTCGAATTCTGAAAGAATTTTCTTACAAAAATCTCAACTCAGAATTTTCTTTCGAATTGCACACCATTAGTCGGCTGCAACAACTAACGATTTTTGTGCGGCCACCAAATTTGAGTAATCGGGCATGTTGGAAATTTTTTGAAAAACAAACTAATATCTAATCAATGATGGGAGAATCGTGTGAGAAATATAATCGAAAAAGGAATGTGCATGAGATGTGACTTGGAAAGAAAAGAAGATTCCCGGCCACAAAACTTTGTTCCTGTTTCAACATGAGGTCAAATTTAAGGCCTGGTTGGTTGAATTAAAAAAAAAATGGTGGTACCATCAGATCACAAAACACAAGAAAATGAGTTCGGAATTCGACACGTTTGCCTGGCTTAAGCCTGTAGATAGCAATGACAGGCAGACACAAAGGGTGACATGCAGTTAGAGACAGATGAGTGGCCCTGTACATTGACTGTTTGAAGCCAGGGGAGCTCATCTGTCCCTAACTGCATGCAATTGCTCTTTCTGGGATTACATGTGAACAGGTGCACAACCTCTCAGTCTGTCATTGATTTGTACATGTAAGCAGGGGTTAGTACCCTTTTTCGTAAGGTCCCTCACCTGGGTAGAGCTGGTGGGTGGAGTTGTGCACTCCTATATAATCTGATGTTGAAGCAATCTTAGGCAGAGGAGTAATGGGATCAGGGTACCCTGATATACACTATGTAAGTTTGTAGCCTAAGGAGAGAACCCATCAGGGTTAGCCCAAGTAGACTCTGGAGGAGGACACATTTGAGGGGGACCTGTATTGAGGAGTGCAGAAGAGGTGGCTGAACATTCTGTGTACCTCAGGCCAAGAGAATGCGAGTAACTAAGATGACAGAGTTTCGTTAATACAGGAGTATGCGTACCCTATCTCATCCTCAGCATGAAAAAGAGGGGAAGTGCCCTTGAGCAACTTGGTGGTGGCTGCTGTTAAATCATGGCTGTCAACATACAGGCTGAGTGGCCACAACTGACCACACACTCCTGGCCGTATCCCCAGTAGAAATGTGCTGATTTAGGCAGTGTGTGGCTCTGGGCGGCCATGTGACAAGCCCTTAAAAGATTATAAAAGTTTTGTCTGTACAAAAGACTGTCAATGTTAGAGTGAAATGCAGGTTACAAGAGACTGTCATGTTATAAATTGCTAACCTGTGACAAGTATCTGAGTGACCACTGTCATGCTTAAACTTACATAAAGTTGATTTCCGGCAAACAAAGCCCCACCCCCCACCCCACCCAATCGCGATATTCGTTTAAAACAAATCTAATCTTAACGTCTTCCCTCCCGCATACACGTAACACATATGTGCGGGGGCAAAAGGGTGAGCTTTAATGTCCACACGCCACACATATGCATCACTGGGCGGCCAGTGTTTATGTACTAAGAGTGTGCTCACTGGCCATTGCAGCATATAGACCAAGCTGTCATAGACAGCATTTGGTTCTCACTAACTATTGGAAGCCAGCAGAAATGGATCCTGATCATATGACTACTCTGACAGCCAATCAGGATGGTCACTTGATCGCCAATCCTTCCTGCACCCCCCCCCCGGCATTCAGATCTTTTTAAAGGGACGTTGCAGCAGGCGGGAAGGGCTCAAATATGCTTTTACATACCTAAAACCTGTTGCTGTCTGAGTGAAATTGACACTATTTATTGCCTGTCAACCAATGGAGTTCTCCTAGGTCTCGAAGATTGCAGAGATTGCATTACATAATGGCATGATGAGGGGATTGCTCGGTGTGGAAACAGACTGCAATGTTTAATGACTGGTCTTTATTTGTGAAAGAGGCACCAGGGAGCGGAACAAGTGACAATGGACTTAGGTTAATAAGATGGGTTGTAAACTTTTATTTAAAACAATAGGAGAACGGGTGAGGAGGGGACTTTACATTACCCGGAGATAGGCTGTAAATCTGTACTCCAGGTAAATATATGTAACTAAAGTAAGTAACTGAACTCATCTCGATATCAGCCTTCTTTATCACCCTGTACTGCAGCATTCAGACTGAGACAGGGAAGGTCCACACTAGGAGCCACTCAAGCTCTGCTGCATGCACATGTGCCACCAGGAGGAGAGAGCAGAGTGAGCAGAGTGGTGGCTCATCACTGTGGCTACTGCTCCTTCGTTGTCCAATCAGCAGGCTGGGAGGAAAGTGTTCTTGGCCAAGCTGTGCTACTACTGAAATTATTGTGAAAGACCGATTGTGCTGTCCAGCCAGTGGGCACAAAACTGCCTACAGTGACCTCTGATCCACCTCTGAGCCCCTTCTGAAAATGCTAGCTGCCTGTTATTTATACTGACTTACTGGCTTCAACCATTTCTGATTCACTGACCTATAAAAAGCATACAAATTAGTAAAGTCAAGCTTTCTTATCTGCATACTTCTTTAGGTTTATAAGTAAGAGGCTCAGAATAACAGCCAGGCATCCAGAAAGTAAGTCAGTAGGTTTTGTTTAAACAAGTAGGAACTCCGTCTCTAACTGAAACAACCAGTAGCATTGTGCTGCAACTTATCTGCATACCGTATTATGTTACATAAACCTACCTAAATTACAGTTGTCGTTAAAATTAATAATGACAACACCGTTATTGGAGTAAAAATACATACCTTCTTATAGCCTCGTATGTCTATATATTGGAACATCACTACCACATGCTAATATTTTCGTCTCTATGATTTATCATCTATCTGCCCATCTCACTACCCACCCATATGTGCCCAATACGTGTCACACCTCGTGGACAGCCCACCCTGTCCATTGTATTATGCCATACGTCTATTCAACGTCGTGTTACGATGACCAACAAAGTCAATCTCTGCCTCAAGGATGAACAAATTTGTTTTGGATGACTGAATGAAAGACCTA
>BLSH010161854.1:1506060-1525650 GCA_018402905.1 Glandirana rugosa | reverse complement strand
CATTTATATAAAAATAAATCGTTCTATGAATTGATTTCCTGTTGGTCAAAACGTTTGGGGGGGGGGGGGGGTGGTGCCCCTTATGGGTCAGCCGCCACCGGTAAAAAATCCCTGGTGTTTCTTTCCTTTTTATGTGTTGAATCCATTGGCATTTGCTCAAAACTAAAATATTGAATTATGTAGGTGATCAGATCTCTTCACCCTTATTCCCAAGATTGATTGCTGCCATTGTCATAAACAAAGCGGGTGATTCAGGTCACCAGAGGCTTTCCATCAATGAAATATCAGCTTTGGGTGTACTGACCCTTTAAGTCAGACAGCGCTGTGGTTTCCCTCTAACGCCGCTCTACAATGTTTTAGGGTTCTAAATTGTGTTTTCATTAAAGGCTGTATTAGATATAACGCTGTGTAATTTATATCGTTATTGACTGATTTACCATCTCGCCTGCGGCTATAAATACAACCAAATAGCATTTTATGTGACGGGAAAATACAGAAACGCTCGTCGTCAAAAGTTCTGTTGTCTCCGTACCTGAGAAGCCAAGGTTACTCTCGCTATAAATAGCTCCTTAGACATTTCCCATAAAAACTACCAAGCACTAAATTAAAAACCCTGCCTTGCTTTTAAACAAGATACAGTTAAATTTATGAAGCGGCTCTCAAAGGCTCATTGGTTTACACGTACACAAAGTTTTGGGATACGATGCACATCTGCAGAAGAATATGGGATTTAAGAAGAAAAAAAACCAAAGGCTGGATAGCAATACACGAGAAGAACATAAAGATAAACATTGAGGAAGGGATAAGGGTCACCATGTCATACTGGGCTATAGGACTTTCCTGGGCCAAGGCTATACAATCTGCCAGTCATCTAAAGGTAAGTCTTTCACCTGCTGGATTACTGAGGTCACAACAACCCAACATGTCCTACGCTTGCTTTCACCCAACATTAGTATGGGAGAGCCATCAAAGTACCTACACCCCTTGGTACCTGCTCCTGATGGCCTTTAAGTGGCAGACCTGGACGCTATTAAAAGCTAAATCCTAGGCAGATAAAAAAAAAATACAGATCAAAACAGTTCTGTAATCATCATTACATCAATAATTGTACTTTTATGCGAGCTGTGCAAGTACCTGAATTTGACTGGGTATGAGCCTCCTGCAATCCACTTTACAGCAGCCTGGGAGGGAGAAGCAGCACAAGGAGTCAATCACTTAGGTCAGGGTAGGCAACCTGCGGCCCTCCAGCTGTTGTAGAACTACATTTCCCATGAGGCATTGCAAGGCTGACGCGTACAATTACTCCCAGAGGTATGATGGGACTTGTAGTTTTGCAACAGCTGGAGGGCCGCAGGTTGCCTACCCCTGACTTAGGTTGTTGCAGCATCTTATGCTGATAAGAATCGAAATGTGCAGAATAAAAAAATCTGTTTTGTTTCCATCCGTTATTTACATAAGTCCATTTAGTTAAATTGAATTTGTTTAATTCAAAATTTGTTTTGATTCTTCGAATTGATTCAAATTTTTAAGATTCCATTCTAATCGCATTCAAATTCAAATCAAATTCCATTTTTTGGAAGGTGGTTACATTCTTTCTGTTCCATTCTATTCTATTGTTTTTTTCTATTCTATTGTTTTTTTCTATTCTATTCTTTTATATTCTATTAGAATTTATGTTATTTGAAATTGGAATTTCAAGTAGGATAAATATTCATATATATGTTATATTTTATTTTACTTTATTTCAGGTACTTATATAGCGATGTTAATTTACGCAGTGCTTTACATATATATTGTACATTCACATCAGTCCCTACCCTCAAAGAGCTTACAATCTAAGGTCCCTAACTCACATTCATACATATACTAGGGCCAATTTAGACAGGATCTAATACCTATCAGCATGTATTTGGGGTATATTCTTTTCAATTGTTTATTTTATTCTGTTCTATTCATTTCTATTATTTTCTTTTCTATTATATTCTTTTCAATTCAAAATTAAAATTTCGGAAGATGGTTATATTCTAGCCAATTCTTTTTTTTTCTATTCTAGTCAATTCTATTCTTTTTTCTATTCTTCTAATATATTTTTTTCTATTCTATTCAAATTCAAATGTATTTTATTTTATTTGAATTTTGGGAATTGGTTATATTCTTTATATTCCATTGTATTTTTTTAATTCCATTCAATTATTTTATTTTATATTCTATTATTTTCTATTGTATTCAAATTCACATTCATTCTATTTAAAATTTGATTTTAAGAAGATGGTTTTATTCTTTCTATTTTATTCTATCCTATTTTATATTCTATTTTATTCCTTTATTTTG
Organism: Glandirana rugosa; assembly: GCA_018402905.1. NCBI lineage: Eukaryota > Metazoa > Chordata > Amphibia > Anura > Ranidae > Glandirana > Glandirana rugosa. Next base: position 1,523,319 of record BLSH010161854.1, on the reverse strand, counting down.
TATTCTATTTTTTTCTATTCTTTTATTTTATATTCTGTCCAACTCTATCGTATTCTATTCTTTTTTTCTATTCTTTACTATTCTACTATATTGTTTACTATTCTATTCCTTTATTTTCTATTCTATTTTATTCTCTTCGGAAATTCAAATTTGATTAGAAAAAAATTTGAATTTGATTTGAAAACTATTTGAATTCAAATTTCGTCCAGAATTTTGTTTCGTTATTTCGGATTTGTGTAAATTCGTTGCTATTATAATTCAGAAATTTAGATGCATCCCAATTTCCAAATAACAAAAAATTTGTCCAAATTTCCAATTCGAAAAGAATCAAACTGCACATGTCTAGTTAAGAAGCACACAGGTAGAAGGAGAGAGGAGAGTTTCAGAGAGATGAGTTCATAAACATGATGCTTCTTCTTTACTGTCCAGTCACTGGCTGGGGGGTGGGGGGGCTGTATTACATAAAGTGGATCTTCACCTTCTTTTGCTGCTTCCCTCCATTCCACCCCTACTTCCATCCTCTTTTGGTATTGCGCTGTTTTGTTTTTTGTTTTTTTAACTAAAAATGTCTGGCCCCATCTCTTGATGCGCGTCAGTCACATTAGGCGAATAACACACACACTGCCCAATGTGCCTTCCAGGGTATGCACGTCAGATACCCCAGGAGGCATAGCCTTCCATTCAGAAAAGAAGGAGGGGGCAGGCCTATCGGCTTTTTATTGGGAGGCCCATCCGCTGAACCAGGAAGAGTCGGTGGGCCTCTCAATGACTTTAAAGAGAACACGGCGGTGCAGGATGGAGCTGTGGATGGGCATGAGAGGATCTCAGTGTGACATCGCTGGATCTGCTGGATAGGTGAGCATCTGAAATGTGCAGATACCACCTTAAGGTAAGCGGGGTGAAATAAATTTTTTTAAAAAAGCGGGGAGGCAGGTGCAGATCCTCTTTAACCACTTGCCGACCAGCCGCCCTCGGGTAGGGGGAGAGCGCGCGCCCCCACCGTGCCCACGGTGATTGCATTCATTATAGAACCAATCTACAGGTCCAGACCAGGTCTGGACCCGCTGATCGGTTCTGGCAAATTAAATGCCTCCTCTGACTGTGTAATGTAAACACAGGCAGAGGAAGTGATGTAATCTCCCCTCGTGAAGCCCTTTTCGGTTCCAGCCAGTGAGGAGAAAAGATCACAGTGAGTACACCAAGCACTACAATGACACCAGTACACATAGGCACACAATGAACCCTTTGATCACCCTCTGTCCCATCCCCAGTTAACCCCTTTACTCCCTGTCACCAATAGCAGTTTTAAGATTTTTCACTGATGACTGTATTGGTGTCACTTGTGACACTAAACAGCATTAGGGTAGTTAGTGGTAGGCCCAGGTAGGTTTAGAGTACCACCCATTAACCCCCTAATAAAGGTTTACCCTTTTGATCACCCCCTAGTTAACCCTTTCACTTCCTGTCACCAGTGTCACTAGTATAGTGTACAGATCGGTTTTCTGATCGCCGTATTAGTGTCCCGGGTGATGCTAGTTAGTCAGTTAGTGTCACCGTCAGTCTTTTATAGTGTCAGGGTACTCCCATATATTACCTAATAAAGGTTTAACCCCCTGATCTCCCCCTGTTAACCCGTTCACCCCCTGTCACCAGTGATCACTGTATTAGTGTCACGGGTGACAGCACATAGCACACATAACTGCAGTTAGGAGGGAGATGTAGCGTTTGCAGGTGTCTCTGGAGGTGCTGCGGAGCAAGGCGCAGGATCGTAGGGGGAGGAAGTGTTGCGTGCGTCCAAAATGGGGGTATGGAGAGACGTCTGTGGGCCAGCCAGCTGACGTATCTTGATTGGTCGCTCGCCGGCCCCGCCTCCTCCCCCTCCTATATGGCTCAGCTCCCCAGTGCATGAGGGAGGCCTGACAAAGGAGCACGGATTGCTCCGAACGCGCGCCTGGAACAGCCTTCCTCACCCTTCCTCCAGCCTCCCACTGGTTCGCCATGCCTTGTTCATCCTCTCGCCCACCTGCCTGGAGCCTCGGAACCCATCAGAACGATCAGACAAATGTGAAGGCGGGACCCCCAGCACACGGACCATCCAGAATGGGACACCTGGATTCTGTACATGCCTGAAATACACTTCTATCTTGTAAGTGCAATTTTAATAAATTGGTTGTTTTTAACCCTCTACTGCACTTAGTGGGGCGCCGCTTGTCTTTTCTGTTTACAAATAACTGCAGTGTTCGCAGAGTCACACCTGATCCCTGCGAACACTAACAGTTAATTTTTTGGTAGAGATTGAAGCAGGCTCTGACAACCAGGTGCTCTTTTGCCTGTGAGTCACACTAGTGCACCTATAAATTTTGAGGCCAAAATGTCCAGACGTACACTAGTGAAGAGGCCTACACGTTGCTGAGCATAACAGATGAGAGCGATGGGGGAGCCCCACTGTCAGTTCAGGCTCAGTATACAAACCCCTAGAGAGCAGCGGCACCCTGACAGATGGCTCTGACGAAGGAGTAGTGGTCCCTGCTAAGGTCAGGCGTACCGATCCAGTTCTGCTGTTGCTGAGGCGCAACAACTGCAGGGCTCTCATATGGAGTAGAGAGCCAGTACTAGTGCCGCTCGTCCTTCTGGTGAACTGGCAAGCACCAGCGGCTTAGTACATCCTGGTTGTAGACAAGCCAGCACTGCAGTAACACTTGGTGACATGGCGAGTACCATAGGTGCAGTTAAAGCTGGTGCAGTGGCTAGCACAAGTAGTGTCCCGCAGCCAACGAGAAGACAAACATAGGCCCACAGAGCTCATAGTGCCCTTCTCGCTGAATATGCTAGCCCTAATTGGCAACCCACCACTTCTGCAGTGCCTGTACTTCCCCCATTCCCTGGCCAACTCAGGTGAATTCAGGTGGAAACTGTTGATTTTATGGCCCTTGACTTTTAGTCACTGTTTTTCACAGTAGATCTCTAAATCTATTGTGGACCAAAGCAATTTGTATGCTGGTCAATTCATCACTGCTAATCCCCATTTGTCACTTGCCAGAGAATGGAAACCTATTACTGTTTCCGAATTTAAGACCTTTCTGGACCTATCCCTCCTAGTGGGCATAACTAAAAAAAGTGAGTTGCGGTTATATTGATCCACTGACCCAATTCACCATATGCCCATGTTCTCTGCTTCCATGGCCAAGACTAGATACGAGCAGATCTTGCGGTTTATGCACTTCAGCGACAATGAGCTCTGTCGTCCTCGGGGTGACCCTGAATACGATCAGCTCCACAAAATTCGGGCCCTCATAAACCACTTCAACCAACAATTCACAGCCTTGTTTATTCACAATCAAGTTGTCCGCGTAGTCCCTGATTACATTTTCTGTCCGTCTTGCTTTCAACAGTTTCTCCCCAGCAAGCGTGCTAGATATGGGGTCAAGATGTATAAGCTCTGTGACAGGGCCAAAGGCTATACATATAGTTTTATGGTTTACGAGGGAAAGTCACGTGGAGCCCCCCACTGCCCAGACTACGTAAGGAGCGCTGGCAAGATTGTTTGGGACATGGTGTCACCCTTATTCGGAGAGGGGTACCACTTGTATGTGGACAATTGTTACACGAGCGTGACACTTTTTAGTCACTTGTTTGATCATGAAATTGGCACATGTGGTGCCGGCCGGGGTGGACATAGGGACAGGTTGCCCCTATGCTTCGGTATATATTTTTAGAACGGTGCATGTATGCACATCATTAGAAGTGGGTGGATGCAGGGTGGTTTTCTAATGGTGGGCATACCACCGATTGATTGATTCTATTTTTTCATTCACAGGCTGCATGAAAAAAAGAACATTACAATATATGCCCAACAGGTTTAGGTATTATCTTGGTATTGTTCTTTTCAGCCGGCGGGCAGCTTTCATGTAAAAGCAACCTCAGTGGCTAAGTAGGCACTAGACTGCTTTTACAAGCAGTGGGAAGGAACCCCCCCCACCATCTGTTAGAAGAAGAGTGTGATAAGGGTTAATTGCATCTGGGTGTGGTTCCCTCTGAGTTGCTGAGAAGCAGCTCTATTTAAACTTCCTGCTTCCTGTAAGCAGATGCTGTCTGATCTACAGCGTGTGACCTGTTTTCCTGAGCGACCTGTAAACCTGTTACCAGTGACCCGGATTGCCCCGACCTTGTCTCAACTCTGCCTGCACCGACCCCCGGCTTGCCTACGACCACCCGATTGCCCGCTCCTTTTGTACTTCTGTTGCTAGACTGTTAACAAACCCTGCCTGTACCCGACAACTCTTCTGCCTGCTCCCTTGTACTGCACCGCCAGCCAGTTGCCGACCCTGCCTGTACCACCGACCTTCCAAACCTGCACGAGACCGGAGGAGCTTCTCCAACCATCACCGGTGACCTACTCAACCCTCGTGCCATCCTCACTCCTGGACTTCCTGTTTACTCTATCAGGGGTTCACGAATCAGGGTCGCAAGGGAGGTTACCCCTGCATAAGTCAGACTCCACCACCAGGTACGTGACACCATCTTTCATGGTTTTCTCAGGCTCTTCCATCCCACCAGGCAACTCGAGAATGCAGCCGGTGGTTCCGCCAGCTGACCATAGAGCTGATCGAAGACTAGGAAGACTAGAATGGCTCTAATCATCTCTATGGCCTAAGAAGCCGGAAGCTATGTCCATTTCATGACTTCGGTTTTGCCACATATAAACAGCGCCATTGAGAGATTGGGAAAGCATCTTATCACACTGATCTTGGTGTGGTCAGATGCTTTAAGGGCTGAGGAGAGATCTAGGGTGTAATAGACCCCATTTTTAAAAAAAAAGAGTACATGTCATTACATATTGCTATCATAGGGGATATTTAAATTCCCTGTGACAACAATAAAAATGATTAAAAAAAATAAATAAATAAAAAAAATGAAACGGACAGTGTAAAAATAAAATAAAAAGCAAAATGAATCATTAAAAAAAATAAATAAATAAAGCATCCCTGTCCCCCCGTGCACGCGCACAAAATTGAATGCAAGTGTAGGTCTTGTGTCGTATGTAAACCGCAATTGCACCACGTATGTAAGGTATCACCGTGAACGTCAGATTGAGGGCAGTAATTCTAGCAGTAGACCTCTGTAAATCTAAAGTGGTAACCTGTAAAGGCTTTTAAAAATGTATATAGTCTGTCGCCACTGCACGGGTGTGCGTAATTTTAAAGCATGTCATGTTTGGTATCTATATATTTGGCCTAAGATCATCTTTTATATTTCACTGAAAATTTGGGCAATATAGTGTGTTTTTGTGCATTAAGATTCAAAATAGTGTTTTTTCCCCCATAAAATTGTGTTTGAAAAATCCCTGCGCAAATACTTTGTGAACTAAACATTGCAACACCCACCATTTTAATCTACAGGGCCTCCGCTTTAAAAAAATATATAATGTTTGGGGGTTCAAAGTAGAGTGGGTAATGTGGGGCATAAAATGCCAGGACAGTTCAACCCCCCCAAATAACCCCTTTTTTGAAGTTAGACCCCAAGCTATTTGCTGAGAGGCATGTTGAGTCCATGGAATATTTTATATTTTGCAACAAGTTCTTGGAATTTTTTTTTTTTGCACAAAGTTGTTACTAAAAAATATATGCTCACACATGCCATGGATGTATGTGGAATATTACACCCCAAAATACCTTCTGCTGCTTCTCCTGAGTACAGAGATACCACATGTGTGGGACTTTTTGGGAGCCTATCCGCGTACAAGACCCCAAAAACCAATCACCGCCTTCATGATTTCTAAGAGCGTAAAATAGTAATTTCACTTGCTCACTACCTATCAGTTTCGGAGGCCCTGAAATGTGTGGGACTTTTTGGGAGCCTAGCTGCGTACGGGACCCCGGAAACCAATTACTGCCTTCAGGATTTCTAAGGGTGTAAAATGGTGATTTTACTCCTCACTCTCTATCACAGCTTTGGAAGCCCTGAGATGTAAAGGTAGCACAGCCCCCCCCCCCCCAAAAATGACCCCATTTTGGAAAGTAGACACCCCAATGTATTTGCTGAGAGGCATGATGAGTATTTTGAAGCTTTCATTTGTTTTGGAAAATGAAGAAAGGAAAACATATTTTTTTTTCTTTTAAATTTTCAAAACTTTGTGACAAAAAGCGAGATCTGCAAAATATTCAACATGCCTCTCAGCAAATAGCTTAGGGTGTCTACTTTCCAAAATGGGGTAATTTGGGGGGTTTTGTGCTATCTGGGCATTTCATGGCCTCCGAAACTGTGATAGGGAGTGAGGAGTGAAATCAAAAATTTACACCCTTAGAAAGCCTGAAGGCAGTGATTGGTTTTCGGGGTCCTAGACCGCCAAAAAGTCTCACACATGTGGTATCCCCGTACTCAGGAGAAGCAGCAGAATGTATTTTGGGGTGTAATTTCACATATACCCATGGCATGTGTGAGCAAAATATAATTTAGTGACAATTTTGTAAAAAAAAAAAGAAATTTAATTTTCCCGAAACTTGTGGCAAAATATAAAATATTCCATGGACTCAACATGCCTCTCAGCAAAAACATGTGCAGATCTTTTAGCAAGCTTTGTTGAAGCTTTTAATTAACCACCTCCAGTCCAGGCCTTTTCACAATCAGTATTTTTTACTGGAAGATTACTTAGAACCCCCAAACATTATATATTTTTAAAGCAGAGGCCCTAGAGAGTAAATTGGTGGGATTTTGGAATTTTTTTATGTCACACGGTATGTGCGCAGCAGTATTTCAAACACAATTATTTTTGGAAAAAATACACTTTTTTTTTGTATTTTAATGCAAAAAACACAAAACATAACCAATTTCTTTTGTAAAATATAAAAGATGATGTTATGCCGAGTAAATAGATACCAAACATGTCACGCTTCAAAATTGTGCACACCCATGTAATGACAACTAACAATGTAAATTTATCACTTTAGATTTACAGAGGAGGTCTGCTGCTGCTCGCCATGATACCTTGCATGTATGGAATGATTGCTGTTTGGATGCGTGCGGGACTGTTGTGCGTGTTCGCCTTTGCACGTAAGCACAAGAGAACGGGGGCACTTTAAAAAACATTTTTTAATTATTAATTTATTGTATTTTTACACTATTCCTTTACATTTTTTTTTATCACTTTTATTGCTGTCACAAGGAATGTATGCATCCTTGTGTCAGCAACAGGCATGTGACGGTTACTCTTTATGGTACTCTTTATAAGACCCCAAATCCCTCATCTGCACTTTTGAATGCTTTAGATTTTTAAAAAATGGTGCTGGTTGTTTCCAAGTAAACTAACTAACTAGCCACTTGATTGCTATTACAAGCAACGAGAGGGGACATACACCTTCTGCGGCTTGCTCAGGCTCTACTGTCCCACGAGAGACCCGAGCGACCAGCCGACACGTCCACCAGCTGGCAAGACAGCCAAGCAAAGCCAAGATTGTAATAATAACCCAGAAGTAATGTTGTGTCATCACATCCGGGTTACTATCACGTTCCTGGCTTTGCTTGCCTGTCTGGCCAGCCGGCAGATGTGCCGGATGGTTGCTCAGGTCTCCCGGAGAGCCCGAGCAAGATGGGGAAGATGGTGGGAGGAATGTCCTCTCCCGCTGCTTGCAATAGCAATCGAGTGGCTAGTTAGCTGTTCTGATTGCTATTGCTAGAAAGCCAACTGCCGGCTCTAAAAATTGATACTGGGGTGACACTTACAGCTGCAGGCATCATCCTGATATAACCACTGACAGTTCAGCAATGTACAGTACAGGTATGTCATTTGATGGGAAGTGGGTAAAGTACCATTCAGATCCAGCTTGCAAGTGTTGAACACAATTCCTAATGGTATTGCTGATTGCCACTTTAAGCAAATTGCTAGCAGGCTTCAGCAGTCTTTCGACAAGTGCTGAAGCCTGCTAGCAGCTTGTTTAAAGTGGCAATCAGCACTATCATTAGGATCTGTGTTTAGGATTTACAAACTGAAGCTGAATGGTACTTCAAAAAGCTTCAATAAAGCTTGCTGAAAGTTCTGCAAATATGTTATCAAAGCTTGTTGATCACACTGCTCTTATGCAAGCTGAAGCCCATACGAAACAGGCCGAAGTTATCAGCTCAAAAAAATTCTGGCTAAATCAACAGGTATTTTTTGTACTTATTAAACAGTTATAACAAATCACTTTCAGTGGTATATTTAGCGGACCAAAAGGGAGAAAATAAGAGAAGTTCATGGTTAGGGTTTACATGCACTTTAGGTTTACTTTGAAGTAGTTGTAAAGGCAGACTTTTTTCTATCTTAATGCATTCAATGCATTAAGATAAAAAGCCTTCTGTGTGCAGTAGCCCCCCTCAGCTCCCCCAATACTTGCCTGAGCCCATTCTTGATTCAGCGATGTTGCACGAGAGTCTCGGCTGTCTGAAACTCTCCCTCCTCATTGGCTGAGGCTGAAGCGCCATTGGCTCCCGCTGCTGTCAATGAGGAGAGAGAGGGAGTGGGGCTGGGCCATGGCTCCATGTCTGAATGGACACATAGAGCTGAGGTTAGGTTTGGGTGCCCCCATAGCAAGCTGCTGGCTGTGGGGGCACTCAACAGGAGGGAGGGGCCAGGAGCACAGAGGAGGGACCCGGGAAGAGAAGGATCCAGGCTGCTCTGTGCTAAACCACTGCAACAGAGCAGGTAAGTAGAACATGCTTATTATTTTTCAACAAATTGAGACTTTAGCATCACTTTAACACTCAAAAAAAGGACGGCACTAATACCTGTAGTCAAATGATAGTCGTTTTAGACATTGGTTTGGACCAAAAAACGTCTGTAGGCCACAAGTACAGCCATATCTAGCTTTTTTTATAGAAAATAAAACATCTTTATTGGTCATTAAACGAATTATAACATGTTTGGAATTGTACTCACTAGACAACATTGACCGATACCTGTACCATGCCTTCTTTTCTAGTATTTATGAAACCCTTTTAAAAGGAATCTGGTGCAAGTATTAAGTCACTCATGTTGTTGCAATCCTTCCTCTCGGTTATTTATTTGGCACAATGCCTTTTATTTTATTTTTTTATGGCTCCTTGGAAGAGCTGTTAATTTTTGTTCGCTGTCGAGCAAGAGTCAAAGTCAGAGTCTAAGCAGCTTGTAATGAGTTTTCAATAGCCCATCTCACTGAAATTGAGGCCAAAGGAGCAGCAGACTTAGACAGTGTCAGGATGGGGAATTTATGGCAGAGGGTGCGATGTATTCTGCAGAAAGTACGCAGAGGAGGGGCAGTGTACACTGGAGGTGCTACATTAAACACTCGGAATTGTGGTGTATTTTATCCTAATGCTGTATCAGGCCAGATGAATGCAGGGTGCTGCACAGTGAGGTGGTTTAATTAACAATGGCATGCCAGAGTTTATGGCTTTGAGCAGCAAATGATATCAGGCCGACATGCTATGTTTTGACATTTTTGTTGTGGCATAAATAAACCGAATGGACTTGCAGGCTGAGCTAAAAGTGAACTGAATTAGATAAAAAGCCTTAAAAGCGGCAGAGCACCGGATGCGTGTGTGCGATGTGACATCAAAATCTGATTAAGAGAGAACATGCCTCCAACAGGAGGAGGGGGGTGTAAGACCGCTGCTTTACATATGTATTGACTTATCTGCATGTTCCGCTTCTAGCTTGTTTTCTGAATGCAATACAAACGATTAGGCATCACGATAACCTGGAGGGGTGGTGGCATTCCTACAAGGAAAGAGGAGCCTCTGTCGTAAAATCTCCACAAATGATCTGCAATGGTAACCTGCAGACAAATGAACCACCTTCACTTTATACTGAGGTGTAAAGGACCTTTTAGCTACTTTACAGATCTGCAGGAATGATTTCTGATATTTTCACAAAAACAAGACTTGCTTCCTACACTTGAAAAAAAGGCTCCACTGCGGTAATAATCCAAGCCTTTAGCTTGATAAATTTGGATAAATGCCGCCTTGCTGCCCTTGGAAGACTGGAGATGTCTAAAGACACTAGAGTAAAAAACGCAAACAAGGGTGCACCGGCCTAGCGCATTATCCTCAATATTTGTATTAATGAAAAAGCGTAAAAACACACTCACAAACGTTCTCTTAGTAAAAGCATATTAAAGCTCAAGGTAGCTTCACATCCATGTTCTCGTATGCTGAAGATGATGTCCTACATAAACTGGTTGACGTGTTTTGAGGTTCAGACCTCGACATGTTTCGAGGTTTGGCAGCTGCAGCTCCCCAAGAGAGAGAGGAAATCCCATACTTCCAGTATGAGGATGGAGAGGAGGGTGAGCAGAAGTCTGATATGATACAACCTGCTGGGACGGTTACCCACCAATGCTGCGACCTTTGGTAAAGTTGGTCAAACAGATCCGCTGATCCTGCCATGAAGGTCTGCAGCTGCTAAACCTCAAAACGCATTGAAACGCGACGAGGTCTGAACTTCGAAACGTGTCAGCCAGTTTATGTAGGACATCATTTTCATGTGGCATATGAGAACATGGATGTGAAGCTACCTTGAGCTTTGATGTGCTTTTACTAAGAGAACATTTGTGAGCATGTTTTTACACTTTTTCACTAAAACAAATATTGAGGATAATGCGCAAGGCCGGTGCACCCTTGTTTGTGCTTTTTACTCTAATGATTTCTGATATGTCACATTATACAACTACAGTTGGACTGTGTGTGTTATTACTGACGCACTGCGCTGCACTAGGGTTGCCACCTTTTCTTCAAGCCAAACCCAAACACTTACTTTTAGCAAAAGACTTGGGACACCTTTGGGTGCGCCAAGGAGAGTAATAATGCAGCAGGATGGGGAGGTGGACTTTGTAAGGGGGGATTGTGGGTAGTGTAAATAGGAGGGGCTGCAAGGGGGGGTGACCTAGGACAGGAAGGTCGGGGGGAAGTTGAGTGAGGGGGATGGAAAGAGGGGATGCAGCAAAGATAGGCGGTAGGTTGGTGGAGTTGGGGGAGATACGAACAAGGATGGGGGGGGGGGAAGCAATGGAATAAGACTTGCAAAGAGAAGGGAGCTTGCTCTATAAGGTGTGGGATGAGGATGGAGGTGAGCAAAGAGGCAATGATCAGGGGAGGACCAGAATCGGTGGTGAGGGGAAGGAAGAGGCTAAATGAATGGAAGAGCAGCAGTACTGAAGTGAGCTGAACCTTACGTACGCCAACTCGACTCATCTAGTTAGATCCTTCCACTACAATAACCATCATACCATAACTCACGACCAGTTTCTCAATCTTAATTTGTAACTAGAATACACAACCCTCAGCAAGCCCTCAACCCGATGGACAAGAGGTTCCTACTCCAAAAACCCACCATTTATGTCTATTTTTTATGTTAACGATCTCAGAGCAACTATATTAAAGTACCATGTCTTAAGCCACACTTTCTGTACTAAGTGCTTCTGTAGTTTACTCAATTTTGCTTGTTCACTTTATATTTCATATAAAAACTTTATGGAAAAGAAAAAATAAAATAGTACTGAAGTGAGATACAGCATTGCTAGTTGGAGTGAGAGATTGAGCAGCATCTAATGTGAATGAAAGGCAGTCATGTTGCGGTACAGTGAAGGTGGATCAAAGCAGGCTTGGGGAGCAGCCAAGTGAGAAGGGAAACAGTGCAGGTGGTAGAGTGTAAACTGAAAGTGCCAATGGAGGGGGAGAGCTGGGGGGCGGTGAGCTGTCAAAGGTGTAGAGGGAGGGGGGAGAACTGGTGGCTGTTATAGGGGTAATTCCAATGAGATTAGTCCTGGATACTGTGTCCAGGTTTCAGGCAGACTGAAACCCGGACACATGATTAAAAACTGAACTGTGCGGATGAATCCCGGACAGGTGGCAACCCTACGCTGCACCCCACCTACACACTGACAACAAAGATGTGGGACTATTCCTCTCAATGACACTAAAAAGGGGGCATTACACCTCCCACTGACAGGGCATTTCTTCAGCGAGAACGTGGGGGAACGCAGTTCGGGAACCTCAAGCAATGAACGTATATGCCAAGGGTGCTGGGATGCGTTGGGGGATCTATTGACGTTGGCTGCTGGGGACTCTATTGTCGCTAGGGGGATCTATTGCTGCTAGGGAGCTCTACAGCTGCAGGTGGGGGGATCTATTGTTTCTGGGGGTCAATTGTTGATGGGAGAGATGTACTGTTGAGGGAGGGGACTATTGTTGCTGGCTGCTGGCGATCCTATTGATGCTGGATACTGGGAAATCTATTGTTGCTGGGGTGGATCTATTGTTCCTGGGGGGATCTATTGTTGCTGGGGGTCTATTGTACCTGGGGGATCTATTGTTGCCGGGGAGACCTAATGTTGCTGCAAGGGATCTATTGTTGCTGGCTGCAGGGGACCTATTTTACTGCCTTTCATTAGCAAATTCCATACAAATTACTTTGCACCAAAAAAAGATACTTTTCTGTATTCTCTAGGTGGGTAGGGCGGAGACAAGGGGTGACTCGGAAAGGGGGGAGTACCTGCACCTATTCTGTGAGAAAAAAAGCCCTGCCCACTGATATCAACAATGTTGCACCAGTTACTCAACCCTTTTCTACTCCAAGTGGCAAAAGTCCGGCCCTCCTAAGATCTGAAGAAAATTAAACTGATCCTTTATTTAAGAATAAATTAAACAATTGCGCTAAGTGTCCCAAAAAAAAAAAACAGAAAGTACATTTGTCACTTCAGTGACAGCCTGGGCCTTCTCCTCGGGTCTGCAGGGTAATGTTATCAAATTAAAAAATAAACTGGAAGCTGATTAGTTTCAACTGATTTTGCACTCTCAGTTTTAGTAAATAAACCCCATTGGATAGAAGAATATACATGCATTTTTTTTGGATGGGGGGGGCACCAGAGCATTTTGAGGAGGCGCACACACGCAAACTTCATGCATATAACTTCCAGGGTAGGGATCAAACCTTGGACCCAGAGGCGTAACTAGAATCTTCAGGGTCTCAGGTTAAGAAAGCATTAATGGCCTCCCTGGTCCCCAGCCGGGACCCTTCCCTCCAAGCCTGATGGCAGAATGACATGACCCAGTTGCAAGTGCGACCTTTGCAGCCCTGGTAGTTCTGCCACCTGTGTCAGTAATTTTTATTTTTTATTATTATTTTTACCATTTTATTTTATTTTATTATTTATTTATTTATTTTATTTTTTACAATTTTATTTTTTGCAATATTTTTAGGAGCCCCATTGGGGTATCTGGTGAGATATCAGGGGTCTAAACAGACCTCTGATGTTTCCCCTCTGTACAGAGCTTCCCATTTATTCACAAACGGAGGCATTGTAAACACAGTTTACTATGCTTCATTTATGAATGGACAGAATTAGTGATCAGTACAAAAGGGAAAAGGAAAGGGGTGGTAAATTACATATTTACCGACCTCTTCCCCACTCTCCATCCTGAAACATCCCCCTGCAGTAGCCAGCGGGAGGGGGGAGGGGGACAGTGGTTATCTTTTCATGGGTAGACACCAGTGGATTCAGGTAACCTTTGGCTTCTTGTATTTCCATAAACTCCCTTGTTGAAATTTCCCAATGCTAGGTTTTATTTCATTCCTCCCAAATCAAGACTATAATGTCCTTGTCACGTTTTTTCACACAATTAATTGGTCAGATTTTAATCACAGGAGCCTGTAGCCACACAACATTTGGCATCCAAAGGAACATAAGTCACCTTTTTGCAGAGATTATTTTCTTAAAACATTTTGACTGTGTGGATAACTTTGTGGATAAAAATTTGTTGTTAATGACAGTGGTGGCCGCTCCATTAGGGGTGCAAGGGTGCCGTCCTCCCAATCTCTATGCCCCCGGCCCCTAATCTCCATGCAGGGTGCCAGAGGCATGGATTTCAGTGAGAGTTGTATTTTTTTTAGAAGCACATGATTAGAGCCTGTGGCTGTAATTGGCTTCAAAAAAGGATGGGCTCGGGGCGCAAAGCACTGCGCCCTGAGCCCATCTAGTTGTGTGACAGTAGCAAATTAACATTAGCTATTGTCTTCCTCCTTCTCCTCCCGACCAATCAGGAAGCTGGTCTTAAGACCTGATTGGCTGGATGGAGAAGCAACTGTACTCTGCTACGGTGACTGGTTGGGCTCAGTGCCCCCCCCATTCTTTGCCCGAGCCAGCTTCTTCTATCTGGGCATTCCCACCAGTCCCTTCCTACGGGGAACCGAGCCCAGCAACGTCCCCATCCCCCAGCAACCGGACAGACACTGAGCTGAGGCTGCCTGTGGAGCAGGAGAATGACAACCCCGTTGTCTACCCTGAGCTACTGTACCTTCTATACCGGTATGTACTGGGGCTGGGGGGGGACTGGGATCATACCCCACCATAGGTCCTATTGCAGGTGAGCAATGGGGAGGGGGGTGTGGTGTGGTTTGTTTGCCGCCCGCCCCCCTAAAAAAAATGGAGCACCAGCCACCACTGGTCAATGACCATATAGGAAAAAGCCACCTCTTTGCTTGTGCTGCCTATAGGGACAAGCCTACAGTGTCAAAAAAAAAAAAAATCAATTTCTGGTTGTTTTACATAAAGTTAAAGAGAGTCAGCATGTGATTTAATCAACCATGCAAAGTAAAAGTTGGGTGAAATTCCTTTAGATAAAACCATTTTAAACAGGTATTACTACTGATGCTACCGTAAGCCAATTTTGAAATGCTCTGATAACGATAATATAAACTTTCTTCATCGGAATGACAAACATGCTGGGGGTCATTAAAACCTCGGCCAGCACCATATTTATTTCTCAATTCTCATCCTAATACATTTTTATAATTGCATTGAAGATACGCTCTCCTGTTTCCAGTGGAAAGATAAAATTTATGAAGCATGACAAACACATCATACCAAAGACCACCCTATGAATAATGATGTGCACAGCTCGGCAGACCCGGCCTTCCTGAGCATCTCAAATGGGCTTTTTAAGGAATAATACAGGGAGCGTTTATTAAACACACTGCACAGCAGTCTTGAAAATGGGTTTTAAATAGGTCACACCAAGGAAAACCAAGAAAAGAGTCAGCGTGTGCAGTGTAATGCACAGATTGTGTGAATGCAGACATTTATACAGAAGTTCATTTAATTCAATAGACAATATGGAAATAATACAAGATTACTGATACTGTTTAAAGTAAAATATGTATAGATGAAATAGACAGCTGATATGCTGCCAAAGTGTAATTATATAGGTGTAACTGTACAAAGCATTAAACTTGATCCCAACTAACAAGGCCGTATGAGACCTCAGCAGTTTCTAACTCCTCTCCTCCTATTAGTCCCTCAAGAAGGGGTCAGAATTATCTGGGGGGAAGAAGGTGGAGGCTCCCAACTGTTCTGTAATGCCACTTTATAACCAGGCATGTCCCATTAACGATCCTGATGCTGGTAGAAACAAGACTGCCAATGAAAGTAGTCACCTGCTCCTATGGGGTTGCTCCCTTACTAGTTGAAAATGCTGCAGAATCTTTCTCATCGATGATAGAGCAATGATCGAGTAAGACCTCTCTGGTTTGGCCCATAGGTGATGAGTTATCTCCACCAACAGAAACACTAGCGTTTCTGCTGTTGGTGGCAACTCACCATAACAGAGATCTCTAGAAGGGCAATGAACACAACAAGGTATCATTCCACTGCTGATCCCTCACTTACATGAGGGATTTTAAGATGTTTTGGTCTAGCAAGGGAGCAACACCTTTGAAACAGGTGAGTGTTATATTTTGCGATCCTGTTGTAGGTGAGTTGCTAGATTATACTTAAAGGAATAGTTCACACTTCCAGAAAACTGTCCATGCAGGTAAGGGGCATCTGTAGATGAACTAGATTACTTTGATCAAATTCGAATAATGTCCCTGCTGTAGGTGTTGGCCATTTACCTACCTCATGGAGCGTGGCCAAAAAAATCTCAGAAATGGCATCCTCCCACCCTTGTTGCTAGGATTTTAATAAGATGATATTCACCGTTACTGCTTGCCCTTCCTATTACGCGAGTGAGAAATACAAAATGACAGCCAGGCTAATAAGATTTTCCGAAAGGGTCAGCAATGGCAGCTTCCAAGTTTTGCCTGTAACAGGTGGCCTATAAGGAATTCAGGGTACCTGGCTGTGTCTGACCTATATAATTTCAATCACAAGATTGGAAAATAGCATGCAGCAAATGCATTTCAGAATACAAATCTGAAATTCTTAAATCATCACATGTTGTAGATCAGTGGCTCAAACCACTGAACCTGAAACATCAGCATAACAGCCAGGCAACTGGCATTTTTAGGAGGCAAGCTCAGTAATGGTTGCCTACATACTGCTCTCATGAAAGGTTTCCATTTAGTTAAAGTCCAACTCTGGCCACTCCCCACTTCAAAATTCCCCTAATTTGCCCCCCACCTGTGGTATTTCATGTTTTTTTAAAGAAAACTTAGGTTTTTTCATGTCTATTAGTTTGTCAGACAACATGATTGGTCTTTCTTCTGCCAATGGGTGGTCCCTGGGGTAGAGAGTGACACCAATGACATCCATGCCGTTCTCTGCATTAGTACACTGTAATTGCAGAGCACTGTGCTCAGAGGGTTAGGCCATGACACCCTGCACTTACAGTCTTTTATCAGCCTTCCGGGCAGAGAGACTCTGGGTGTCATTCAACAGAGAAGACTGAGGACATCTTGGGGCCTAAAAGATGTACTGCAGAAGAAGCTTTGGATTGGAGAGAAATATTGCAGCACAAGCTACTGTTTGGGGGGGGGGGGGGTGGGGGGGGTCATTTAAAAGACGTCCAGTTGCAATTTTATAGTAAGTTACTCGAAAATACTAAATTCCTGAACAAATGTACTATTAAAAAGAAGTTTATAAAATAATGTAAAATAAATAAATAAAAAAGAGAAAATTTACTGGGGGGGGTGGGGGGGGGGGGGGTTTGTCATCGAACACGACGTTATAAAGAGAGGTTAGGTTTCGAAGAAGACGTCATGTAGAAAATCCGGGGTTCTACAGGAGTCAGAAGAGACAACTTACTGTGGGTCTCAGAGAGACGGGCCTTCCGACTATTTTCTGACATTCACGTCCCACAGTACCGGATTGGGAGACTCGTGTCACGAGACGTTAATGTCACATGATTACGTCTCTTGCCGTACCTACAGTAACCACAGTGAGAGATGGGGTCCCTGGTGGGTAACCGTCTTCTTTCTGGTTAGTACAACAGACTGTTTGATTATCTGTACTTTTTTGGATTCAAAAGAAATTT
>BLSH010161854.1:1494144-1506050 GCA_018402905.1 Glandirana rugosa | reverse complement strand
TCCCCACTTCAAAATTCCCCTAATTTGCCCCCCACCTGTGATATTTCATGTTTTTTTTAAAGAAAACTTAGGTTTTTTCATGTCTATTAGTTTGTCAGACAACATGATTGGTCTTTCTTCTGCCAATGGGTGGTCCCTGGGGTAGAGAGTGACACCAATGACATCCATGCCGTTCTCTGCATTAGTACACTGTAATTGCAGAGCACTGTGCTCAGAGGGTTAGGCCATGACACCCTGCACTTACAGTCTTTTATCAGCCTTCCAGGCAGAGAGACTCTGGGTGTCATTCAATCATTCAACAGAGAAGACTGAGGACATCTTGGGGCCTAAAAGATGTACTGCAGAAGAAGCTTTGGATTGGAGAGAAATATTGCAGCACAAGCTACTGTTTGGGGGGGGGGCATTTAAAAGAGAAAAAATAAATAAATAAAATGTAATAAAATATTTGAAGAAAAATTATCATGTAAACAAGTCCTTAAATCATAAAAGCTCATTGAATGATATTTTAACGTTGACCTGCAGCTTCAGAAATCCCTCTTAAAAAAGAAAAAAGAACAGAAGATCTTAGCCAGTCCTTAAACCAATCCATAAAATGATTTTAGTAAAGATCTGTAGGCAGGGGCTCTGCATACCTAAATAATGTCTTTCTGATTGGAATAATTGATACAACAATACACAAGCTGTTTTCAATACACTTCAATTAAAGAGACGACAGTTGATGTCTCACAATAGAAATCGTTATCTGGATCTGCGGTTGGAAATCCGATTTGAAGGGCCTAATATTTATCTTCTGAAATGTATTTGTAGTTTATTTATTTGCTTTATTGTTATTTTGTTATTCTATAGTATAATATAATATACAGTAGTATAGTAAAGTTTAGTATATAATTTTAATTGTTTCCTACTTTTACATCCCTGAAAAACAATATTTTCATGCCACAGCCACAATATACATTTAAGCCCAATTTCAGCTTCCATAAAACCCCGCACCTCCATCCTGAAATTGCCTTATGACTCCAAAGCCTCTGCACCGTAGTTTAGCCAATTACACACTATAAGTTAATCTCCTGAATGATCCTCCGTTTTTCCTTGATGTTATACAACAGATGGACCGAGGATGTTACTAAATGTACGAAAATTTTCATATGACATAGGCTTTTTTTTTTGTTGTTTATTATTTCTGATCATGCAGTCTTTTGTATCCAAATTTTCTCATAATAAAACAGTACACATTAAATGAAAATCGTTAGTTCTGTTCACGTACGAGAAGAATTTGGGAGTTTATGCCTTCGGAAACTTTCATTTGGAAAGTCTGAATTGGATGTTGAAAGTTGTGTACACACTATACAAAAATCGAACAGTCGTGCCTCGTACAGAATTTTTCTTCAAATTTTCTCATAGTGTACATCCCACTTAAGATTATCCAGCATTCAGGCTACTTCTTTCATCTCATAAATGCTGAGACTGTGCATTGCCCTGTCCATGGGTAGAACAAACTATAGGGGAAGTCTCTTCTACTTAACATCATTGTTTAAATCCCTTCACTTTGTTCACTGGGTTATCCTCAAAAAACTTTTGTATTGCTGCAATCTGCCTATCCACTACCGTATGCTGGACACTGCATCACCACCTTCTTTACCCAAGTCATCGAGGGGCTGTTTCTTCTGGGTTCTTGTAACTGGCTCCCTTTGCACGTGCCATGGCAAGTCATCAGGAGGGTGGCTGTTTCTTTTGGGTTCTTGTAACTGGCCCACTGTGCATGTGCCATGGTGAATCATCAGGGGAGGTGGCTATATCTTCTGGGTTCTTGTAGCTAGCTCCCTGTGCATGTGCCATGGCAAGTCAACAGGGGGTGGCTGTTTCTTCTGGGTTCTTGTAGCTGGTCCCCTGTGCATGTGCCCTGGTGAGTCATTGGGGGAGGCGGCTATATCTTGTGGACTCTTGTAGCTGGCCCTCTGTGCATGTGCCATGGCAAGTCATCAGGAGGGGGTGGCTGTATCTTCTGGGTTCTTGTAACTGGCTCACTGTGCATGTGCCATGGCGAGTCATCAGGAGAGCGGCGGTTTCTTCTGGGTTCTTGTAGCTAGCTCCCTCTGCATGTGCCATGGCAAGATGGCAAGTCATCAGGGGGGCGGCTATATCTTCTGGGAACTTGTAGCTAACCCCTGTGCATGTGCCATGGCAAGTCATCAGGAGGGCAGCAGTTTCTTCTGGGTTCTTGTAGCTGGCCCCCTATGCATGTGCCATGGCGAGTCATCAGGAGGGCGGTTGTTTCTTCTGGGTTCTTGTAGCTATCTCCCTGTGCATGTGCCATGGGGAGTCATTAGGAGGGCGGCTGTTTCTTCTGGGTTCTTGTAACTGGCTCCCTGTGCATGTGCCATGGTGAGTCATCAGGAGGGTGGCTGTTTTTTCTGGGTTCTTGTAGCTGGCCCCCTGTGCATGTACTATGGCGAGTCATCAGAAGGGCGGCTGTTTCATCTGGGTTCTTGTAGCTAGCTCCCTGTGCATGTGCCAGGGCAAGTCATTGGGGGGGGGGTCGGCTGTTTCTTCTGGGTTCTTGTAGCTAGCCCCCTGTGCGTGTGCCATGGCAAGTCATCGGGAGGGGGGCTGTTTCTTCTGGGTTCTTGTAGCTGGCCCCCTGCACATGTGCCACAATGAGTCACCAGGGGGCAGCTGCAAGAACTAGGAAGAGACAGCTGGCCCCCTGATGATGTACAGTGGCAGCTGTGACCAAGGCGGCTTGTCCCGCCGAAACGCGTCTGCTGTTCTTGTATCATCTCTGCACTTATCAATAAATGTACTGCATTGGAGTTTTGGAGTGCTGACCTTCTGTACATACAGTGGCAGATGTGCTGTAGAGTATTCCAAGGCCTCCTGGAATGCATGACATCAGTATCCCAGGAGTTTGTATGAAGCTTATACTATAAGCTTGTACTGAGATATCATTCTCACCTTTTTTTCATGGTCCTGAAAAAAATGTGTTTAGAAAAAAATAAATAAATGTCCAGTTGTGAGAAAGGGGGTAGGAGTGCCAAGAGGGAAAGTAGATGGGAAGAGTGAAGGTCTACTTTTTGTTTCAATCTTTTTATTCAAATTTCAGAATTACAGTAAAACATAATAATGTAATACAAAAGAGTGCCAAATGGCTGTGACAATATAAACAGTGAACAAGAAGTCAACAATGATGACATGTTGTAAGGGTAAGGAATTAAGACATTAATCCATGGAAATCCACCAATGGGTATTAGGAACTGTGAGAAGGCGGTCAACTATAAAAAAAAGTTTTGAGAAACATACTCGTTTTTTATTATTATTATTATTATACAGGATTTATATAGCGCCAACAATTTACGCAGCGCTTTACAACTTGAGGGTAGACAGTACAAATACAATACACTTAAATACAGTAGGAATCAGAGGGCCCTGCTCATTAGAGCTTACAATCTAAAAGGGAAGGTCAAGAGATACAAGAGGTAATAACTGTGGGGGATGTGCTAATAGTCCTCAAATAGGCCAAACAACCAATGGGCCTCACATCAGACAAAGGTCTACTTTAACCACTTCCCACCCGGCGCATTGACAAATGACGTCCGGGCGGGTGTTTCACTATCCTGACTGGACGTCTATTGATGTCCTCAGGATAATCTGCGATCGCGCGCCCCTAGGGGCGCGCATCGCGGCGATCGATGGTGCCGTGGGTCAGTCTGACCCACCGCATTACCGACCAAAGCCTTTTACCATGACCAATCACGGCTGATCACAGTGTAAATAGGAAGACCCGTTTATCGGCTTTTCCTCTGCTCGGGTCTGCAGACCTGAGCAGCGGAGAGCCGATCCGCTGCTCTCCTGACAGGGGGGGGGCTGCGCTGAACGTTTATCAGCGCAGCCACCCTCAGGATCACGCCCTCTGGACCACCAGGGAGCCGGATCAGGACCACTAGGGAGCCCCCCCCCCGGACATCGCAAGGAGGCCGCCCAGGACCACCAGGGAAGTCATACAGAGGCAGCCCAGGACCACCAGGGAGCCCCCACTAGACCACCAGGTAAGGGCCATATTATGCACTGTAGGGATGGCACTGTGCCCATGTATGATGCCTGCCAGTGCCATCCCTAACAGTGCTTGTTGCACCAGTGCCCACCACTGCCACCTATAAGTGCCCACCTGTGCCACCTATCAGTGCCCACCTGAGCCACCAAAAAGTGCCCACCTGTGCCACCTAAAAGTGCCCCCTATCAGTGCCCATCAGTGCCCAGTGCCACTTATCAGTGCCGCCTAGGAGTGTCCATCAGTGCCGCATATCAGTGCCACGTATCAGTGCCCGTCAGTGTTGCTTGTCAGTGCCGCCCATCAGTGCTGCATATTTGCCCCATCATCAGTGCAACCTTATCAGTGCCACCTCATCAGTGCCAATCTGTACTGCCTCATCAGTGCCCGTCAGTCTAGCCTCATCAGTGCCCATCAGTGTAGCCACATCAGTGCCGGTCAGTGAAGGAGAAAATGTACTTTATACAAATTTTTGTGACAGAAACAAAGAAAATGTTTTTTTTTTCAAAATTTTCGGTCTTTTTTTTGTTATAGCGCAAAAAATAAAAACCGCAGGGGTGATCAAATACCACCAAAAGAAAGCTCTATTTGTGGGAACAAAATGATAAAAATTTTGTTTGAGTGCAGCGTCGCTCGACCGCACAAATCTCATTCGAATCGCAACAGCACTGAAAGCTGGAAATTGGTCTGGGCAGGAAGTGTTCTAAGTGCCTGGTATTGAAGTGGTTAAGCTCCACTTTAAGCCTAACGTTCATTTTATTTTTTAGTTTTTATTTCTCTTCCAAAAGATCCTGTAAGCCTGCAAGCTAGACGAGTTAGTATCCCTCTCTCTCTCTCTGCTCCTTAACTGCTCCTCTAATCTGCTGTAACAAGAACACGCGCTGGTCAATTACGAAACGCAGGCAATCTAAACAATTTCTAAACACTCACTGTGACAAAAGGGACAGAATGAGTGTTGAACGTCCAAAAAGGCATACAAGAGAATGCATCCCGCTGGAAGTGCGTTTTACTCACATTGTCATTTAGCACTCCAGAATTAATAGACCAAAAGGGAAAAAAAAAAGGCAGCATCACAAGCACCAACAAAATGCAGTAAAAACCACTGGCAGCTAGTGGTGTCTCAAAGTTTAATTCCCCCAGGGAGAAAAAGGACACTGCCTAATCTGTATTCAGTTCTGACATTGTCCACATCTGATATGGAACATTAGTTACTAACGTTCTCAATAGTCTAGTGTCCTTCAGTTTATATTACTTTATGTTAATGGTAGAAAAATTACACACAACACCATTTATCATTGTTATACTGTACCATACATCTCGCCGCTTATTGTAATATATTTATTTGCTGCCGCAATGATCGGAAGGGAGGTGGCGGGCGCAGGAAAACAGGTTTAAACTAATGGCAATGTAAACAATCAATTCCAATATCAATTTATAAAAAAGAAAAGAAAAAAAAGAGGAATCTCAGATAGGTGACAACTTGGCGCATGAATCAAAATAAAGACATTTTATTTTCTTGGAGAGCTGCGCAAATGGCGCGGCAAAGAGAATCAGCATTTAACCTCTTAAAAGTTCAGATTTTCCCCAGCTGCAATAGACCGCGGCGGAGTGCGGAAGATAATCACGGAGCCAGATATGTCCTTTGGGTTGAAACCAACCAGATGGTGCACAGAGATCTTAAAAAAATGTAACGGTAATCAGAGGAAAGAGAGAAGAGGAAGAGAAATCTTGATCCAAGAGACAGAGAATTATAATTATGATAGATTGCAGTATGCTGGAGGGTCATATCGCTATTTTTTTTTCTTTTTTTTTTTTTTTTTTTGGTACCTGCGTATCACTGCCTGAATTCTTGTCGAGGGCTAGGACTCTGAGATACATATCTCGGCAAGTTTTATGGGCTGAAAAATAATAGATGGCTGCAAAGCTTTTGCACTTAGACCACACACAAGAGGTCTCTCCCAAGGTGGTTCCTTTACTGAAAGATCTGTCCTTTTCAATCGATGGAGTCAAATGCATGCACGAGCTAACTGAAATCCATACGAGAAAATCATTCCATTTACAAACCAAATTGTTTAGAGAGCTGGCAGTTAACACTTACAGCTTCACTTCTGACACGCTCTAACAACAGTATAGCTGGCTCACAATTGTCCATGTAAGGACTTTACGGGCAGGAATATGGAATATTTTATGTTATTAGTGACTGGCTTAAAGTGTATCTAACTGCAAAGCTAGTAAAGGAAATGAAAACACCTGGCACCATCAGTAAGGATTTTGCCCTATTTTACAACATTTATTTTTTTTAGAAGGGCTTTTATCAATGGTCACGTGACCATTTGGTCCCTCCTTCTTCTAGCTGCTTGGTGGACTGGTGGTGGAGACTACAGAAGCCACTTGGGAGATGTTGTCAATCACAGTGGAAATAGCTGGGCTAAAGGACAAGAGGAGCCATTGTCAATCAAACACTCTTACCCGCCCGTTAGGCTCCCTGCTGCCTATGTCACCAGCAACACTGTCTGACTGGGTGGGCAAGAGTGTTCATTTATAGTGGCCCTATAGACATCTAAGTCAAACACACAAGCAGTGGCAACTCTGTAGAGAGCAGATGATCTCACAGTCTTGCCACTGCCAGCAAACAGGAGGAAGTCTCTGGTATAATCAACAGATATTTTCACAACTGATTACAGATTAAGATGAATACTGTCATGTGAAGTCACCCACCATTTTCCAATACCTTCTGGAGCCTTCAGGAATGACATCCTTGCTAATGAGTATCCAATATCACTTACCCCCCCCCATTTAGCTTCTGTCCATCAAAGGGTCTTGTGGAGTGCAACAATAGGAGTGAGACTGACTTGAGTGAGTGAGACTGACTTTTGAAATTACGAATGTAATTTCAAAAGTAATTTTCAATATTTTGTAAATATGCAGCTTTCCCTGAAATAATAGTTGGTGATCCCACCTTGAAGGTCCTTCAGACACTACTGTGGTACTACTAGGGTGACAACAGTTTGTCCCTGTCTCCCAGTTGTGCTCCTGCATTGTCAACCTGTCAGACAGAGGAGACTATTAGTGGATGTTTTAACAAACATTAAGCAGGTATGGTCCACTGTGGTCACCATTAATAAGTACCTCCTCTTCTTGGGACCCCCGCCAGCTCTCCCGGCTCCTCTACCCCGCTGAATGCCACCACAGCGAGCCACTTGCTATGGGGGCACTCATGTATGCCCGCTCCCGAGCCCAGGCTCCCCCTCCCTCGTCACTGGCTCCCACTGCTGTATTTGAGCCAATGAGGAGGGAGACAGCTCAGAGAGCCTCGACTGGATTGAGATCTGGCTCAAGTATGTATTAAGGGGAGGCTGCGAGGGGAGCTGTTTGCAGAAGGTTTTTACCTTACTGCATAGAATGCAATAAAGTAAAAAACATTCTACCCTTACAACCACTTTAAAGCTGAACAAGCATGAAAAATCTAGTCAAGCTAATGAATATTACTGCTGGAAGCATGCTGGTTGGCAAACATGGCAACAATATTTTACTCTATTCTCTTTATGTTCTGCAATGAGAGAACTGAGACCTTGAGTAAATGCTGAATTCTCTATGCAAAGAACACATGCCCACTTGACTTGCTGATGTGATGGCTTCAGTCACTGATACAAAACAAGCATGCAACCAAGGAAGTTGAAACTTCAGGTCTGCGTACTTATTCTATGTCTCTGACTTAGTATTAGAACTATTGAATTAGCATTACAACCAATCAATTAGCAGCCTACACAGGCAGAGGGTCTGTTCTGGACACACTATCCTTAGTGCATGTTCAATACCGTGTATGTTTAGTCCCCAGACAGCAAAACATCATTGCTTGTTATGGGGCGCATGCACCATGACAATCAATTATGCTATGTGTCCTAGCAACCAATGATAATATGTTGGTTGCTAGAATGCATACAGCCCCTGTTTCACAGCATCCTTTGTTCCTAGGATGCAGGCAGACCCTGATGCACAGTTTCTTTTGTTGCTAAGGTGCATGTGGCCCCTAATGCACATGCACATGTCCTTTGTTGCAAGGATTCAGACAGCCCCTACAACACAGCACCATTTCAACCAGCTTCCTAGTAACCAATGACTGGGGAAGGCCAGGAACCTGACACAGTCATGTTATTAACACTTAAAAAATTGAACTAGTTTCATTATAGTCCAGCATAGGTAACATAGAGAATCCCTTTAAGGTAAGTTAATAAAAAATGATGTATCTGTATCTATGGGTGATATCTCTCAAGGTAGACCTGCAGGTTTGACATTACACTAAATGTTCAGGCCAGTAGGGCTACCACTAAATAATGGCCCTTATGAAAATGCCCTTTATTCAGTGAGGACTGCTCACAGCTACTCATGCTAGATATGTAACCATTATTTAGCTACTGAAAGGGAATTATGGGTACATGCATAAGAATTCTAAATGTAAGCACTTTAAAGGCCAAGAAAGCGCAATAAAAATATTGTGATGTGCTGAACTTTAAAATGTATTTAAAACAATATAAAACATTTTAAACCATACTAAAGAGCTCCTTTCACTTGCAAGAATACAATAGCATATTTCTGCACAAGCACACATTGCACTGATATTTAATTCCTTCTATACAGATGTTTTTACATGTGTGGATTAGGCTTCCAGCCTCAAGGCAGATACTTATAGGATACTTATGAGATTTGATTCACAGTGCATTGCTTTTTAGAACCAATTGGCAGGTGAGTTGGAGGTAATAGGCCTCCTCCTGGATGCCTGTTTTTTTTTTGGGGGGGGGGCCCTCTGTACCACACCGTAAGCACAAGCATTAAATACTGTTGCATTACAGTTGCAGTGCAGTCCCTTTACTTAAATGGGGCGATTGAAGTGGCAATACTGCCTGCCAAAGTGACGTAGTGTATGTGTACAGGCATATCAGCTGCCAATGTTAACTCACAGGTGGCGTACTTGGGAAATAATTGCAAATATGACCACCTTGTGGGGAGGTGAAGCGTGGTGCGGTGGCAGTAAACACTTAGAGTCCAGATGCAGTAACAGAACTGTATTGTAATTAAAGTCCAAACAAGAACAATTACCAGACGGGAAGATGACCCGACTTGGGTGCATTTACAGAGGATAGTGTAACAGCATCTCTCGAGGGATAGAATGTGGCCTGGCTGGTCTACTCCCAAATGGGAAGGTTTCCGGGAAGAATAGTGTGTCTCTGCACTTTCCCTACTTGTATGGAACCTTTCCCTACCGCTAATACTGTCCTTGTCAGATAGGTGACCTGTCCCTACACTACTCACACATGAAATGCGTGCCAAGCCCAGGATCCAGGGTCTTAAATAGACTCTGCCTGACCCAAGATAGCTGCCAGAGACACATGGGGCAGCAGTATCCAAACAGTATCCCAGTGACCGAGGAAAACATGTGCTTCCACTGTGGAGGCTCTCAAAGTTTAGAGTTAGGACTACAGATACAAGGGTGCCTTGACGGGGCTCTACAGCTTACGCATGTAATTGCAAATGTGTGCAAACTAAACCCCTGTTTTTAACTCATACTGTTAGACAGGATAATTTGGATGGTTAGCAGGCTGGTCGGTAAGTTGAGCCGAGAATTTCTTTGGTTTTGTTTTGAAACCATAGTGTAACCATGTTCCTTTTCGACATCCTCTCCTTCTGCAATGCCGCTGCAGTGGAAAAAGTAGACTGCAATTGCTTATAGCCTGTTTTTACTGTCCCTCTGCCACCCGTGTGCACGAGACCTTAGTCATTAAAGGAGAAGTATAGCCAAAGCCTGTTTGGCTGTACTTCTTCTATGGATCACAGGAGTGCAGTTTGTTTTGCACTCCTGTGACCCGTTTTCAGCAGAGAGCGGGCTTAAGTCCACTCTCTGCTGACATCACAGAAGTCAGTCCAGGCGAGCCGCTGGGAGACTGAGCCGGCCTCCCTCTTCACAGCCCAGCGCTCCAGTGAACGAGGAGGGGCAGAGCAGAGAGCTATGAATGACAGTCTGCAGCTCTCTTCTTGGGTTTTTGTCAGAACCGAGCAATCAAACACTGCAGCAGTGTAGAGGCACTGGGGGACAGATGCAGCATGGGACCAATGCTGCATCCACCTAGGTAAGTATAATTCTGCAAAAAACTCCAAACCCATATTTCTCTTTTAAAGTCTGTTTTAAGTAGGGCCCTTTTGTTTGCTGTTGCTAGGTACTGAATATATTAAAAGTACTCAAATACTTACCTGTAGCCTAAATTAGGTCCTTTTGGTGATCAGCGGACTGCTTCTTTTAACTTCCTTATAAGCGCAGCTCAGAGGAGCATCTGTGTGAGACAGGGGCACTGACTGGCTGCCTCCTCCTCAACAGCCAATTAGTGTTTCCTGCCTTAAGTTGTAGCTTTAAAGACACAGGGGTTGATTTACTAACGGCAAATAGACTGTACACTTTGCAAAGTGCAGTTGCTCCAGAGCTTAGTAAACGAGCAGAAGCTCTGCTGACTCCATCATCTATTCTTATTTTCCTTGCACATGATTGGATTTTCTTTGCAAAGTGAAGCTTTACCTTTTTTACTAAGCTCTGGAGCAACTGCACTTGGAGAATGCAACTGCACTTTGCAAAGTGCACAGTCTAGTTTCCTTTAGTAAATCAACCTCACTGTCACCTTGCCTACGCAGGACAAAGTGACAGTGTCTCTGAAAGGATCCCACCCCTTTCCCCTTGTGCTCATCTTACCAGCTTATCTCATCTCTCCTTTCTCCTTGGTAGACATTTACAATACCCAGCACTTGGAATGTGGAGGAGCATGTGACCTCGTTCCATGTGTTTGGGTCTAGTAGACAATCACTAAGCCTGAACACTGCCACATCAGCTGGGGAGTGACCTCACCACTCTCCTATATTGCCAGCACAAGTCATTGGTTGTGGTGGAGAAAAGAAGTGCGAGGGATTGCTGGTAAGGGGAGCATGGGGGGTTGGGGGGGTCTAATAGGTCCACTGCAGAGACATTGTCATGTTGTCCTTCATGGGCAAGGAGTCAATGGGGTTGATTTACTAAAGGCAAATAGACTGTGCACTTTTGCAAATGCAGTTGCACTCTACAAGCAGAATGCAACTGCATTACCAAAAGTGCAAGTCTATTTGCCTTTAGTAAATCAGCCCCAGTATATCTTCATGGAAGAAGTTGCAAGAAGAATTTTAGTTATCTGCCATGAAAGCAAGCTAATCTTGGTTAGCAGTACAAATTTGAGTACTTTTAGCAAATGTAGAAAGCGGTTTTCATTCTAAGGTGACCATGCATTCAAAATAATTATTTTTTATTTGATCTTTTCATACCGTGAAAAAAACTCCAAAAAATTACCAACTGAATGAAAATGAATTAAAATGACAACGGCAAAGGTGTGTGGTATCGCAAAAGAAATACAATTATTTCCTTTCAAAAACTGATGCAAAACTGATGTGTGTGTGGCCAGCAATACACATTACATTGGTGTCTAAATTCCAAGGGCTGCCCCACAAGTCTGACCTCCGCAATACAACAGCTGTTCCCAGGATCTCAAGTTAGGATGATGGAAAGGGATAGACCCCCAGTGAAGGTCAAATATCCGTCACAATATCTGAGAATTTTATACTCGACGTCTTACACAGTAAAAAAAAGGTTGAGACATGTTTCATGACAATTAAGTATCGTCCCTTGGGTCCACACGAAGTAGAAGAAGACGGAGATCGGTTCAGAGGTAGACCGTCACAAATCAAACACACAATAATCCGTCCCTGACGTCCTATGGGTTGACCAGAGGAGTCCACGACTGGAAGTGACCCCCAGATAGGGAAAGGTAGTAGGATTGAACTCTAGGACCCT
>BLSH010161854.1:1449755-1488508 GCA_018402905.1 Glandirana rugosa | reverse complement strand
CCCCCCCCCCCCCCCCACACACACACACACTTTCAAGTAGACGAGAATGATGTACATTGGCATTCTGAAGTCTCCTGGGATATCTATGTCACACATCTCAGGAGGCTGTGGAGCCAAAGTGTCATGTTTTGAGCCCAGTTTAAGACCTGTGACACATTTGCACATGCATGGGATCAAGGAAGAATCATCTGTGTTGGCTGTGCAAACAAAAATATGACAGTCGGCTCCATATTATGGGGGGTTCAAAATGGTGAGCTAGGACATGGGGTCGAAGAGTGGGGGTAAAAAAAGGACAACACAGCATTGGCTGGGTTTGCAAGTATGTCTATCCTGTATGAAGGAGCATCAAGGGTAAGTTGCATATGGAAATTAAATTCATGGACAGGGGTGTTCCTCTTGAAGAACCATCCACAATTGGCACCAGATTTTACACTCTTCAGTTCTAGTAAATCAAGCCCTATGTGTGGGAACATCTTGCATGAAGGAGGATTTGTAGTATGGAAGAAAACTTGTCCTGTTTTTTTCTTTCTGCTATCTATTAAAAATAAAATTCCCTGAATTCATAGCAGATCAAAAGGAAATCTCAGGGCACTGAAGTGTGAATATTTCAATGGGTACGTGTGTTTTGCAACTATTGTTTGGGAGTGCTGCTTTCAATGAAAACCAGTTCAGATATGAATCATTTGTCTATGTTGATAGTCTATGCCAAGACACTAACATAGAGCACCTGTATGCACTTGTCTCTGCGGAGTGCCCCGTAATAGAGGCTACGTCACCCCTAACACAATAACAGCTTTAATTAATCCAAGGAAATACAAGAAGAGTCTTCTAACACCACATATATCTGTCAATGCATTTAAACCCCAGCTTTATAATACAGACAGTTCTCTTAGCAAAGTAAATGTTCACTCAACTCAGTAAATAAGTCGAAGGTGTGTTCACTTCAATCATCCTATCATGTGCAAGAGCAAATCCTTTTCTTTTTTTACTTCTCCCACACATGACTGAATACTCAAATTGAACATAGCTTTGCGTAATCCACTACGTGAACTTTGCAAAGTAAAATGTCTACTTTTGTCAATCAACTACTTATTTCTTGATTAGAAGCTTTATTGCAAATTATTTTTTACCTTTGTAGGTAGGTGCAGTCTACTTTCTCCACTGCAGGTGGCACTATCCACAGAGGCACTGCAGTTGGAGAGCAAGTCAGAAGGAACATGGTTCCTCTATGGTTTCCTGGCGATCCGTGACTCTTGCAAGATGTGACTCTGGCATCCAATTTGGGTCAGCAGAGCCTTTTTAAGGCCCTGGCTCCCAGGTTTGGCGTGCTTTTGGCGAGTAGGTAGAGGAGGGTTACCCCATCTGTGAGGGACAGTACTAGCGCTAGGGAAAGGTTCCTGATGAGGATGGAAAACGTAGGGTCACATCTCTTCTGGACACCTTCCCAATTGGGCACAAGACAGCCAGACAGCATTCTGCCCCCTCTTGACAGAAGATTCTGGCTTTAATCTGCTCCTTCACGTTGTTGGAAACTGTGAGTGCATCCGGCTAGGAAGCCTGCCCATTGAATTTGTTGTAAACTGTAGCTGCATTACTTCAATGCAAGTTTTACTTTGCACCTGACTGTGTGAATTATTGCTGCCGCACAAGCTACACCCACCTACTGTTTTGTTCTGCAGATTTCAAACACAAGATTTGCCTAAAGGCTGGAAGCATTCTTTGAACTAAAGAAAAGAGGGCACCAATGCACGTTTAACAGTCCAGTTAAAGTTCATTTGTTGCAGTCATTTTTGGAAACAAACAACACACTTCAGAAGTCCTAAGGGGCCCCTTCATCAGGTCATCAATATTTTGTTTCCCTCACTGATGACTCATCTTTCACAGCTTACTGCACCATGGACATTAATTAACCATAAAAAAATTCAACATAGCTTTAGGGAACTAACTTAACAGTAATGAAGTATATCCCATGTCTGTCAGGCAGCTGGATCCTGCAGAAATCTTCTGTAGAGGGATGCCTGTTCCCTTCCTGTCTCTGAACTTTTGGTGCTGTGGGGCTTAATAGCTTCCGGTCTTCTGCAAAGTCGATGTGACAAAGACTCTCACCCACCTGACAACCTTACTACTTCAATGCTTTTGCTGCCTGTAACACATTTTGTGAGGGGGGGGGGGGGCAATCCTGTGATCCAACAAACCTCCCTCCCCATTCACAAAAGGCCAAAAGCTATTATACCCCACAGGACTGGAGGTTCAGCAGCAGGAAGAGGACAGGGCATCCTTGCACCGAATTACTACAGGATCCAGCTGCCTGACAGATGTGGGACATACTTCACTGCAGGCAAGTTAGGTCACTAAAGCTATTAACTTTAACAGACAGGTTTCAATGCAAAAAAAGTTATTTTTTAACTACTATTTGGTTGGCGTGATTTGTTCATATGCCTGCTGTGATCCTTAACACATTTTTGGCCAGACTCCGAGTACCTGCACTATTAGTCTTCATGCTGACCCTGATATATGTGCAATGTTTCAAAGGATGCCACTGCAGGGAGCTAAGAACTGGACAGTAATAAGTGCCCTTTGTTCGCATGTGAGGTCTATAGTTATGTTGATAAATTTGATGAGTACAAGTAGGTCATGTTTTTACTCCTACCCTTTAAAGTGAACCCACAATCACAAGAGAAATACAAGGGCTGTCATTGCATTTAAAAGGTGCTAGATTTGGGTGCCATCCTTTTCCTCTGGCTTCAACAGAAATTCAATGGCCTGCAAAAAACATGCAGCCAATAAATCTGGATGGCTCAACCTACATTATTACTCAGAGTCACTGACTTAGTAACATGTGTGCACCCAGTATGAGCATACAGTATCTCCCAAAAGTGAGTACACCCCTCACATTTTTGTAAATATTTTATTATATCTTTTCATTTCACAACACTGAAGAAATTACACTTTGTTACAATGTGAAGTAGTGAGTGTACAGCTTGTATAACATTGTAAATTTGCTGTCCCCTCAAAATAACTCAACACACAGTCATTAATGTCTAAACCACTGGCAACAAAAGTGAGTACACCCCTAAGTGAAAATGTCCAAACTGGGCCCAATTAGTAATTTTCCCTCCCTGGAGTCATGTGACTCGTGTTACAATATCTCAGGTGTGAATGGGGAGTAGGTGTGTTAAATTTGGTGTTATCGCTCTCACTCTCTCATACTGGTCACTGGAAGTTCAACATGGCACCTCATGGCAAAGAACTCTCTGATGATCTGAAAAAAGAAATGTTGCTCTACATAAACATGGCCTAGGCTATAAAAAGATTGCCAAGACCCTGAAATTGAGCTGCAGCATGGTGGCCAAGACCATATAGCGGTTTAACAGGTCAGGTTCCACTCAGAACAGGCCTCGCCATGGTCGACCAAAGAAGTTGAGTACATGTGCTCAGCGTCATATCCAGAGGTTGTCTTAGGGAAATAGACATATGAGTGCTGCCAGAATTGCTGCAGAGGTTGAAGGGGTGGGGGGGTCAGCCTGTCAGTGCTCAGACCAATGCACCACACACTGCATCAATTTGGTTTGCATGGCTGTCGTCCCAGAAGGAAGCCTCTTCTGAAGATGATACACAAGAAAGCCTGCAAACAGTTTGCTGAAGACAAGCAGACTATGGACATGGATTACAGGAACCATGTCCTGTGGTCTGATGAGATCAAGATAAATGTATTTGGTTCAGATGGTGCCAAGCGTGTGTGGCAGCAACCAGGTGAGGAGTACAAAGACAAGTGTGTCTTGCCTACAGTCAAGCATGGCGGTAGGAGTGTCATGGTCTGGGGCTGCATGAGTGCTGCTGGCACTGTGGAGCTACAGTTCATTGAGGGAACCATGAATGCCAACATGTACTGTGATATACTGAAGCAGAGCATGATCCCCTCCCTTTGGAGACTGGGCAGCAGGACAATATTCCATCATGATAACAACCCCAAACACACCCCAAGCTGAGGGTAAAGGTGATGGACTGGCCAAGCATGTCTCCAGACCTAAACCTTATTGAGCATCTGAGGGGCATCCTCAAATGGAAGCTGGAGGAGTGCAAGGTCTCCAACATCCACCAGCTCTGTGATGTTCGTCATGGAGGAGTGGAAGAGGACTCCAGTGGCAACCTGTGAAGCTCTGGTGAATTCCACCAGAGCCCAAGAGGGTTAAGGCAGTGCTGGAAAATAATGGTGGCCACAAAAAATATTGACACGTTGGGCCCAATTGAATGATCCTGCCTTGAACCGTATTTGTCTTGAACTTTGAACTCCTTGCTCCTCCCATGAACTTCCTATTTAAGCCATGCCTTTGTACTTTCTGCTGCCAGATTATTGTGCTCCCTCCAGCCAATATCTTGCACTTGTCGCTACTGCTGCCATCTGTATCTTTGCTATCTCTTGGTACTGATAACAATATATTACAGTGCTTACATACCTTATAATAAATCTAAATGTGAAATAAATTATAATACAAACATAATTAAATTAATTCTAAAAATTGTGAATATGAATCAAGTCCAATTAACGTGATCCAATAGTTGTAATAAAGTGCTTAGTGCTCCAAAAAATTAATATAGTCCAATTAAGTGATCCAATAAATTCTTGTAAAGTTGCTGAAGTGCTTCAAACAAATACTCATGCTGTGAGCCACACTCTCCTCTTTTCCTTCTACTCACCAAAAATATCAGACCCTCAGCTTTTCAGCTTACCCAGAATGAAAAATCGCCTTAGCAAGATGTCACCGTCACTGCTAATAAGAGATGTAATACATGAAGTACTGTAAACATTTCTTTATTGCCACTAGCTTAAAATCACACTTACAGTGTCCTCAAAGAGGCATGTCATTTCAGTAGTAGATAATACTATTCCGGGTATGCTGCGTGGCATGCATCCAACAGGCAGCGGAAGTGGCGAACTTGGTTTAGGAAACCGGAAATGTGTCAACACATTTCGCCCCTCCCACAGGGCATCATCAAGGACATCATTTTCACATACCTTTTGGTACTGACCCTTTGCGTATTCTTTGACTACGCTTTTGCCTGATTCCTACCTGCTTATCTGCTACTGACCTCCTGGTGGGGCAATACTGAGGGCTGTGACCTGATTCTAAGCAAGCAAAATCCATCTCCATCATCAGGAGCTCTGGTGAACACCAGTTAGTACTTAGACTCCGCATCTTAGATAAGCCAGTGTCATCTGCCAGAATGACCTGCTTCTGTACTTATCCAGCTAGTCAGTGGAAGCCTCACTAGTGCTACTGGTCTCCAAGAATGACTCCAGATCGTGAAAGGCATGTGAGGAATGCCAGAAAATAGCAATTGTTCAAAATAACACAATTTAGTTCCGAGTAAAGAAGTGGAAAATTATTGGCGGACTAAAGCACGCTTCTTCAAAATACAGTTAAAGCCCTGAAGAAGGGGGTTCACCTTGACCCTTGAAACAGGATGGCTTATTTTTTTAAATAGTGCTCTAATAAATTATACCATGTTGTTTTGGAGAAATGCTTCAGGCTAATTTTCTGGCTCACTGGCCTACTTACACATTGAAGGGTGAGTATTGCAGCCAGGAAGCTAGGATCTTGATTGAGAAGTCAAGAGCAGGAACCCATATTTCTGATATAACAGGCTCATTTAAATTGCACTACATTAGATTTAAAAAGTTGGGAGCACCACTCTCTTTAAATATTGGAAATTACAAAGTCTTTTTGCATGCATAAAATATATTTCATCTATCACAATGTAATTTCAATTTTGCTTCTTTGTTCCGTTATACACGCGGAGCACGCTAGTATTGATAAATGCCTAAATCACATGTACAGAGAAAAATATCTGCTGCAAACACATCTGACCTTACTGCTGTAAAATACCCCTGCTTGTGAGTGCTATAAAAAGCCCAAATGACTGCGCTCCAAGCAATAAAACACACAATAGTTGGGCATTCCAAAAATGTAGCCAGAGTGGCCGCTGGAGGAGCCAAACATATTATTTTCAATATAGCTCTGACCAGGTCATTTTTATATCGGAGCATGTTTTATCGCTAAGCTTAGGCCTGCAGTTCCAAAGCTCTGCCAAGTCCCAATGGACTTTGAATTTATGGGATAGTAATTGCTGTCTATTCCACATACACTGCAAGCTTTGTGGGTCTTAAACTAACGAGGAGGGCAGCCCGACAAAGTAAGATTAGAGCTAGCTGGACGATGAACAAAACACAACAGACACAACTACTTGAGAAATAAGTCCTTCTAGTAACTTACATCCCCCTATTATAATGGAGTGTTTGCAGCTAGACTCAGTAGATTTCTGTTAACCTCTTGGTTACCTAAATCATGGCCACTTAAAGGACTCCACTTTTCTGGCATGTTTGACAAAGCTGGAAACTAACAAACCTGGAAAATATCATTATATCCTTTGTTATATCATACCTGTAAAGCATGGTTGCATAGAAAATTCACAGAATATTCATTATCAGAGACAGCAGACACACTACAGCATGGGTGCTCAACCTGTGGCCCTCCAGCTGTTGTAGAACTACAAGTCCCACAAGGTATTGCAAGGCTGACAGTTACAAGCATGACTCCCAAAGGCAGAGGTTTGATAGGACCTGCAGTTCTGCAACAGCTGGAGGGCAACAGGTTGAGCACCTATGCACTACAAGATATAGTCAAAGATTGTGGGCATGATACAAGAGATAGTTAGAGACTGTAGACATAATACAAGTTATGGTCAGAGATTACAGGCATGATACAAAAGATTGTTAGAGACTGTAGACATAATACAAGTGAGATTGCAGACATGATATAAGAAATGGTCAGAGATTGTGGACATAATACAAGAAATGGTCAGAGACTGTGGACATAATACAAGAGATGGTCAGAGATTGCAGATATGATACAAGAGATGGTCAGAGACTGCAACACTAACATTAAAAATTAATGACCCATAATACACGAACACCTCATGTATGGTGTGAATGGGTCCTCACTGTTTGTTTTAAATCTGCTATGCACTTGACAGTGACATTGTCACTTTGAACATGGTAGGAGATCTATAAGATAAGATATGGGCATCCATTTATTAGGAGTCTTTAGATCCCATGGTAGTTGTGCATGGTTGTATATCTGCCCATGAATAAAAGGCCATTGTATTTAGATTATTTTTGTTTGGCCCAGATTTTAGCTTTGAGCATTTCTGATATGTTTTCCTCTTCTGTAAATATCCAAGCGCTATGTTTTATCCATATATCTTATAAACAGGATATTATAAATATATACACTATATTAACAAAAGTATTGGGACGCCTGCCTTTACTTGCCCATCTATGTCTTTATGGACCTTGCTTTGTGCACTGGTGCGCAATCATTTTGGAACAGGAAGGGGCCATCCCCAAACTGTTCCCACAAAGTTGGAAGCATGAAACTGTCCAAAAGGTCTTGGTATGCTGACGCCTTAAGAGTTCCATTCACTGGAACTAAGGGGCCAAGCTCAACCTCTGAAAAACAACCCCACACCATAACCCCCTCCAGTGCACAAAGCAAGGTCCGTAAAGACAAGGATGGGCAAGTTTGGGGTGGAGGAACTTGAATGGTCTGGACACAGTCCTGACCTCAACCCGATAGAACACCTTTGGGATGAATTAGAGCGGAGACTGCGAGCCAGGCCTTCTTGTCCAACATCAGTGCCTGACCTCACAAATGCAGTTCTGGAAGAATGGTCAAACATTCCCAAAGACACTCCTAAACCTTGTGGACAGCCTTCCCAGAAGAGTTGAAGCTGTTTTAGCTGCAAAGGGTGAGCCAACTCAATACTGAACCCTACGAACTAAGACTGGGATGTCATTAAAGTTCATGTGCGTAAAGGCAGGTGTCCCAATACTTTTGGTAATATAGTGTAGATGTCACTGGATACCTTTTTATTGTTTTTATTATAAACTAAGCTCTGGGATTATAAAATAAATTCACTTGCAGTGGGGACCCCCTATACTGGAAGAGTTACAATACTTTTAGGGGTAAAAGCTTTATTACTTACCATACTCGCTCCAGCCAGCTTTTGTGCTGTCCTCTTCTCCCAGCTCATGCAACTGCAGCTGAAATCACCTTAGAGGGGTGGCAACGCTGGACTGGTTGCGTGCTGGAGACACAACGAAGTAAGTATTACACCCAATCACATGACCTCTGCCAAAGGGGAGGATCAATAGGTGAGAACTATGATCCTTCCTTCAGCAGGAATCATATGATCATTTTAATTTCATTCTCAAAATGTCAGCGGTCATTCAGGTGTTCTTTTCATCAAGATTTTATTTTAACGTTGTGCCTTGCATATATACCAGTACAAAACTAGGTTTTACTGGGACTGTTCACATGTGATTATGCCCCAGATAATATGCCTACACCCTTGGTTTTACATGTTGGAATGCTGTCAATGCACAGAATGTAATGCTGCTCCAAGGGTTATTATTACATTAACAGTCACATCCATTGTCTTTTGAATTCTGTTGGTGTAGGATCCTTCCTGAGGGTCTGAATTCATACAAGCAATGTCGTTGGCTGCTTATTGCTGGACTGAGGAAAATAAAAGAGGCACAAAGTTTTCGAAAGCTAAAACTGTCATACAAAGCCAAGAAATGTCTATGTTCAACATAACCTTTTTATATGATGGTTATGTGCGTGGAAATCTTTTTAGCTTCTAAGAACAGCCAAGTTTGTTTCTTGTTCAGTACACAAAGCCCAATTTTATGGCTCTCAAAGTTTACTCTCTCTCTATATATATATCTTTTTATACATTTGATACTGAATTTGATAGGAAAGTGCTGTAAGATAACACTTTCTTAAAATAAAATGTAAGATTTATCCTGTCTTGTTGACTCACTGTTGAATCATCTATGGTGCCCAAGGGGAAATTTTGTTGGAGGGTACGTTGACTGTCAGCAGCAGTCTAAAGTTATTTACAGCTGACAGTATGCTGAGATCAGTACTCAATAAACAAAAATCAAAGCAAAATGTTTGCATGACTATTATTTATAAGATTTTTTTTTATCTCTGCCTTGAGGATGTGAAACTACCTAAGTGAATGATCGTCCACAGATTTAGCTCAGTTTAGTGCAATGGTCTGACCGTCTGATAAACGATGAGGGACAAAGGATCACATAAGATTATCTTGAAAGATAGGCATTTGATTGAAATTTAAAAACAGCTAGAAAACCAGGTTGAAAATTGAAAGACAGATACTGAAAAAGAGACAGGCTGAAAAATTTTGCCCGGTACCTAAATGTTCTTTGTAAAGGTAAGCCAATGTGGGAACCACAGTGTATGAAGAGTTTTTCTAATAGGAAATAAATCCCTGGAGCCCAGCATGCAGCCTGCTGTGTCCTGGGCTGGAGATGCCACATGTTGGGCATCTGCTGACTTTGTAGAGCTGCAGCAGGGCCCTGGGCATGGAATGGCTTTATGCATTGAAACAGACAGGGATGGGGAGCTTAAAAAACAACTGATCTCCAAAAGGGGGGACAGGAGGGGTTAAAAAGACTACAACTGCTTTAGGGGATGCGGACAGGATGGCACGGACTACCATAATTAGTGGCCATGAACGCGAGTAAGGAGATTTTGGATTTGAGTTTATTATGTAGCGCCCCTTTAGTTTGGGTACAAGTGAGTGTATATAGTTTTTGGCTCTATGCTTAACAGGAGTGTAGATAGGCAAATTTATTTGCTATCTGCTTATCAGAGAGCCTGGATTTGAGTAAGGTCTGCTCAGTGTGCTCTGGTGCTGATGCATGTGGTCTGGAGAGTTTTACACTGTACAATTTTATGTGTCCCTATTGGGCAGTGTGAGGAGAACCCAGCCAGTGACAGCAGGTTTATTTGAGGGTGGTTCTGACCAACTAGCAGGGGAGTGGCTACCACTGCATCTTGGGTGAACACTTCATATAAAAGGAGCACATGGGCTCAAGGTAAGGAATTCCAGCCCACCCAGACCTCGGGGGTGGAGGCGTGTGTTTAGCTCCTGGCTGCTAGGCTTGAGCCTATCCAGGAGGCTGTGGATGCTGAGCCTGGTCGAGGCCTAGCTGAAGTTGCTGAAGCTGCAACCCAGAGTTCTTTAAAGCTCACAGAGGGGAACGTCCTTGGATCCTGTCTGGTATCACAGTGCCAAAGTGTTGCTTGGAAGTTGGAAGGAGTCTACCGGCTGTCCCGGGACATGGTGTGAGTACAGACCCATGAAGGGATCCCTGAGACTGATGCTAGAATTCTCCTCCTGCTCCTCATAGTCAGCTAACTGGGTGTGTAAGCTAGAAAGGAGACACTGGTGAGTGTCTTGAAGAACAGAATCCGGCTTGTCCTGTACTGCTTAAAAAGGGACCTTTTCCACTGGAGTCAGCCTGCCATTGAGTGTTATTGGTAGTCTGCAGCATCGAGTTAGAAAAGAGACACTGGTGAGTGTCTTGAAGAAGACCCCCCACTTTGTCATTCCACCTTATCTTGGGTACAAGAGCAAAGGTTTGCTACTATGGTGATGACCCTGAGTATGTGTTATGCATACATTTTGGAAACCTTGTGACATATCTGTTTGAAAAATATATAACATGCTTTGAATTTTGTATGACTGTTTAAAAAAAAAACAATAAAAAGTATTGGAACAGAAAAAGACTACCATTAATTACCAATGTAAAAAGGGGATGAACAAATTCTGTACTGGTCACCAATGCAGGGGAAGTGAGTATTTAAGAAATGCTGCATGCATCACCAATGCATGGGGGTGGGGGTTGTGAGGGGGTTAAAAAAACACTGCCAGCGATCACCAATGCAGGGGGAGAGGTTTAAAAAAAAACACTACACTGCGCACCAGTGCGTTGAGGGTGCGATAAAAAACACTACCACTGACCAATGGGGGGGGAGGCGGGTAAAACACTACTACTCCTGAGCTACAGTGTTGTGTGTGTGTGTGTGTGTGTGTGGGGCGGGGGGGATGGTGGTGAGTTACAGTGCTATCAATGATCACCAATGTTGGGGGGGGTATTAATTGTACTGCCACTGGAGGAGGAGTTTTATTGCAGTCTCTGGCACCATTGATGACTGCAGCTTTCTCTTTCATGTGCAATGCGGTATATTGAACAAATGTAGAATATTTTCAGCCATTAATGTGTGTTCACAAAACCATGCTACTATTGTGTGCGCCTCAAATGAAATCACGACAATTGGAGAGTTTTTTTGCAGCAGGATAGTTTGGATGTACTACAATGTTTGTACCTTGAAAAGGACTATGGCT
Organism: Glandirana rugosa; assembly: GCA_018402905.1. Taxonomy (NCBI): domain Eukaryota; kingdom Metazoa; phylum Chordata; class Amphibia; order Anura; family Ranidae; genus Glandirana; species Glandirana rugosa. The sequence continues at coordinate 1,477,228 of BLSH010161854.1, read as the reverse complement.
ATTTGCAGTACCTTTTCCAGATATGATAGCACAACTGACAATGGTGAATGGCAGTGCTCTAGGTTAGGGGATTTTGTAAGGAATGCAATGCACCTGCTTCACCACAAACACAGTGGAAAATTTCCCTTGCTAAATGCAATTACGTAAGCAGTTTTTCCAGAAAGCCCGCTGGGCTGTTTCTTTGAACGGCCCACCAAGAAATTACTGCTACAGTGGAGGTCATATTTCTGGTCCTCTTATTTGTTGGATGGTATTTAGATGTTTGTTGGGATTTTCCAGTGCAGGTTGAACTGGCTGCATTGTATTATCTAAGCAGCTGCTTTTGATTTCAGCGTTGGTAACTCAATCCAGTATTTTTGTATGTCTTAGGGTATAAACATTTTCTTTCAATTTTTAGACCAGTGAGGTCTAGTACATTGATAAAGCTTCAAGGATTTTGGTATTGTCTGGACCTACCTTCCACTGTCAGCTGGCAACAAAAGTGAGTACACCCCTAAGTGAAAATGTCCGAATTGGGACCAAAGTGTCAATATTTTGTGTGGCCACCATTATTTTCCAGGTAGAATAAAATATTTACAAAAATGTGAGGGGTGTACCGACTTTTGTGAGATACTGTATATATTGCTAGCCAACTAGCAATATATACATTGATAAATATAATCAATAATTTTCAAAGATTAGCTTCAATATACTGTAGTTAATTCTTATCAGTTGCTATTGGTTACTTTGCTTTGAACACAATTTCCTCCTTGCATTTTTAATAAATAAACATGAATATGTGTGACTAGCTGACCATACATATATTATCCACTTGGGGACCACCCGCCCACAATGTACTGCAGGCAGCCGCTGTAGACAGAGTGACGTATCCTTACGCCTCTGCCTACTTCTGGGTTTAGGGAACGTGCATGTATGCCCCCCACCCGGCACCCGCTGTGATTGTACAAAGTGGGAGCCTGTCAGCAAGTCCCAGTCAAATATTCATGGCCGGGACTTGCTGATCAGCTGTGTGCAATCACAGCTCAGAGCTGTGCGTTGGTAAACAACACAGAGGTTTGTACAGAGGGAGCGATCTGTCAGTTTCTGATAGATCTAGCAGTAAAAGCAGCAAACTTTACACACATTACACATAGCTAGGCACACATTTAACTCCTTGATCACACTAGATGTTAACTTCTTCCCAGCCAGTGTCATTAGTACAGTGACAGTGTATAGTATTATCACAGGTAACTATATTAATGTCACTGGTGATGTCAGTGACAGTTAGTCAGTTTTCCCCTGCGCCATGTATTGTCAGATTGCCCACCGTACTATCACAGTCCCATTATAAGTTGCTGATCACCACCATTAGTAGTATAAAAAAAATCCAGTATATATACCATAGTTTGTATGTGCTATAACTTTCACGCAAACCAATTAATATACACTTATTAGGAATAAAGGGGGTAAAACCTTCTGGGGGGGGGGGGTATAAAACATTAATAAATATCAGAAAACAACAACCAGACTTTCAGCACTGAGCACAGTCATACACATTCATGCTTGTCTCCTATGAGCGTGCATGAATTTTGATGCACAATACCAACACTTATTTCTTTAAACATGATAGATAACAAAGATGAATTAGATAATGATCTCCAAAACAGTTTATTCAGTTTTCATCCAATACAGATCTCCTATTGTACACTTAATGCCTAATTAATGTCCAGAAATATCAAGGTAGCAGACAAAAGATATTGTGTATGCTTTAAAAAACAAAAAATAATGTAATGTAATTATATGAAAGGATTAACCGAACAATAGTCTTTCATTAAATGTGCAGTTTCCTCATTTCTATCCACCTACTTTTATTCTTTCACATTTGCTTACTGTCATAATGATGAAAAGACATTCGCTATCATTGACCATGACATTTACCGAGCATTCAGTCTTTACCATGAAGCCCACAAAGATGTACAGATTTATATGCACAACATTATTGGGGTGCTTGACAATGCAGACAGGCAATGTACATTATCAAACTGAAAGTCAGATGTAAAGTATGGTAAACAGTGGTTAAGGCAGATAAGGGTTGATTTACTAAAACTGGAGTTTGCAAAATCTGGTGCAGCTGTGCATGGTAGCCAATCACAGAAGGCGAACGGGCGCCCACCCCCCATCCATGTGTTCAGCAACCTGATCTACATATCAGGGCGCTGGACTATGGATTCCAATGAGTCGGAGTGTTTTTTTTTTTAAGCACATGATTAGAGCCAGAGGCACTAATAGGCTTCAAAAAGTGTGATGGTAGCAAATTAATTTTCCCTATTTTCACACTAAAGTTCCTCGCCGCCAATCAGGAGGCAGGTCGTCAGACCTGTTTCCGACTGGCCAAAGCATCAGGCGATCCTATTGGAGAGGTGACACATGGTGGAGGAAGCTGCGGGAGGAGCGGACACCAGAGCCACTACATGCACCCTGGGAGATGAGAAATGAGAAGGGGACACCATAGCCCGCCAGCCCTAGATCGGATAGGTGCCCGACCGCTGGTCGCCCGGAGGGGGTGGGGGGCTGTCAGTGTTGCACCGCCGGCCTCCGCACCGCCTGCAGGGGGGTGATGTCAGTGCAGCGCCGCCGCCACCTGGAGGGGGGGCGGTGCTTGTTTGCTGCCCCCCAAAAGAAAAACCCACCAGCTGCCACTGCTGAGGCCACTGCCACATAACTGAAGGCAAGAGGTAGACATTTGGAATCCAGAGGACAGGCAAGGGTTAGAAAAACAATCATAATTGTGGATTAACGCCAGAGCGCTATTAAAGTGCATATTTTTCACTCCTGACCATGCAGCACTAATGTGCATCCTTAAAATGAATTGGCAATTCATTATTTTTTTTCTGTTCACTTACCTGATTTATGCTTATATCTACTTTCACTTCCTCCTTTAGGTGTCGGGCGCCATACGTCATTTCCAGTTTTGCATTGGCTCCTGGGAGATCTTGGTCAGCTTGACATGGCACTGCTCCCATATTGGCATCTACGGAAAATCTTGGTCAGCTTGACATGGCACGGCTCCAGTAACATTTAACATTGGCATCTACAGAAAATCTTTCTTTTCCATAGAAGCCAATGTTAACTGTTACTGGAGCTGTGCTATGTCAAGCTGACCAAGACTGCACCGCACTGCACATATGCGAGATCGGCTGGTGCATTCTGGGTAGCCAGCATGCACAGAATCCAGGAATAAGGACACAGCGGTTTCAGATGCTCACACTGGAACTGCAGTGCTGTGCAGGAATTTTACAAAGTAAGAAAACAATGCTGCACAAATAGAAAACTGGGCATAGTTTACAGCATACCTTTGTTACATTGCACGAGGAATGAGTATTCTAGGGGTATTTTTACCATAAAAGTCATATTTTGCCCGGAACTCCGCTTTAAGAAACAGGGAAATATTTCAGCTTAGGAACTGTCCAACAGAACCAAGAATACTTTTTACTTGTGATGTCATGGCATCTGCACAAATCCCAGCCTGGAAGATGGTGGGCCCTGAAGAATGTACGTGGTTAGATGGTGTAGGCAAATGAGAAGATGTAAGCAGGCACTGACAGTCACTTTTACAATATTTCGGTCTACAAAAATACTTTTTCACCTTGAAAGAGATGTAAAAATATGTAAATCAAACAGGAAAAAATTTGCTTCCTTGCTCGAAACAATTCCATGGTCTCCTGTCAAAGCAATTACTAATAACAGATGCAAAAATAACCTCCAAGCTCTAGCAAGAATTATCCCCTATATATGGTTGCTGGAAGAACTTTGTGATACCAGTCAAACTTGTCACAAGGGACTTCTAAATCTACTTACCATTTATAATGGTTTCAAGTTCTTGCAGACTATACAAAAGCCTACTAAAGGACAAAAATTTAGAAAAAAGACTAAGAATTCCCAATATCTAGTCTAATACCCCATCTCATGTTTAAAGCCCATATCAATGGCTCTAAACATAACCAAATGCAACTGCAATAGAGTGTATTCATTTATGTTTTCCAAGACTAGAGTGAGAAAATATACAGTTTATCTCATCTACACCTGAACACAAATTCATGTATTGCCACCAAACTGTTTTACACGAGCAATGTGGTATATTTAAGGACAAGCTTTGGTTCTCAAATATATGTAATCAAATGCAAAATAGACTGGAATATTTTCCTAGCTATGCTTCCCCTATTCCTGAAGTGCATTTTACTAAGATTAACCACTTCAGCCCCGGAAGGATTTCCCCCTTTAGGACCAGCGCCCTTTTTGCGATTCGGCACTGCGTCGCTTTAACTGAAAATTGCGTGGTCATGCAACGTTGTACCCAAACGGAATTTGCGTCCTTTTTTTCCCCACAAATAGAGCTTTCTTTTGGTGGTATTTGATCACCGCTGCGTCATTTCTGATCGCCGCTATAAACAAAAGAAGAGCGACAATTTTGCAAAAAAACCCAAATTTCTTACTTTTTGCTAAAATACAAATACAAAAAAAAAATATTCGTCCTCATATTTGTGATAAAAAAATTGCAATCGGCATTTATTGATTGGTTTGCGCAAAAGTGGTCGCGTTTACGGATGATGAGAATTCATTTCTGGGGTTTTTATTTATTTATTTTTTACTAGTAATGGCGGCGATCTGCGATTTTTAGCGGTACTGCAATATTTCAGCGGACATGTCGGAACATTTTGACACTTTTTTGGGACCATTGGCATTTATACAGCGATCAGTGCTATAAAAATGCACTGATTACTGTGTAAATGCCATTGGCAGTGAAGGGGTTAACCTGCAGGGGGCGCACTAAGGGTTAACAGTGTTCCCTGGGCGTGTTCTAACTGTATTTGGGCTGCCCTAACAGGGGAAGGGAAGTGATCACAGTTTCCACTTAGAGGAAGGCTGTGATCACAGCCCTTCCCCCCTCACAGAACGGAGGTCCGTGTTTACTTACACGGACCTCCGGGGGGGGGGGCATCGCGGGTGGCCGGCGGAGATCGAATCCGCCGCACCCGCTCCCTGGCCCTCCCCAGACACAGTGAGCGTGCGGGCGCGCCTCCAGCAGCGCTCGCGCGCTCACTGTGCGCGATCTCACAGTCGCCGTCATATGACGGCGATTTGCGCAGAGGAGCCACTCTGTCGCCGTCAATTGCCGACCAGCGGTCGGCAAGCGGTTAAAATACTTTTCTTCCTTGTAGACAAATGAGCATTGATATTGCTATTTTAAACTGGACATGAGTCATTCTACTGTCTTCAAACTATTTATTTTTTATAACTTTAATAAGACAAAGCTTACTACTAAGTACAAGTCAATAGTGATGTTGGGGTAGGCAGAGTGGAGTTGATTTACTAAACCTTGTGCCAACTCTGCATAGAACCAATAATCCTTTAGATTTTTTTGCCAAAACTTAATTGAAAAAAATAAAGTTAGAAGCTGATTGGTTACCAAGCACAGCTACACCAGATTTTGCACTCTCCAGTTTTAGTAAATCAACCCCAATGTATCATTTTCACTCATTCCAGGCTTAAAGTGATACTAAACACACAGTGTTTACTTTGCATTGTCGCTTCTATTTCTGTAGGGGATGATGGCCCTGTAATTAATTTAATAATAAAAAAATTGAAGTACCCTTTTCCTAATCAAAATACAGCTGTCACATGACCCAGCTCTCTCCCAGCCTGTCTGCAGGGGAACATAAGCAGGAGGAGCTTCTAGTCTTCTGCTTTGGAATAGAGAGTAAAAATAAATAATTAATATCAATAAACTGTTTTAAACTGTCATACAAATATACTGTATATTTAAAATAAATCTTTATTATTTTTTGTCAATAACATTCTGTGGGTATATTTCTGCCAGTCACAGGCTGTGTCATGTCCTTCCAGCCTGTATCTTAGAAGAAGAGGGAGGTGAAGCCTCCATTATTCTATATATAATATCCTGCCCACATTGTGTTTAGCTGGTTAGTGGGCATGGAGGAGGAGCTATACACAGTGTGCACAATTATTAACCAAGTGAGTATTTTGACTAAATCTTAATTTTTATGCATATTGTCCAACTCCAAGCAGTATATATTTGAATGCTTATTGGATTGAGGCATATCAGGTAATGTGTATTTGTGTAATGAGTAAGGATGTGGCCTAGGGAGATCAACACCCTATATTAAGGTGTGTATAATTATTAGGCGGCTTATTTTCCTCAGGAAAAATGGGCCAAAAAAGAGATGTAATTGACCCTGAAAAGTCAAAAATTGGAAAAAGTCTTTCAGTGGGATGCAGCACTCTTGAAATTTCTAAAATATTAGGGTGTGATCACAGAACCATCAAATGTTTTGTTGCATATTGTCAACAGGGTGTTGCAAGAAACGTGTTGAGAAAAAAAGACACAAATTAACTGCTAAAGATTTGAGAAAAATCAAATATGAAGCTACCAGGAACCCATTATCCTCCAGTTCTGCCATATTCCAGAACTGCAACCTGCCTGGAGTGCTCAGAAGAACAAGGTGTCCTGCAGCGGTCAAGACAAGGTCAAGATAAGGAAGGCTGAAACCTGACCACCACTGAACAAGACACATAAGTTGAAACGTCAAGACTGGGCCAAGAAATATCTGAAGACAGTTTTTCAAAGGTTTTATGGACTGATGAGATGAGAGTGACTCTTGAAGGACCAGCTGGATGGGCCTGTGGCTGGATCAGTAATGGGCACAGAGCTCCACTTCCACTCAGATGCCAGCAAGGTGGAGGTGGGGTACTGGAATGAGCTGGTATTAAAAAGTTGAGCTAGTTGGACCTTTTCACGTTGAACATCAACTCAATCAATCCCAAACCTACTGCTAGCTTTTAGAAGACATTTTCTTCAAGCAGTGGTACATGAAAAAGTTTGCATCTTTCAAGAAGACCATATTTGTGAGTGACAATGCTCCATCACATGCTTCAAAGTACTCCACTGTGTGGCTAGCATGTAAAGGACTTAAAGATGAAACAATAATGACATTGTCCCCTTCCCCACCTGATCTAAACCCTATTGAGAACTTGTGGGCCCTTATTAAATGGGAGATTTACAGTGAAGGAAAGCAGTACACCTCTCTGAACGGTGTTTGGGAGGCTGTGGTTGCTTCTGCACAAAAAGTTGACCATCAACAGATGAAGAAACTGGCAGATACCATGAATGGAAGGCTTATGACTGCTATTGAAAAGAAGGGGGGCTATATTGGTCACTGATTTTTTTTTTTTTTTTGAAATGTCAGAAATGTTTATTTGTAAATTTTAAGTTGTTTGTTTATTATTCCCACTTTAGCAGATGAAAATAAACGGTATGGGAAAATTTTCATTTTTCATTTAGTTGCATAATAATTGTGCACACTAATGGTTGCCCTATAATTGTGCTTGCACAGATATTCTCCTAAGAAAGCCAAAACCTCACTTTTACTTTCTTAAATATTCAGGTTTAAGGTTTATTAACATTTTGGATTGATCGAGAGCCCTGTAGTTGTTCAATAATTAAATGAATCCTCAAAAATACAACTTGCCTAATAATCATGTACAAAGTGTAGAGGTTGACGAGGCCTTGTTTTAGAGTTTATTTACTGCTTGTTACAAATATTTAAATAAAATAATATGGCCACAGTTTTACTTTAAAGCTAGGCTCCAGTGTATTAGCAAACCTCTGGGAAGAAAACACAGGCGCCTTCTAAGTGTAGCATGTAATGAGATGATTAAAGTTTAAAAAAAAGTACCGTATTACTCACAAAGGTAATAAAATCACAAGCATATAGCACTGCAGATTAGGTCCTCAACATCACTATCCCAGGGGTGCCCTGTTGGTGTGGAGAGCTGGGTACCCACGATCGGATAAACCGGTGGACTCTGATGCTTCCTGGAAACGTGGAACGCACTGCGGGACAGTCGTGATGTCACTTCCCGGATGCGATGTGTAGACGTAGGAGACACTTTTGCAGAGCATGCGCTCCTTCTTCAGGCCATGACCTGGGCACCTCTGGGATAGTGATGCTGAGGACCTAATCTGCAGTGTTATATGCTTGTGATGTTATTACTTTTGTGAGTAATAATCTTTTTAACATTTAGGCCTCATACACAGAGACGTTTTTTGATGCTGGCGTTTTCTGGCGTTTTTTGCAGCCCTCCATGTTAGTCAATGGCCCCATAAAAACGCCAACGTTTTTGAGCTGTAGATGGTGTCAGCGTTAGTGAGCTGAAACTAGAACCCACAGCCAGCGCGTTCTGAGGCTGTAACGTTTTGGCATTTTTTGACGCCGCTAAACGCCAACTAATACTGTACCGGCGTTAACTGGCATTTTTTGACGCCAACATTTTTAGGTTGAAAAATAGCAGAGGGATGATTTTTTTTAAAAAACGCCTATTGACACCGACGCTCACTAACGCCGATGCATAACGCTGAAAAATGCTGATTTCTTTTCCTTGACGTCGGGCCCGACGTTTTGTTTATTTTTTAAGAAACGTCCGTGTGTATGAGGCCTTATTAAACTCACATGCTACACTTAGAAGGCGCTTGTGTTCTCTTGCCAGTTTTCTCCCAGAGCTGCTTCTTGCACCAACACTGAGCTGCCACTACAGTGAGCTTTTATATGGACCTTTACAGAATTTATATGGATTTTATATGGACTTCATACCTATAACTATCTTCATTGATTTATATTGAGAACTCTAGGCTCAGACTAAGTACCTACAGTTTGCACCAATAATTTTTATTGTATTAGCAAACCTCTACTACCCATCCTTCCTTAAATAACTGCTGGTTATCCAAATGCCCATTTTACTTCACTGAAGCCACAGTCACATGATTACGCTTCTCTTGTCTTCTGTTTACTTCCTAGGGTTGTTCTTTGGGTGTCCATATCAGGACCTGCTTCATGTGTACACCAGTTGTTGGTGGAGACAACACTTTCATTGGCTCATAGGCATCAAAGGAAGGAGAACTCACAGGCTGATGAAGGGACCATTGCCCATAAAAATAAGCTGGGAAAATGTCTGCCCCTGGGCAGCATATTATCTTTCTTCATAGAGGAAACTGTGACTTTGATCCATTATACTGCAGGATGACTAATGCCTCATACACACGGTACGACTGTCATACGACCGCATTTTCAACAATCGGCTGTTGGCGGTTGTGTCTAGCGTACTAACATGATTCAAGTAATCGGCCAACAAAGCTGAACGTAGTGACGTGTTACGAGCCTATAATGAGGTAGTTCAGGTGATTCTGATTTGTGAATTAGGAACACAGGTTTACATGACCGAACACTTCCTGGATTCAGAGCATGCATGTTTGCACTTTCAACTTTTGTTGGGCCAAGTTCTGTACACACGAGTCAACAGTCGTTCAACGTCTTGTTGGCAAACAAAAGTTTTCTAGTTTTCTCAGCCAACTTCTGTTGTATAATTGTATAATTCTGTTGTAATCGCACGTACTAACGGTCAGATTGTCGTACAACAAGGTCTTGTACGACCGTTGTTGTACGACAATCGTACCGTGTGTACGGGGCACTAGGAAGAGGTGTGTGGAATCAGGTAAGCTACTTGATGCACATGTACTATTTACATTTTATTTTTTCCCACAGTTGGGTTTTAAGTAGGAAACAAATTCATTTTTCACAGTTCTTAGGCTGGTCATAGACTGAGAATTCACTGAGAGTGAATTTATTGCAAACATGGGTTGCAGGAAAGAAATTCACTCAACACACAGTGCTGACAGGGGGAAGCACAATGGCTTGATGGGAGGGATTCCCCTTGTCAGCAACACACATCCCCACACATTCCCCATCAACACACTCAGTGATGACAAGGGGATTCTCTTCCGTCGAGCCATTGTGTTCCCCTGGCTGGGGAAGCCATCCTTGCCAGGAGAACACAGTGATTATTGCTAGGGGCTACAATAGCCGCTAACGATAATTGCATGTAAAATCCGGCAGGCTGGTTGTACCCAAGGTGATCGATCAAGGACTACCATCATTGTGCACAGAGTAATATGCAGGACAAGAGGTCTTTGAAGTGGAGTTGCACTAACAGTGAAGTTGGTTAATAACCTTTACATACTTTAACCTACCTCCTTCACAAAACCAGAGTTATTAGAGCTGCCATTTAATACCAAGGTTCTTAAGCCTTTTAAAACAATGTATGAAATCCACATAACAATTTGGGTGTAGTTCCCTGACTAAACGTCTATAATGCACATTGTGGGCAGAAATGCAGTTCGTAATTTCTGGCCAGGCACATAAACAGACTAAAATATTTTTTTTCTTCCCATATTTATTTCATCCCATATTTCATTTTCATTTTAGAACAAAATGTGCACAACAATTGCCTCTTCTTAAAGTGGCCAATGTTAAGTCCCACCATCTGAACTTCCACTGCTCAGGGCAAAGGAGAAGTTCAGAGGGTATCACCTCCTAGTAGATGTCAGTGTACAATAATTTAGGGATTTGAAAAAGATACCAGCAATTTATCAAATTGTGCAATATGTCATATTAGTGAAGAAAACACCAACAGCAAACAGAACTCTAACCAAGCCACAGCTGAGCAATGAGACAGCTTTTCAATTACAACAAATGAATGGTCACAAGACCTATCTAAAGATTCTCAAATCTCTTAATTTGCTGAGTTTATTTTCTATTAAAGGGCATACCATCCATTTTTTTGTACAGAGTAAATGCTATTTTCCATCAATGTATTCATTGAATTTATTGATCTATATTAAGAGAAACCAGATAAAAAATGACATCTAGAGTTGATCATCTTAAAAAATATTTTAGCAGCATGGTGCTGCTCTCTTATTTGGATGCCAGAAGCAAATAATCCCTGAGATGTAGTCAGCCATGTTGCCCTCTATGAGAAGACTCACAAAGAATAGGTTAATAAGCCAAGCCTGCATGTCCTTTCATTCTGCCAGTTAATAATGCTAAAAAAACTAACATGCTCAGCCATGCTTTTGGATTCATGAAGGTCAAGAGGCTGAAAAGGGCTTCTATTATTCCAGTCAAGGCCAGATTAATATCCCATGGAACACCTGGCTCTTTAGTAGACAGCTATAAATATATCATTTGCTGAATGGACATATCTATTAAAAACTACATAAAAAGGATGCCCGTTCTTTAACATGACTCAAGAAAGCAAGAGGAAATTAAACCCTTATAGTACTGTATATTAATACACCTCTCATTTTCATATCAAGCTCCTTAGTATTTGAAATATTTCTTTGTTGGCTGTAACAGGGAACGTGTTTAGTGAAATATGCAATAGATATATAATGGGGCAGGTAACCATAATATCAATTTTTATTCAAATAATCATGCTTCTCATACTTGTAAGAGTATTTCCATATGTATACAGCGTAAAATAGATAAGGGCTAAGCTATAACCATAGTAGACCATTCAAATGCTATGGGGCCCAGCAGTGCAGGGGATCCAGCACTTTCTGGCTACACAGTGATAACACAGATAGTAGTAACATTTGGCAAACACTTTTGGTTATATTGAATATACTGTATATGTAGTTTAGAAATCTTTATATGATTGCTATGCAACGGGATTGCCTTTGAGATGGAGATTACAGAGTAAGAGGGGCCCTTCAACAGAATTGCAAAGGGGCCCTATTACACATACTGTAGTTACATCTCTGAAAATAAATAAACCTTGAGTCTTACTTAGAATAAACCCTTACCAGTCACTGTTCCAAAACCTTAGATCTGGGCATATTTAAAGGCCCATTAACAGCTCACAGCAATGCATCATTGCGTTGCAGTGCCATTCATTTACCATAGCTCCCTGCACTAAACCACATCGCATTGTAATACATTACTTTGAGTTGTGTTGCATTGCATTAAAAAAAAATGTTGCTTGCCTGTATAGCAGTGAGTTTATGGGGAAGGTAAAAGTTCAGTGGTTGATGTGGAGTAGACTTCCCTGAATAGATGAGTTTTCAAGGATCACTTAAAGGTGGAGAAAGTAGGTACGCTACACCTTCCACCAATGTCTAAGTGTACCTTTACGTTAGTTGGCCTTATATGATAATATACTGACCTTGTTGTCTCTATTGACCTGGGATAACTGACTCAGTTTTTCCTGTTTGTGTACTGCCTCTGATATTTCTGTGTTTTATTTTATGATCCAGCCGCTACCTAGCCCAATGGTGCGAATAATGTCTATCCGGGTATCCTCTTGGCTGGGAACTGATATCATCAGCATACCTTGCCATTAACAAGTCTAGAATTTTATCTCTGGCCTTATACTCTTGTTGGGTTATCACTGAGATGGGGAGCAGCTTGGAGATGGGGGTGTAGGGAAGGTGGCTAGGGGATTTTTTTGTTTTTACTCTTATTTTTGTCTTTTGATATTTTTGTGTATCTTGTATTTTCGTGATGTACCTTTAAGGGCACTATTGAACTCTGTTTTGAGGCCCTGCATGGTTTTATATCTCTATATTTGCACTTTTTGGCACATTATCGGTGCAAGGTTCATATTTTATTATGAAATTTTAAATAAGAAAGAATTTTTTTAAAAAGTGGACAAAGTAGGAGAAAGCCAAAGAGATTGCAGTAGGGAACTCTATAGGAGGCAAGCAAGGGAGGAGGTAAAGGGGAAGCTTGAGAGCAGGAGTTCCTAACAGGAGCAAAGAGAACAGTAGAACAGTTTGGGTGATACTTTATTGGCAGTCCACAGAGGCCGGTCTATAAGGGGCGCTTGGGTGCCACCTCTCCGCTGTCTATGAGAAAAAAAAAAAAAGTCAGCCCGGCCTCTACAGGAGGCGCCGGTACATTAACTTTCTTTTTTTTATTTTTCCGGCTCCTTGGCTGTCACCTGAGCCAAGTACTGAGCCTATTGGTCAGCCATTAAAGACTATGGATGTGCGCTGAACAGGCGCACATTCATAGTCTGATTGGCTGCCCTGAGCCTGTGGCTCAGTGTGATTGGATGGCATGGATTGGACGTGACTCCAGCTCCCACGTAGACCGACGAGCGACGGACTGATGGGGACAGGCTCCAGCCCGCTCTCCGCATCCCGATCTCTGCACACTGACAGCCCGCTTGTCCGCATGCAGATCTCTGCACACTCCTGCCTATTAGATGGGGTAAGTGTGGGACTTGTCCTGACTTCAGGGGGGGTCTCTGAAATGTACCCCGCCTGTGGTACTGGCTGCAAAGTACCCCCACCTGTGATATTGGCTGCAAAGTACCCTCACCTGTGATATTGGTTGCAAAGTACCCCCACCTGTAATATTGGCTGCAAATTACCCCATCTGTGATATTGGCTGCAAAGTACCCCCACCTATGATATTGGTTGCAAAGTACCCCATCTGTGTTATTGGCTGCAAAGTACCCCACCTGTGATACTGGCTGCAAAGTACCCCCACCTTTGATATTGGCTGCAAAATACCCCACCTGTGATTTTGGCTGCAAAGTACCCCCACCTATGATATTGGCTGCAATTTACCCCCACCTGTGATATTGGCTGCAATTTACCCCACCTGTGATATTGGCTGCAATTTACCCCTAGCTGTGTTATTGGCTGCAATGTACCCCCACCTGTGTTATTGACTGCAATTTACCCCACCTGTGATACCGGCTGCTATATACCCCACCTGTGATGCTGGGGCTCTATATTGTGTCCTGTGATACTGGCTGCTATATAACCCACCTGTGATGCTAAGCTGTATACTGTGTCCTGTTATGCTGAGCCATATACTGTGTCCTGTGATGCTGAGCTGTGCACTGTGTCCTATGATGCTGAGCTGTATACTGTGTCCTGTGATGCTGGGGCTGTATACTGTGTCCTGTGATGCTGAGCTGTGTACTCCTGACACAATATGTGGTATACAGTTGACGGAGTGGGTCGATTCTATAATGGGTGGGGCTTATTAGAAGTGTGAGGGGTCAAAAAGGAAGGGCGGGGCCTGACACCCCCCCATCCTAAAACTTCACCAGCCACCACTGGCAGTCCATTTAAATAAAAGGGTGGTCTTAATTCAATATGCCTTAATGCACTTCATCAGACTACCTAGGTGTGATCAGGCTCTCACTTCCATCAACCCAAATCCCACATTGATCTGTCCAATCAAATCCATTTAAGAATGCCACCTCTAAAACACTCATCAGTTCTCTAATTATATCACTTCTGTCGTTTTAATTTAAGTCTCAAGCAAAAGTCCTACAAGCACATAGTACGTTGTAAATGTAGAGGTTTTATTATTCTCGGTTATTGGTCATGTTATTAGTAGGAAGTGTCTTTAATAGTGCATTTATTCTTTAATGCGAGCAAACACACAGGAGAGGACCATAGAGCCAGCAGTCAAAAATAACATATGTCTTCGCTCTTCAAAAATAAAGCTAATGGAACAAGACTTAATATGCCGCCCATTTGTAGAATGCATACAAATAATCTTACTTGGAAAAAATGACACTTCCATCACAAAGACATTTGGTACTCTTTATGATGAAGGACTTTGGGGCAGAAAGTGGCTATTGCGACTCGTCCTACAGGGTTTATAAGTGATGTCTCAGTAAACATCCCTTGTGAGTTGCTGTCATTACACGCTGATATCATATTCTCATCTGTTCACAGAAGGCCTGTTATTTTATCTCCATCCGAGCTGAAAGCTAGTGGAATGAAAAGCTCCATTTGACCATAGATTTCCCCCCCTATTGTTTAGGGACGTTTTTTTTTTTACAGTTTGTTTTGTTTTACGTGGAGTTCCTTATTATTCCGCTGATATAAAGCCTATTTGCTCTTGGTTTTACAGGTGGTAATGTAACAGAGGGCCTCATTAAAGGCATCTGCTTCCTAAGTTCATTTTTTATTCTGTTTTTAAGAGCATTTCATCTTGAGGGATTAGGTCAAGAAAGAAAATACCATCAATTTTCTTTTATTGCCTTTTTTTTCAGGTTTTTACTCCGAACTAAGCATTAACTGTGGCCTGGATATTCCCTGAGATTTCATCAAACTCTACATTTACAAACAAAACAAGCGTAACAACGCGCGGTGTTGTCTGAAACCAGCCCCTACTTTTAATAAGGCCAGAATGAGTTCTTAGCAATATTTATGTTGTGTAACCAGATCTACTCTGTAATGGTTTCATACTTGAGCGGATTGTGTGTTTTTTTTTTTTTTTTGCTTGTTGTTCATCGCCATTTGCTCCAGTGGGCATGGAGTGCGCCTAAGCACTCAGCCCGCTGAAATGTGATAAATTCTGTCTCCAGCAGAGTGATTTCAGGCTTATGAATCCGTCATTGTGGAGTTTTTGAACAAGACTTTGCATATTTCACTTGAGATATTGATAACCTTATGCTCTTGCAAGGGTAATAGTTTCTTGTTCATACAAAATCACTTGTGCTGGTTAACCATTAAACTTCCAACTAGTTTTGGGATATTCCTATACCTTCCAGTATATCCATAGTACGTACATTGCCAGAAGTCACCACTTTCCTGAACACACCGGAAGTGAAATGCAGGAGGACAAACTGCATACTGTCAGGAACCATGAATCAGACCAAGATAGAAGTGCAGTAAAATCACACTTTTTAATAAAAGGTAAAATGATATAAACAGAGTAAACATGGTCAAAACAAAGACAGAGTTCGGCAACCAAAGCGGATAGTCAGAGCGAGTAGTAGCCAGTAAAACAGGAGTCTAGAGACCAGCAGGGCCAAACAAATGGAATGCAGGGTCAGGAGCCAGGAGGAGAGTGAGCCGAGCAGGGTCTTGAATCCAGGAACCAGAAGGGAACGTCAAACAGGCAAAGTCTTTCAAAGGAAAACACAGCAGAGATTTCTCCAGAGATGTTGACCAAGGCAAAGGCATCTGCGATCTGATCCAGGCAGTTTATATATAATCAGAGCTGGCTTAACGAGGCAGGATATGGTCATCAGGTGAAACAGAGTAAAAGCGGAGACTGACAATTAACCCTCAGATGAGCAGTTTGCTCCTCCATGACCCCCACCCCTCAAAGGGCCACCAGGTTTGAGGGGAAAATGTCTATGGAAAGCACGGAGGAGCATGTACATCCGAGGATGAGACCCAAGAATGCTCCTCTGAACCATACCCTTTCCAATGAACCAGGTACTGTATGTGCCCACGTAACCTAAGGGTGTCAATGATAGATTGTATTTCATACTCCTCTTGGTTCTCAACCTGAACAGGATGAGGACGTGGTACCAAAGTTTTAACAAGGAGACATGGAATACATTAGAAATTTGCATATTAGCACGCAAGTCTAAAATGTAAGCCACTGGGATGATCTTGCGGAGAATATGAAAAGGCCCAATAAACCATGGTGCCAGTTTCAGTGAGGGAACACAGATTCAGAGGTTGCAAGAAGACAGCCAGATCCTTTCCCCAACTTGGTAAGAAGGTGCAGGTAGGCATCTGTGGCCAGCACGGCATCTGTACCCATCATTGGCACGTTGGAAAGATTCCTGGACCTGTACCCAAGTGGAACGAACACCGCGGAGATCCTCCTCCAATGCAGGAATTCTCTGAGGAACAAATGAGTCAGGCAACATGGCTGTTCGGAAACCATAATTCGCCATAAACTGAGACAATCGGGAAACAGTATTGACGGTACTATTGTGAGCAAACTCTGCCTAATGTAAAAGGTCAGACCAGTTGTTATGGTGGTCAGAAATATAGCAACGTAAAAACTGTTCCAAAGACTAGTTGGCTCGTTCTGCAGCCCCATTGGACTGCGGATGATACGCAGAAGAGAAGAAAAGCTGAATTCCAAACTGTACAGAAAAGGCTCATCAAAACCTGGACACAAACCAGCTACCCCTGTCCGAGACAATCATCTTGGTAAGCCCATGTAAGGGAAAGATCTCCCAAGCAAAAATGGATGCCAGTTCCTTGGATGTGGGCAACTTCTTAAGTGGAATACAATGTGACATCTTTGAGAATAGGTCAACCACCATAAGTGGTGTAAGAGTGTTAGGTAACTCCACAATAAAATCCATAGACAGATGGGTCCAAGGCCGCTCTCCATTGGGTATGGGTTGTAGAAAACTTACTGGAAGATGTCGTGGTGTTTTGTTCTGAGCACACACGGAACAGGCTGCTACAAAGGGGGCTACATCATCGTGGAGATTAGGCCACCCGAACTGTTGGGAAATAGCCCAAATGAGTTGATTCTTCCCTGGATGACCAGCAGCCTTGGGAGAATGATAAGACTGGAGCACAGCAGTACGGAGACTCTCCGGGACAAAGCAGCGGTCACAAGGTTTCTCAGGAGGAGCATGGATCTGAGCAGAAAGGATCTTGTCACCCAAAGGTGAAGTGAGACTGGTACGAATCATAGCCAGAATATGATCAGGAGGTATCACAGGAACAGGAACCGACTATCTTAGAAGTGGAGGAAAACTGTTGCGACAATGCATCGGCCCCTACATTCTTAGTACAGGGTAAGAATGAGACTATGTAATTGAAGCTTGACAAGAACAGAACCCATCGCTCCCTCCTGGGGGAGAGGCGTTTAGCCTCAGACAAGAATGTGAGATTCTTGTGGTCAGTCAAAATGAGAACAGGAACAGTGGTACCCTTGAGGAGATGCCTCCATTCTTTAAGGGCTAAAATGATCGCTAACAACAACAAATTACATAACCCAGGAATTGAACCTGTTCACTATGGAACTTCTCCAATTTACAATACAGGTTATTATCTCTCAGCCTCTGAAGCACACGGCATACATCTGTGTGGTGGCTCTCTAGGGAATGGGAGTATATGAGGATATTGTCAAGATAAATCACCACATATTGCTGCAACATATCTCGGAGGACATCGTTGATGAATTCCTGAAAAAGTGCCGGAGCGCTGCAAAGGCCAAACGGCATTACGAGGTATTCGTAATGGCCTGTCCTGGTATTAACCGCAGTTTTCCACTCATTGCCCATCTTGATCCTCATGAGATTGTATGCCCCTCTCAGATCAAGCTTTGTGAAAATCGGTGCTCCCTTGAGGCAGTCAAATAACTGTGTAATCAATGGAATCAGATAAGCATTCTTAAGCGTGAAGTGATTGAGACCCCTATAATCGATACAAGGTCTCAATTCGCCACTCTTCTTTTTCACAAAGAAGAAGCCAGCACCAGCAGGAGACAAGGATTTGCGGATGAACCCTCTAGAAAGTGCATCTTCGACATACTCCTCCATGGCTTTATCCTCCAAGACAGACAAAGGGTAAACCTGGCCACGAAGGGGTATGGCACCAGGTTGAAAGTCAACTGCACAATCATACGACTGGTGTGGAGGCAAACTACCGGCTTGACCTTTGTCAAAGACATTGCTAAATTCGCAGTATTCCTCCGGCAGGGAGGAGAGTGAAGAGGTGCACAAGACCTTAGCCGCTGTCTGAAAACCTGTCTTACTGCATTGTGGCGACCAGGAAAGAAAAGCACAAAGTCAATCAAAAGAGGCGTTGTGCCTCTATAACCAAGGATAACCAATAACCACTGGAAAATGAGGAAAGCAAATGACTTGGAATTGGAGAATTGGAATTGGTAAAGAGCCCCTACGGCCATGTAGGGACGGAGCAGTCTCATGAGTCACCTGAGCAGGCTGTAGAGGTCTCCCATCAATAGCCTCAATGGCAAGTGGAGTAGCCCAAAGCTGCAGTGGGATCGAGTGCTTAGACACAAAGGCCCTATCTATGAACAGGCCTGCAGCCCCAGAGTCTATTAGAGCCTGTATCTCGAAGGACGACTCAGACCAAGAAAGGGTAACCGGAAACAGGGGTTTACCCTTCTGGATAACTGGGGACATAACAACGCCACCTAAAGGGCTGTCCCCTACAAGATCTCAGGTGCAGGAGTTTCCCGGATTGGTAGGACAAGACTTCAAAAAGTGACTTGCCTGGCCACAATAAAGGCACAATCTCTCCCTCCTCCTAAAGGCGCTCTCATTCGCAGAGAGACATGTGAAGCCCAACTGTGTGGGTTCTACATCACTGACAGGCTCACAAACCAGGAGGTATGGGAGGTGAGGGAGGCACGGATGGGACTACAAAGTTTGCAAACATACAGGAACCTTCTACAAGCACTCCTTAAAGGAAGGTCTCTCTCGTCTGGAGCCAATGAGAATGGTAAATGTGATCAACCTCTCCAGCTCAGTAGGTAAGTCTCGGGCTGCTATCTCATCTTTGATGTTATCCGAGAGACCATGAGAAAAAGCAGCCACGAGAGCCTCATTGTTCCTAGCAACCTCTGCTGCCAGAGTACGGAATTCAATGGCGTAATCAGTAACTGTTCTCGTACTCTGCTTGATGGCATAAGGCTTTTGGCAGTGGTAGTGGAGCATGGGGAAATGTCAAATACCCTTTTAAAGGAGGCCACAAACACTGGGTAACTCTGGACAACAGGTTTTTGCGTCTCCCATAGAGGGTTTGCCCAGGCCAAGGCTCTGTTAGAAAGCAAAGAAATCACAAAGCCTACTTTGCTTCTGTCCATGGGTAATGCCTGGGGCAGCATCTCAAAGTATATCCCAACCTGGTTAAGAAACCCTCTGCATTGAATTGGATCGCCCCCAAATAGCTTGGGAAGCAGAGCAGAACCAAACATACCCCTTATAGAGGTAATATTTGAGGCGGTTGCCTTCACAGAGACTTAAGCATCAGCAGGAGCAGCCTGCGACATAGGTTGTGCCAGAACGGCCACCGTAGAAGGAACCAGGTGAGCAGTGCGATTCAGGAGTGTCTGTAACGCTATGGCAAACTGATCCATACGATGATCCTGCTCATCCACTCTGGAAAAAATATTACTAGCAAGTGGATTGTCTGCATCTTCTGAATTCATGGCCTTCGCCTACTGTCAGGAACCATGAATCAGACCTAGACAGAAGTGCAGTAAAATCACACTTTTTAATAAAAAGGTAAAATGATATAAACAGAGTAAATGTGGTCAAAACATAGCCAGGGTTCGGTAACCCCAGCGGATAGTCAGAGCAAGCCAGTGAAACAGGAGTCCAGAGATCAGCAAGGTAAAACAAATGGAATTCAGGGTCAGGAGCAAGGAGGAGGGTCAGCCAAGCAGGGTCTTGTATCCAGGAACCAGAAGGGAACGTCAAACAGGCAAACTCTTTCAAAGGAAAACACAGCAGAGATTTCTCTAGAGATGTTGACCAAAGCGAAGGTATCTGCGATCTGATCCAGGCAGTTTAAATATCAGCAGAGCTGGCTTAACGAGGCTAGATATCAGATGGGACAGAGTGGAAGCTGAGAATGGAAATTAACCCTCAGCTGAGAATCTTGCTCTGGGAAGGAAGAGCTGAGCCCAGCCCTGACACATACATGAAGTAAAGCCTCTGACTTCCTGCACAAGTGGGAATGGTAAGATCTGCACTCCAATATACACACATTACTCTACAGTTATGTCACCATTGAGATCTGGATTCCAGTGCAAACAACGTGCTCCCCAGTATCCAAGAAACCAATGAGATCTCCACTCCAGCACAAACACCTCACTTTCCAGCGTACATGACACCACTATCAATTACACTCAGGTACTCACTGCTCACTTTTTGGTATCCATACCACCAGTGAGATCTGCAATCCAGCATGCACCCCTCACTCTCCACTATCCACAGCACCAGTAAGATCTGTACTGCAACATGCATCTCATACTCCCCACTATCCGCAGCACCAGTAAGATCTATACTGCAACACACACCTCTCACTCTCCAGTATCCACAACACCAGTGAGAACTGGCCTATAATATACACACCTCACGGCCCACTATCTACACCACCAGAGAGATCTGCACTCTAGCACACATCCCTCATTACCCGCTATTTACAGAACCAGTAAGATCTGTACTGCAACAGTCATTTTTCACTTCCACTATCCACAGCACCAGAAAGATCTGCACTCCAACACACATCTCTCACTCCCCACTATGCACACCAACAGTGAGAGCTGCCCTACAACATAAATTCTTCACTCCCTACTATCTACACTACCAGTGAGGTCTGCATTCCAGCTCACAACCATCACTCCCTACTATCCACACCACCAGTAAGAGATGCACTATAACATACGTCCCTCACTTTCTACACCTCCAGTAAAATATAACTAAGTATAGTGAGATTTGTACTGCAACACACACCCTTCACTCCCCACTATCCGCCCCACCAGTGAGAACTGCACTACAACATACCCCCTCACTCCCTACTATCCCAACCACCAATCAGATATGCACAGCATCATATACCCCTCATTCCTCACTATCCACACCACCAATAAGAGCTGTACTTCATCACACACCCGTAACTCTCCACTATCCACACTACCTGTGATAGCTACACTATAACATACACCCTTCACTTTCTACACCTCCAGTAAAATATGCCCTACAACATACACTCCGCTCTCCTCAATATCCACATTACCAGTGAAAGTTTCACCCCTAGGAAACACCTCTCACTTCAGAGAATACATGTCAGCAGAAAGATTACTCATGCTTCCTACGATATGTAGTGCCTTAATCTTTATTATTACACTACACATTTCATACCTCTCTATTCACTGCAGTACCTCATATTGCTCTGTTACACGCAATACTTCAATCCCGTGCCCTAGCCTCAGTAGACAGAATTACTTACCAGTTATATATTGATACATGTATGTTGTATGCATGTATATATGTCTATTGATACATTCAACTTACACTGGTCAAACATTAGAACCCGATTTTGAATAATTTACTAGTTATATATAGCGCTCACCCCCATGGGGGCTACTGGAAATAACCCAGGTCTTCCTTAATGGTTCAGAGGCTGCCAGGTCCAGGTACCAGTTCCAAAGCACACCATCAAATACATGCTCCATCTAGGGGATGTCTTTTTAAAAGGTTATTACAGTGCTTGAACAGGAAAGAGGGATGAAGGTGCAGGATAGCCCCAAAAACCCAAACAGGTACAGGAGGAAAAATTCTCAAGCAAAGTTCTTCAATAACAGTCTTATGTATTGCTGGAGGTAGAGGGAACAGCCAGCCAGTCTGAGACTCTGTAAAAGCAGTTGCAGTCCTTTTAGCAGCCTCTGGTGTCTAACCCTCAAAGCAAAGGCATACCTGGAGCTCTAGGCAAAGGGTCTACACACAATTTCCAGAGACAGCTCTCCAACAAGCTTCCCTGTGACACTCTGCAGTGAAAGAGGGTCCTTCTCTTGCCCAGTTTCATAAGGTAGTGTCCTCCAGCATATGTATTTCAGGCCCTGAGGCATAACAGCAACAGATCTTCAGAAGCACATGCTACCTCCCAGGAGCAGAGGGCCCAGGAAAAGAGAGCGCTGAGCAAGTCTTCCCAAACATTTATCTTCTCCACAGTCACCTTCTGGGCACCCCTCCCAGGGATTAGCTGAGGTCAGATAAACATTTATAGCCCAAAGATTGATCCTCCCACTTCTTCCAGAGCCAGGTAGGAGTAATCAACCCCCTGATAGACCTGACTAGACCTGAAACAAAAACAAAATCTATCCAGCCAAGGGCAGGTAATACATCTAGGTGAACCGGTACCAAAATGTTTATCTTATATCTAATATGTCTATGTAAAAAAATGCTTGGAAGAAGAGATTGTTGCATTCCTTTGAATTTAACTATAACTGTTGAGCTTATGCCTTGAAAATCCAAATGTAAATCCAATTCTAAACAAAATTACAGTGTATGTAAACTCTAACAATAAATGTATCTTATTTGCTTCTTTTCCTGGTAAATATACAATTTAAAATGTTGTATTATACCTGTTCAACAAGTGCAAAAAAAAAAAGCTGTTCATCTATCCGGAAATCTTGTGAGCTGATACCGTCCTGTGTTCTCTGCCTCTGGACTGTTATAAATTAGCAGGGGGGCGTCAGAAGGGGGCAGTGCCACCGGGTCCCGCTTCTTGTCTATATAAGAACTGTCAAAGCGCAGAGCGGGCAGATGGTGGGGGGCCTCCCAGGAAGCGGATCGTTTATATTTTCTTCTATTTTTCGGGTTCGGTGGGCGCTGTGATTGATGATAAATTTACAACGAGGGAGACTATTTTTTTAATAAACGCCAAAAACTGTTTCTTGTGGTTATTACTTTTTGACACTTTTTTGGTTAATGGGTAGAGGTGTGGTGTACCAGATACCCATTCACATAGGGGGGGTCAGGATATGGGGGCCCCCTTGTTAAAGGGGGTTTCCAGATTCCGATAAGCCCCCCAGCTGCAGACCCAGAAAACCACAGATCAAGGTCGTCCGGAAGAGGCCCCTGTCCCCATCAACATAGGGACAAGGTGCTTTGGGGTGAGGGGGCAGAGCCCCTCATGCCCCAAAGCACCTCTCCCATGTTGAGGGCATGTGGCCTGCTATTGTTTAAGGAGGGGGGACGCTCACTCCTTACCTCCCCTATCCTGACCTGCCGGGCTGCATGCTCAGATAAGGGTCTGGTATGGATTTTGGGGGGTCCCCATGCCATTTTTTTAAATTATGGCATTGGGGGGGGGGGACCCAAAGGGCCTGGTATGGACTGGGAGGGCATGCTGTTTTTTCTTTATTTTTTTTACTGGAGCTATTTTTTTAAGAAGGTAAAACACACCGCTCAGTCAATCAACCAAGTGGAATAATGGACAGCTGTAGGTGCTCACCTCGATTCGCCTCCGCATGCAAGTAAGGAAAATATAGAAATGGCATCAATCCACAGGAGAAGTCCAATGCTTGAAAATGTATTGTGAAATAGCCAGATAATAAAGCAAACTGTAGATGCATTTCCCTCAAATCACTTAAGCTTAAGCTCTAGTGATTCGAGGGAAACGCGTCTACAATTTGCTGTATCCTCTGGCTATTTCACAATACATTTTTTAAGCATTGGTCTTCTTCTGTGGAGTGCTGCCATTTCTGTCTTTTCCTTACTTTTTTTTATTCAGCTGTTGGTGGGGAAACCCATTGATAGCTGATGACTCATCAGTTGTTAAGGACACCGTGGCCGGCTTCCTGGTCCCGCTCCTTAACAACCAGCTTTGCCCAATCAGGGCACAGAATGCACTGTGCAGTTGCATTGCAGGGTGTTTGTCGGAGAAAATTGCCCATCCCTAATTAACACCACCATTCTGAATGACCTCTTTTAAAGAGCAGGCACCTATACTGCATCTAGTGGACAACATTTTTAAAAAAATACACAATATGCCCATCTCTAATCCATTAAAACTGTCACATTTTTTATTTTTTTTATTCTGAAAAGCATGTCTACTGTTGATAAGTCCTATAAGTACCTAAAATTGGAAGAATTAAACAAAGTTCAAGCAGGAAAAAATTATGTAACAAAGAAAAAAGAAGAGCGACTTTTTTTTTCATGTTCAGATTTACAGCCTACTACCTGACATAATAAATAGCTCTGTTATTTTTTTACAAAGAACCTCCTCCTTAACATCAAGCACCATATCATCTGAAATACTGTCACACAAACATTGGCGTCTGGTGTCTTTAGCACTTTGCTATAATTCTCTGAGACAAAGTATGATACAGGAGTGAAAGACAAAGTGACTGGCCAGTCTAAGATTTACACATCTCCATAAAAACCATTGAAGAGTTTCAAACATTCTAAACACAAAATGCAATAAACCAGGAATGATCACCAAGAGGCCCTCATTCTTTATAGAGGCCACACTGGAGGTAATCACGGGTATTGGCGGTAATTTTTATTAATGCAAATATATTAGAAGACCATCAAGTAAAAAGCTTTAAAAAATATATGATCGCGTGTATGCTCTTCTTTATTTTGCAGATTTGGGCAGCATAGTAATGGTAACGATCACCGAATGCATATATTTTTACAGATAAATGACTTTTTCTTAGTAATTCCACAGAGAAGAAAAATGCAGGTAGTTTCTGGTGCTACATAAGGCTAGGTTCACACTAGTGCAGCTGCAATCTGATCAAAATATCAGTGCGATTATGTAGTGTGGCTTGGTTGCATTTTGACGTGTTTTTGGCACTTTTTTTATATTACTGTGTTTTTTGGTAGCGGAAGGAGACTGGATGCTGTTTGTAAAGGAGTCGGCACCCATCCTAACAACCAATGACTCACCCCTGCTGTCAGCTATGATGGGCAGCCTTGCTGGTCTTTAAGAATGCACAGGTGGTAGGATAAGGGTGGGCAAACATGGCACCATGAGGAGGCCATGAAGCTTTGCCTGTCAAAAACTGTCTGAGCTTTGGCTGTAATAGGAAGGTTTGGAAGACTCTTGCAGGTATCTTTAGGTACCTATATGTAAGTGGGGTGCAGCACAGTGCGGCAGGAACAGCAATTCACAAATTCACAAAAAAACCCAGTGGGTAATCATCCCAACTGGGAATGCTCACAGTTCCAACAGTGCATGGAGAGCAGAATGCAGCTGAACTGACAGCATCTGTAGAGAGGGAAAAAATTATGCCTGGGCATCTTGTGCACAAACAGGCAGGTGTCAAGGGAAGTTGTGAGCCCTAAGCTCTTCCTCCCCATCAGGAACCTCTCCCTTCCACTAGTTCTGTCTCTACCAGACAGGGTACCTGTCCCTACTCTACCTACAAATGCGTGCCAAACCTGGGAGCAAGGGCCTTAAATAGGCTCTGCCTGACCTAAGGTGGCTGCCAGTCACATGAGGTGGCAGCATCCAATTGGATGTTTCCCCAGTGACCCAAGAAACCATAGAGGAACTATTTGTTAAAAGCACAATGTTGCTGTATCATGCAGGTTTTGACAATGCAGCCCCAGGTGTTTTCAGTGGACCACAGAATGGCCTACTAGAGGTCAACATACAGTAGGAGGCCTGAAAATCCTATGGCCAAGTACATCTCTGTAAACTAACAAAATAGCAATTTTGCCCCTAAGGTTTTTAGGTTTAGTGAGCCCCTGGAAGACTTACTTGCTCTGTACAGTACATCTGAGAGTCAGATATTGACAAGCCCAAAGAGGGCAAAAGGATCATATGGTGGACCAAATCTTTCCTCCATTACTAGAAAAAAATGATGGTATTATGCATAACAGTTCCCCTAATTTACCTGATAGTCAATATGTGCGCACAGGGGCTCATGGTCTGCACTTTACACAACAACTGCTTGGGTGACAATGTCACTACATGCATGATTTTTTTACCTATAGTCTATTTATATTTATTTTTTTTTGTATAATGAAGTCATATTTTTTTAAATTACCTGTCAGTCTAGAGTGCCTTGAAAGTCCGACCTCAAGGGCGTTATTTTTGGTCCTAAATGTTTGCTTAAATACAGGCGCTATTCCTCCCACTGACACTAATGATGGGGCATTATTCCTGCCACTGACACCAACAATGGGATATAATTCCTTCCACTATCACCAACAATCGGGTACTATTCCTCCCACTTACACTAATGAAGGGGCATAGTTTCTCCCACTGACACCAAGAATGGGACATAATTCCTTCCACTGTCACTAACAATCGGGTACTATTCCTCCCACTCACACCAATGATGCGGTGCTAATTCTCCCACTGACACCAAAGATGGGGCAGTATTCCTCCAACTGACACCAATGATGAGGCACTATTCCTCACACTGATACCATTGATGAGGCACTTTTCCTCCCCCTGACACCATTGATGGGGCACTATTCCTCCCCCAATACCAAAACTGGGACATTGTTTACTCCCAATGGGCACAGCCCGCCCCCCTAACGTCTCCACGACAGTAAACTGGCCTTTTGTTTAAAAGGTTTGAAGAACCCTGTTCTAGACTATGGGACATGCTAAACATTCTTTCATATAAACGGAACTGTAACATACTGTAGATTTGCTTGGCTTTTATTGACTAAATCAATGTTTGTCAAAGGTTTGGAGACCCCTATGCTTGACTATGGGACATGCTAAACGTTTTTTCGTATAAACTGAACTGTGACATAGATTTGCTTGGCTTTTATTGACTAAATCAATGCAAGTCAAATGTAGACCTCCACAGTATAATGAGAAAACCAAGCAAAATAAAATAGTTAAACAATCGGATACTATTCCTCCCACTCACACCAATGATGAGGCACTATTCCTGCCCCAATACCAAAGATGGAACAATGTTTACTCCCACTGGGCACAGTCCAGCCCACTAAAGTCTCCACAACAGTAAACTGACCCTTTGTTTCAAAGGTTTGGAGACCCCTGATCTTGACTATGGGGCATGCTAAACGTTATTTCATATAAACTGTCCTGTAACATAGATTTGCTTGGTTTTTATTGACTAAATCAATGCACGTCAAATGTAGACCTCCACATTATAATGAGAAAACCAAGCAAAATAAAATAGTTAAACAATCGGATACTATTCCTCCCACTGACACCAATGATGAGGCACTATTCCTTCCCCAATACCAAAGATGGAACAATGTTTACTCCCACTGGGCACAGTCCAGCCCACTAAAGTCTCCACAACAGTAAACTGACCCTTTGTTTCAAAGGTTTGGAGACCCCTGATGTTTCCCAGTCAAATGACAACACCTCT
>BLSH010161854.1:1404239-1447290 GCA_018402905.1 Glandirana rugosa | reverse complement strand
TGACTGGTGGTGGTCACTGATGGGTGACGGGTGACAACTGACTGGCAGTGGTCACTGAAGGGTGACGGGTGACTGGCGGTGGTCACTGATGGGTGACGGGTGACTGGCGGTGGCCATTGATGGGTGACTGGCGGTGGTCACTGATGGGTGACGGGTGACTGGCGGTGGTCACTGATGGGTGACTGGCAGTGGTCAGTGATGGGTGACGGGTGGCTGGTGGTGGTCAGTGACGGGTGACATGCCACGGTCACTGATGGGTGATGGGTGACAGGTGCTCTTTATGATGGCAGTCTGAGGACAGGTACACTTTATGATGACAGGTACCCTTTATGGGGGCATATGTGGTGACTGTTGGGGTGACAGGTGCATTGGGGGGGCAGGGGGGGTCAGTGTCAGTGTGCTTTTACTTTGCAGATCAGTAACTCACTGATCCCAGCTCTTCTCTCCTGACACTGGACACTGTGTGAGGAGAGAAGAGCTGGTAACAGTGAGTTACCGCTCTGTTTACACTGGATGTGATCGGCTGTGAAGTAGATCACAAGGTATCAGCCGCCGGCCGGCGGCTGATACTAGTGTCGGTGACAGGCAGTGTTCCCCAGGAACACGCCGCCACCGACGCGCAGGCACAGCACGCTCCCGATCGCGCGCATGCGCCGTGCGAACGGCGGGCGTGCCATTTGTGATCAGCTGTGACTTCGTCACGGCCGATCACGTGGTGAACAGCCATAACCAATGGCTGTTCACCCCTGTCGGTGAAGCGGCGTGTCCTGGGGACACGCCGACACCGACAGAGCCAGGATGCGCGTGCCCGATCGCGCACAATCCCGGCTTAAAGGGATGACGTCATATGACGTCCACCCAGAGCAATAGCAGGTCCGCTCCGGTGGGCGGTCCTGAGGTGGTTAATAAATGCTGATTGCGATTTTTTTTATCGCAAATATGAGGAAGAATATAAATCGGCCAAAACTGATGAAAAAAATGTTTTTTTGTATTTGTATTTTAGCAAGAAGTAAGAAATTTGTGTTTTTTTGCAAAATTGTCGCTCTTCTTTTGTTTATAGCGGCGATCAGAAATGACACAGCGATGATCAAATACCACCAAAAGAAAGCTCTATTTGTGGGAAAAAAAGGACGCAAATTTAGTTTGGGTACAACGTCGCACGACTGCGCAATTGTCAGTTAAAGCGACGCAGTGCCGAATCGCAAAAAGTGCTCTGGTCCTAAAGTGTGAAATCCTTCCGGTGCTGAAGTGGTTAATGAATTTCGTTATTTCTGCTTTAAGGAACTAAGAATAGGTGGAGACATCTCCCTGTTGTGTTTGATTTCCCTTTGGGATCCTGGGATGCTTCATAGTTAGGTTGGCCTTTTTCATCAATATTGTAAGTTTATGATAATTCATTGTTTTGTTATTTCATATCATTTTCAATCAAATGCATTGTGGTTATCCCTATATCTATACTAGTTTGTTAATATATTGTCTTTTGTAGAAACTACCCTTTTTGCATTAAAAATGAAACGCATTGGGGGTTCACTTCCACACTTCCATGATTTCAGTGCGGTTTAGGGGTATACATAAACTATATTACCAAAAGTATTGGGATGCTTCCCTTTACACACACATAAACTTTAATGACATCCCAGTCTTAGTTTGTAGGGTTCAATATTGAGTTGGCCCACCCTTTGCAGCTATAACAGTTTCAACTCTTCTGGGAAGGATGCCCACAAGGTTTAGGAGTGTGTCTATGGGAATGCTTGACTATTCTTCCAGCAGTACATTTGTGAGGTCAGGTACTGATGTGGACGAGAAGACCTGACTCACAGTCTTAGCTCTAATTCATCCCAAAGGTGTTCTATCGGGTTAAGGTCAGGACTCTGTGCAAGCCATTCAAATTCTTCCACACCAAACTCATCCATGTCTTTATGGAACATGCTTTGTGCATTGGTCCAAATCATTTGGTGGGGGGGGGGGTTATGGTGTGGGGTTGTTTTCCAGGGAATGTGCCTGGCCCCTTAGTGCCAGTGAAGGGAACCCTTAAGGCAGCAGCAGAAGAAGACATTTTGGACTATTTCATGCTCCCAACTTTGTGGGAACAGTTTTAGGATGGCCCCTTTCTGTTCCAACATGATCACGCACTAGTGCACAAAGCAAGGTCCATAAAGACATGGATAAGCGAGTTTGGGGTGAAGGAACTTGATTGGCCTGCACAGAGGAAAGGCACTCTTCTAAGTTACCTCCCTGACAAAAATTCCCAGCTGCTTTTATCTCCTGTGTCGGAAAACTTGTCAGCAATGGAGCAGCAGAAAGACACGGGACTAAGAGATTTGGAAAAAGATAAGTAAACACTACAGATACAGTATCTCACAAAACTGAGTACACCCCTCACATTTTTGTAAATATTTTATTATATCTTTTCATGTGACAACACTGAAGAATTGGCACTTTGCTACAATGTAAAGTAATGAATGTACAGCTTGTATAACAGTGTAAATTTGCTGTCCCCTCAAAATAACTCAACACCATTAATGTCTAAACCGCTGGCAACATAAGTGAGTACACCCCTAAGTGAAAGTGAAAATGTCCAAATTGGGCCCAATTAGCCATTTTCCCTCCTCTGTGTCATGTGACTCATTAGTGTTACAAGGTCTCAGGTGTGTTAAATTTGGTGTTATCGCTTTCACGCTCTCATACTGGTCACTTGAAGTTCAACATGGCACCTCATGGCAAAGAACTCTCTGAGGATCTGAAAAAAGAATTGTTGCTCTACATAAAAATGGCCTAGGATATAAGAAGATTGCCAGGTCCCTGAAACTGAACTGCAGCATGGTGGCCAAGACCATACAGTGGTTTAACAGGACAGGTTCCACTCAGAACAGGCCTCACCATGGTCGACCACAGTAGTTGAGTGCACATGCTCAGCACCATGTCCAGAGGTTGTCTTTGGGAAATAGACGTATGAGTGCAGCCAGCATTGCTACAGAGGTTGAAGAGGTTGGAAGTCAGCTTGTCAGTGTTCAGACCATACGCCGCACACTGCATCTAATTGGTCTGCATGGCTATCGTCCCAGAAGGAAGCCTATTCTAAAGATGATGCACAAGAAAGCCTGCAAACAGTTTGCTATAGACAAGAAGACTAAGGACATGGATTACTGGAACCATGTCCTGTGGTCTGATGAGACCAAGATAAACCTATTTGGTTCAGATAGTGTCAAGCGTGTGTGGCAGCAACCAGGTGAGGAGTACAAAGACAAGTGTGTCTTACCTACAGTCAAGCATGGTGGTGGGAGTGTCATGGTCTGGGGCTGCATGAGTGCTGCCGGCACTGGAGAGCTGCAGTTCATTGAGGGAACCATAAATGTCAACATGTACTGTGACATACTGAAGCAGGGCATGATCCCCTCCCTTCAGAGACTGGGCTGCAGGGCAGTATTCCAACATGATAATGACTCCAAACACACCTCCAAGATGACCACTGCCTTGCTAAAGAAGCTCAGGGTAAAGGTGATGGACTGGTCAAGCATGTCTCCAGACCTAAACCCTATTGAGCATCTGTGGGGCATCCTCAAATGGAAGGTGGAGGAGCACAAGGTCTCTAACATCCACCAGCTCTGTGATGTCATCATAGAGATGTGGAAGAGGACTCCAGTGGCAACTTGTAAAGCTCTGGTGAACTCCATGCCCAAGTGGGTTAAGGCAGTGCTAGAAAATAATGGTGACCACACAAAATATTGACACTTTGGGCCCAATATGAACATTTTCTCTTAGGGGTGTACTTACTTTTGTTGCCAGCAGTTTAGACATTAATGACTGTGTTGAGTTAAGCCTCGTACACACGGAACGACGATCGTACGTACGATCGTCTCAAATCGTATGTTGGCTGTTGTATCTAGCATACTGACTGCACTACACGATCGTACGACCAAAGAAAGAACGTTCAGGTGCATGTAATTAGCATCCGGCCGTTCCTGACTTATGAGCATGCGTGTTTTGCACAATACAACTTGTTGGACCAACTTCTCTGTACACACGATACAATGGTCGTATGACCGCTTGTTGGTACTACCAAGTTTTCTTGTTTGCTCATACAACTCCCGTTGTACGACCGTTGTACGTCGGCTGTTCTAATCGCGAGTACTAACGATCGATTTCGCATACAACGGTCGTTCGTACGACCTGTTGAATACGATCGTCCTCCCGTGCTTTATTTTGAGGGGCCAGCAAATTTACACTGTTATACAAGCTGTACACTCACTACTTTACATTGTAGCAAAGTGTAATTTGTTCAGCGTTGTCCCATGAAAAGATATAATAAAATATTTACAAAAATATGAGGGGTGTACTCACTTTTGTGAGATACTGTATATGTGCCCAGGTCAGACTTCATGAATGGAGTTTACAACCGCTTTAAATCTTTTTGGTGCAAATAAAATCCCACCCACCCATTATATTTTGCACTAGGTGAAGACATCTACTGGTAAAAAATGAAAACTACATCAGGAATTTCACTAGATGCAAACAATGTAAGCCCCCTTTCACAGTTGTGCGACCCGATTTTACAGCAATTTTACCGTCATTTTGACGCGATTTGGGATCAGTACAGCTTTGGCCCGACTTTGCTGCAACTTTGGCTCAATGAAAACATTTTACAAAGTTGTTCAGAAGTAGTACAGAAATCGCATTTATATTATTCAGGTGCGATTTGCATGAGACTTTGAGGGTTTAACATTGAAGTCTATGGGCCTCAAGTTGCATCAAAGTTGGACCAAAGTAATGCAGGGACTACTTTGAAATCGGCACGACTTGAAAGTCGTACAGATATGAACGGTACTCATTGGAAATAATGGGGAACGACTTGTCATGGGACTTTGCAGTCCCAAATCGCAGGACAACTCGCACAAGTGTGAAAGGGGTGTAACACCCTGTTACATGTCCATTTGTCCACACCCATTTTTTACCATCGCATTTGCCACAACCTGTAACTGGTAAGCACATGCTGCTTATGATTCTGTTAGTTAGCATAGTATTGATGCACAGGTTCACTTTAAGTTGCGACTTTATTGATTGTTTCCTGCAAATCTTGCAGAACATCCAATGGTATATTCAATTTGTTTGTTCCTTTCCAGCTGCTTTGTAACACATTTCCTGCTTGGAACACACACAGCATATCTCTACACGAATATCAGAATATGTTCATTAGCATGCTGATCCTGTCCCCAACAGCAAAGGGGTTGCCACTGCAAAGGGCAGAGGAGCAAAAGACTTGAAAGTGGTTAGCAAGGTGTAGTAATGAAGAAGCGAGCTAGAAAGTCTTTATCAGATGAGTGGGGATTTGTCAGAGATTAATAGTATTCCATTGTGATTTCCATATCTCACAAAAGGCACATACCCTGACAGGGTCCAATTACTTTCAACAAGCAGGGCTTGCTACATGGAGCCTCTGAACCGGAATGGCCCCTGCGATGTGTTAGGCTTTCGTAGAGCCAGATAACAGCTCGGTGGTTCCCTCTGATCACTGCCTACCTTAAATGAGTTAATCTCGTTTTACAGATGAATTGTTATTTTGTCTCCCGCAGGCTGTGATTACCAGATAAAAGTACAGTGTTAACAGGAGGTCTGGGTCTTTTCAACAACGGATTCTACATTCAGCTGGCAAGTTCCACATTCCATTTTTTTTTTCTTACATTTAATGAACTCTACCTCCAACGACACGGGAGGGAGATACGACAAAATAACAGGACGAGATAAAGTTTTTACAAGAGGTTCGTGGCTAGCGGAGAGAGCTGGCTGGATCTAGATTTCATTAGTACGGGCTTTCGTGAACGCACGCGGGTTCCTCGGCTTTAAAAAGAGGCTTTGTGCTTTTTTAAACCTTTTGATATGAAATAACTAGAGTGCATCGGGATGATTCTACCTCTACTCATTAGGAAATAATTGGGGGAGAGACAGATTTGTGGGCCCCTGCCTTGATTTCGTGGAATGCAGGAGTTTACTTTGGCCGATCGCTGGGTCAGATTGTGGACTCGGCGCGGCCAGATGAAAGGTCAGGCCTTGGAGTATAGGAATGTTGAGGATGTTTGTGTAATTTGTGTGTGTGCTGATGCCATAAGAAAAAGAGTTGGCATTGCCATAGCGAAAATCCACCAGAAAATATAGAGTACATTCTTTAGGCTACTTAAAAGGTTAGTTCCCCTTTCCCAAATAAAAGTCCTTGTGCAGATAGGGGTACCTGTAGACGAACATTAACTGTGCAGTTTAATTAAAATGTAATAATGCCCCTGCTGTTGGCGTAGGTCAATAATGTACCTCATAAAGCCTGGTCGAAAAACTCTCAGAGATGGCATTGCCCACCCATCCTGCCTTGTTGCTAGGATGTTGCTGAGATGATCCCTGCCGTTACTGCTTGTCTTCTTCATTATTACCGAATTCAATATCACCGATTCAAATCCCTACACAAGTGCAGTTTGCAGTGAGCTCAGAGCTACTGTAACAGAGAAGGGGGTCACGCATGAACAGGCATTTGATAGTAGGGGCGAGCAGTAACAGCAGGGATCATCTTACACCATTTTTTGGGAAAGGTGAACTAACCCCAGTAGTCTCCAACCTGTGGCCCTTTGCTTGCCTTTATCTGGCCCCTGGGACACTATTCCAGCCACAACTGACACCAATGATGGGGCACCATTCCTCACACTGACACCAATAATGGGGTGCTCTTCCTCCCACTGATATCAACAATGGAGCACTATTATTCCTAATTATACCAACAATGGGGCACTATTGCTCCCATTAAAACCAATTGTGGGGCATTTTCTAGTCCCACTAGTCACAGTCTGGCCTGCTTAAAGTGTGAAGAATAGTAAACTGGCCCTTTATTTAGAGACCCTTGCTTTAGAGTATATCTAAAACAAAACCTTTTCTTTCATTCTAGATAGAGTAGGTAAAGAATATCTCTTAGACAGTTGTCAAAGGAACAAGTGTTCTCATTGGAAGATTTCCTTTCTATTCCTGATCTGGGGGCTACTCACAAATGTTGGATTTTTCCTCAGTTAAGTTATACTACAAGTATTTCTTCTAACGCAACAAAATAATTAGTGATGTCAGCAAAACCATTTTGCTGATGATCCAGCAGAGCAGCAACTGCCATTTGCATCATTGGAGATATATTTGCATTCCCCATAGTGTTTAGTAAACAAGCAAAGGGGTCCAACACAGCCCCATATTAGAGGCATAATGCAAGCTACCCCCACTTCGGACCTCAGAAGAAGCCTTGGGGATCCCACATTACTTACCAGCATAGGGGATAAAAGTTGGGATTCTCTACCCTTCTCACATTATAATGTTAGTAGCAAAATATTATCCTACCCCAATAAGAAAGTTTAAGAAGTACACTACTGCCTTATTGAGGCAATGGTGTCACAAAGAACATGGAACTCCAACACATAATACCCATCTGATCTTGAACATGTAAGGAACATGGGCTTCCTTAATAAGATGTCCACCAATAAACTTGTCCCTCATCCCTAGAAACAACCCATTTAATTTAGCTAAATCCCTGAAGCAACCTTTATAAAGAAGAGAAAGGTGAAAGCAGACTTGCAGTAGGTTGGTTTGTTCTTTAAATTGATTGAGAGGTTGATGTTTTTCAAGTGGATCTCATCCTAATCCCTAAAATGTAATATTTAAGAAAGGTTCCTGTGTTGCAGCCATCCAAATGCCATCATCCCTAATTATATCAAATTTGTATAGATACCCTCAGGTTGGGATTTTAAAAGGCACAAAAAGCAGGTATAGTAAACATATAATCTTTATTTATTACAAACATTAAAAATAGAAAAATTGTAATCAAGTGAACAGGAATAAATGTCATAAACAAATAGAATAGGCCAATTAGCAAAACAGATGCACAAGACCTAATGCATTTCAGTACATTTAGACCTTCAATAGAGGTATTATCTTGTACAAAATGGGTCACATAATTCCATTCCAAAAGAAGAATAGGTATTCCAGAACAAAGAAGGAAAAACATCCAATGAGATTAAAATTAAAAATAAAGCAGGGTTGTGAATTGGGAAAAGCTGCCTCCTGGGACCATGCCCTCCTGGACCAAGCCGAGCACCCCCTCCAACAAGAAATCCAGGTACCACCACAGGAAGAGGAGGCCAAGATATGCAAGAGTGATCTGACGTGACCACAGGGGGGCAATACACCAAATCCTGGGACTGATATGGACAGCAGGAAGTATGGCAGTGAAGTCAAGTGCTTTAAAACCCTTACAAACAAGGGGAACTTGCAGAATAGGCACTATTCAAAAGGTATATGCCCAATGTTGACTGGCCATTTGAAATAATAGTGTCTTGAAACTGGATCTAAATAACGGGATGACCCACAAGAGTGCCAAGCGTCTCCTTCTGATCAAGTGC
Source organism: Glandirana rugosa (assembly GCA_018402905.1). NCBI lineage: Eukaryota > Metazoa > Chordata > Amphibia > Anura > Ranidae > Glandirana > Glandirana rugosa. The sequence continues at coordinate 1,438,876 of BLSH010161854.1, read as the reverse complement.
CGACTATGTAATATGAGCTTTAATGTGTAAATGTAATTCCAAATGTTGCTCTTTTTAAAGTGGTTGAAAACCCTTCCATATACCCAGTGAAGTGACTGGCCTCGGGTGATACACAGAGATTAAACAAATCCTCAAAAAATTACCTGCAGTCTTCTCTCCTCTATGGCAGTTCACAGTCCAGAATTTATAGCGCTTGTCTGAGATTTCAGAAAACGAGTTGGAGAGCCGAAGTTACACTCTACAGAGCTCAGTGAGGAGAGCTCTGAGAGCTGATTGGAGAGAAGGGACACACCTCCTTCCCACAGCACACTGGGACAGAGCTGAGGCTGTCAACCAAGGGCTGTGTGCTTGAGCTCCCTCCCCATTACCTATTTTCTCTAGGTGTCAGGAAAACTTACCAGAAGTGATTCACGCTGACAGCAGAGAAACAAAGCAGCAGACAGAAATGATACTTGGTGCTTTTAATTGAGACAAGTGCACAATATAGAGGGATATGCTTTGTTCATATTTCATGTTCAAGGTTTACAAACACTTTAACAACTTAGTGCCCGCCTGCAATGTACCGCAGACGAGTGGCCACTGTAGGCAAAGCTACATACCCATATCTCCCTGCCTACTTCTGGGTTTGGGGCACGTCTACACAGAGGGGGCATGCTGATTGGCTATGTACATTCATAGCCCAAACCTCTGTGTTGACATTCAACCCAGAGCTCTGTACACAGGGAACAATCTCAGTTTCTCATCCCTGCAAACCAGGTTAGTGAGTTAGTAAAAGAAGTACACATTACACATAGTTTGGCACATATTTAACCCCCTAGGAGACCCTAGATGTTAACCCCTTCCCAGCCAGCCTCATTAGTACAGTGATGATGTGCAGTATTATCACTGATCACTGTATTAATGTCACTGGTAATGTCAGTGGTAGTTTGTCAGTTCCCCCCAGCGCCAGTTAGTGTCAGATTGCCTGGTGCACTGCTGCAGTCCCATTATAAGCCGTTGATTGCCACCATTAGTAGTATAAAAAAATACATATCAAAAACATGTAGCAATAATACATTTTGGCCAAAATGTATGAAACAAATATATATATATATATATATATATATATATATATATATATATATTTTTTATTGGATATGTTTTATAACAGAAAGTAAAAAATATTGTTTTTTTTTAATTTTCAGGTTTTTTTCCTTCTTATAGCAAAAAATAAAAAAACCCAGTGGTTATCAAATACCACCAAAAGAAAGCTCTATTTGTGTGGGAAAAAAATGCTATAAATATCAATTGGGTACAATGTTGCATGACCGCGCAATTGCCAGTTAAAGTAGTGCAGTGCCGAATAGCAAAAAATTGCCTGGTCATGAAGGGGGTAACATCATCTGGAGCTCAAGTGGTTAAGTATGTGACTAAGCAAACACCTGGAGATCCTACCATATAGTTCCTCATTCAAGTACTTCCCGGTAAGGGGTGACAACTGTCTCCTAATTGTCCTCCTGTGTTATATGCCTGCTCAAGACTACAACTTAGAGTGGGTGTCAATGTTGTGGCAATGTTTACTTCGAATCCAAAGAGCAGGCAGGAGGTGGAGTAGTGGCACGAAGAACTGAGAAATGATTTTACCTATAGCACAGCAGTGATCATAAAAGTTTGTGCTTTTTTATCCAAACGCCTCATCTCCTTTATACTGGCGGGCACCAAGTTATCCATCGCCAGGGCCTGGAAACGACCCTCTGTCTCTTTTCTCCAGACAAAGAGAAAAATATCATGGATAATGACACAAGAGAAAATAGCCAGCATTCTTACGGACACAGAGGAGAAACATGATGCAATCTGGGAACCTTGGCTTGCATACACGGTCCAGGTATAACCCAGCCTGAGACGGCCGGGGACTCTGACTCTGGCATTGGGCTTTATCTTTCTCTGACACCACCCCCCCCCCTCTGTCCTTATCCCCCCTGCTGTCCTTTACCCCCTCTCTTCTTCTGCCTAACCACTCCTTCTCTTTCTGCTCTACTCTTCTTCTCCAATTCTTTAGACATGCTTATCAATGGGATACAGACTCTTCAGAGCATTTGGACTGTGGCCATAGCCTACAGATTCCTTTCTTTCTCCTTTAAGGAGGTTAGGCCCTCAGGGTGAGTCATTAATATACACTTTGGGTCATCTCCTAGTGGCAATGTTAACTATTAGGAGCGATACGTAGCTAATGAATCCTTATTTCTTTCTCACCTGCAAGTACTGCTCCTGCGGGCCTAGACAGCCCTGCTGTCTACAACGAGGGGAGCACTTGCTTCCCTATGTAAAGATCGTCTCTCCTTCTAGAGAGTGGCGATCTCTGGCGGGCGGTTTGGGGTCTAATTAGGTCTACCTCTTTCGGGGGTGGGCGGGGCAGACTTGGTCCCTTGGTCTCGGCACAGCAGGTTCCCATTTGGGGTGCAGGGCCAGGGGGCTGGGGCTGCGCCCTTTGCAATCCCCCTGACCGCCGGACAGAGTCTTCGCTCACAGTGGTGATTGGGTTAGCTATTGTTATTTAGTAACATATTTTGTATATCAATAACATGACTTAGGCTCGTCTATGATTCAGCTTCTCTCAAGTCTAGAGATATACCTATGTACTGTTCCTGCTATGTATTGATATTTCTTTTCATCAATAAAAATCTATTGAAAATAAAAAAAGTTTGTGCTTTTATTTATGAACCTTTAACCGCAGAAGAGTATCTACAGTATGAGATTTACCAGTAAACTAAGCGTTCAGCTGGAGTAGACCTTTAATTAGAATTTCAATTTCTAATTAATTACTGCAAATTACAGCACTCCAAAGCAATATTATCACAGGGTGTCTAATCATTCAAAGGCCATAATTATAGTAATTGCATAACTAATAGCATATTTCACAATATGTATGAAGGTACCAAAAACAAGAACTATTTTATTGCAACAACCTACATACTTTGTATACTTTCTATTATTCTGAGAAAGTGAAAGGGTTCAACTGGTCATTGTTACTGCCAAAACAAAAATTGTCCTTGTTAATGTCAGTCCGGAAAGACATGAGTGTTATAGTCACCGTTTGCAAGTATTGTAGATGTGATGGTCAAGGTCTTTCTAAAAATCGGGTATTTCATGGGTAGGTCCCCTATTTATTACAATGAGCACCTGACCCCCAGGATTTTGTGGGCATAGCCCATTATGCCCACATTTTATCCACTGTCCATTGTAATTGGTGTAATGGGACCCATCCTCTCAGACTCTAATTACATACTGACATCATAGGCATGTGCACAGGGCATGCCAGGTGTGACCCTAATCACCCTGTGTGGCGCAGTCCCCGTTTAGACCCCTGATATTTCACCAAAGCCCTCTAACGGGGGCTCCTAAAAAATTGTAAAAAAAAAAAAAATTGTAAAAAATAATAAAAAAATAAAAATAAAAACTACTGACACCATTCACTGGCCTACCAACATCAACCTCTGCCCTACTGATACCGTCCATTGCTCTACTGACACTGTCAGTATATATACACATGTACAAACACGCATATGAGTTTGAGCTTTGTGTGCACACCCTAATACAATAGGCTGTGCACATCTATGAGTGACATAGCCAATGTTGAACAGGAAAGGTCATGCTGCTCTGATTATATCAACTGACAGTAGGACTTAGAAGGACTATACCAGGTGGTTGGGGGGTCCACTACTGTGCAAATTGTCAGTTGTTCACAAATTTGGCCATATGATATATTTTAGCTCAGTCATTCTATTAACAGATATAATTGCCCTTAATTGTAGGGTGACATCTATATAATGTATTTAATATGTTAACTGCCCTGCCTATTTTATAACGTAGATGCAAGTGCCACTTAGGTCTTTAGACTCACCTCCCGTAGTTTTTAAAGTATTAGTCCACCCAGAAGTAATATTTTGTCATAGGTGAAGCTTGGTGAACTGTCATCCTAAAGCAATTTGGTCTTTTGCTTCAGCAAAAATTGCCTTTGAGGGGTAAATCTGTTTTTTGGGTCAGACTGGGGGTATTTTGCCAGGGTCAGCTATGTCAACTGCACTGCGTTTTCCGAAGAACAGACTAGTATTTCCTAAAGACAGGAAGATGATTTGGTGCGTTGGTGTCACAGTTGGGTGTTTGAGGGATCCTGGATTTTCAGGGTTGATGAGTGGTCACCTACATTCCTATTTTATTTTGATGGACAGTATCTGGTTGGCAAATGATGTGGAGTTTGGTGGGATGAGGGATCTTTAAGATTTGGACTGCCCTGCAGTACCTTTTGAAGCCAGGATGGCTTTTCAGAGGGCATTTGACAGGCAGCGAGGAGGCGTCATGATTAGGAGTTGAATAAAAGATTACAGCGCACACATACAAAAATGTAATTTAAAATCCTACAAGGCTATTTAAAGCACCTGAACATAATAAGCAAATATGGGGATTTGGTCACACCATATGGCCATACAGTGCTTAAAGCGATTGTAAAGCTTCTTTTTTTTTCCTTTAAGATAACAAACATGTCATACTTACCTTCCTCTGTGCAGTGGTTTTGCACAGTGGCCCCGTACCTCATCTTCTGGGGTCCTCCACTGGTGCTCCTGGGTCCTCCTCTGCATCGAGTGACCCGTCAGGGAAGAGCTTCCCTTGGGTCATCCATGCGGGCGCGCTCCCGTGTCCTGCTGTTTGCGTGTATTCACACAAACAGCGGGACTCAGCCCCACCCCCTGGCCCCTACATCATTGGACATGATTGACAGCCCTGCTATTAATCCAGCCAATGAGGACCCCAGACACCGGCCGGAACAGATTGCTCGTAGACCGCCGCTGGAACGAACGTGCTCAGGTAAGTAAAAGGTGGGCTCTGGGGGGGTCACTACTGAGAAAAGGTTTTTCACCTTAATGCATAGAATGCATTAAGGCGAAAAAACGCTAGGCTTTACAACCCCTTTAAGCCCACTATTGCGTCAAAGTACCCCATTTTCAGTGGATCCTGTGCTAACCATAGACAGAAATACACTCCTCTTTATGGGAGAACTGAAAGGACTCCTCCTATAACTCAGGTACTCCGTATCAGTGTCCACCTGAGTTTTAGGAGGAGTCCTTTTAGTTCTCCCATAAAGAGGAGTGTATTTCTCCCATGGTTGAGAAGTGGGATCTTTCAGTCTATGGCTAGTGTAGGACCCACTGAAAATAGAGTATTTTGGTGCAGTAGGAGGCTTAAGCACTGTATGGCCATATAGTGTGACCAGATCCCCACATTTGCTTAATTGCTTATTATGTTCAGGTGCTTTAAATAGCAGCACCATCTTTAATGTAATGCATAGTTAGGTTGTGCCCCCCAAGTCTTCGTTTGTATGATTAGGTGCTGGCCCCGCTGGTTCCAGGTCATGAGTAAAGACCGCAAACAGTCTTTGACAGCTCAGTTTTTGTGCTGGGAGCACACAGTGAGCATGTTCTCGGCTCAGAAACCTATGCCACCCACAGACACATGTGTGGTGCATAGGTGTAAAGCCCATCCTGTTTGCCACCAGGCATATGCATTGTATGGAAAGCAAAAGGTTAAATATGAATATGCATTTTTTTATTTACCTGGATTAAAAAAAATATATATATATATATTTATGATCTGCGTATAATAAATATGATATACGCATATAGATACAGTATGCTAGTCAAATGAATCTGGTATTTATTTATTTCTTTTTTTTGTTCGCAAGTTGAAATCCAGGCTTCATATATCATGTTACTCTACCCATATCAGTAATTTGCAGGAAAAAAAAAAACGAGGTTCGTTTAATTTTCTGATTCGTCCTTTAATTCATTCATCTCAAACCGTAAAAATACAATGAACTAGATCAAAACATGGTAGGCTGAAATGGAGGCAAAAGGCAGTCTACCTACTACTAACTGCACATATTACTGGATTGAACGAGGTGCTTGCTTGGATCTGAGCGGATGACCTCTTGTCTTTCATACAGAACATCTCTATGACAGGTGCTTAATAAAAGTACCTGTGAAAATAGGAACCTCCGTCTGCCAATATCTGCATAGCGGAATGTGGAATGTTCTGTAATTGAGTTTTGAGAGACAGAACACAATAGAAGTGAGGAAAAAACACACAGAGGTCAGAGAGAGGAGCAGGTACGCTATATGATCAGAGGACATGGTGATAGACTGATGGAAATTTCCCTGAAAAGGGCTGTCTGGACAACACATGCCCAGCTTTAGGGAATGTTAAAAACAAACAGAGAGGACAGCTTTTACTGGAACCATCAACGTTTATGGGCTCAGTCATCCAAAAAACATGACTAATACTGTCATGCATTGGACACGGCTCATGCCAAATGACTGAGAGGTGCCAGGCATGTGTATAGAAACTGAAAGACTCAATCTATCGAAAAGAGTTTCTGGCTAATTCATTACATGCAAAGTGCACTAACCCACAGCATCCAAACAGATTTATAATTTATTACAAGTACTTGTATAGTGTCTTCAATTTACACAGCTCTTTACATGTATACTGTACATTCACATCAGTCCCTGCCCTCAAGGAGCTTACAATCTAAAGTCCCTAACTCACATTCATACATGCACATACCAGGGCAAATTTAGGCAGGATCCAATTAACCTACCAGTATGTCTTTGGAGTGTGGGAGGAAACCTGAGTACCTGGGGGAAACCCACGTGGGCACAGTGGGAACATGTAAACATGGTTGGGATTCAAACTGACAACTCTAGTGCTGCTTGTTATTTTACCACAGTTTGATGCTTTAAAGATGGCCATACACTAGCAGATTTTAAAAAGAATGTTGGTACAAAATTCCAATAAAAATTCTCAGTACATGTGATAGCTTCACAAACGTCATTGTAAAGTTCTTCAAACTTTTGCTTGGTTTTAAAAAAGAATTCCAGGTGTGGTATATTTTTATATAGTTACATTGGTCCAACTTGGCTATACCATAACTAGCTGATGCCCCTGGAAGCTGGAAATCACTTAAACCGGAGTTCCACTCACATTTTTCACTCCTCACCATGCAGCACTAATGTGCATCCTTAAAATGAATTGGCAATTTATTTTTATTTTTTTCTGTTCACTTACCTGATTTATGCCTATATCTAATTTCACTTCCTCCTTTAGGGGCAGCGCATCGTACGTCATTTCCGGGTTTGCATTGGCTCCTGGGAGATCTTGGTCAGCTTGACAAGGCAATGCTCCCATAATATTTAACATTGGCGTCTATGGAAAATCTTGGCCAGCTTGGCATGGCATGGCTCCAGTAACGTTTAACATTGGCATCTATGTAAAATCTCGATCATCTTGGAGCAATGCCATGTGAAGCTGACCAAGATTTCCCATAGAAGCCAATGTTAAATGTTACTGGAGTTGTGCCATGTCAAGCTGACCAAGATTGCACCATACTGCACATACACAAGATCGACAGGTGCATGCTGGGTAGCCAGCATGCATGGAATCCAGGAAGGACACTGCAGCTTCAGATGCCCACACTGGAGATGGCCGTGCTGTACAGGAACTTCACAAAGTAAGAAAATGATGCTGCACAAATAGAAAACTGGGCATAGTTTACAGCATATTTTTATCTTAAAAGTCATATTTTGGCCGGAACGACACTTTAAGTAGATAACTCTAACTCTTCAGTGATCTCCACTTGCTTCTGGGTCCAGTGCTCATCAGCCAGGCCTGATGCATTGGGAACACAAGAGGTCAGCTGCTCAGAACGGGTGCCATTCAAAGAATGCTTTGCACTTTGTGAATGACTGCAAAGCATTCTCCGATTGGACGAGGTCCAATATTCCAACATAACGACCCCAAACACACCTCCAAGGTGACCACTGCCTTGCTAAAGAAGCTGAGGGTAAAGGTGACGGACTGGCCAAGCATGTCTCTAGACCTAAACCCTATTGAGCATCTGTGGGGCATCCTCAAATGGAAGGTGGAGGAGCGCAAGGTCTCTAACATTCACCACCTCTGTGATGTCATCATGGAGGAGTGGAAGAGGACTCCAGTGGCAACCTGTGAAGCTCTGGTGTAATCCATGCCCACGAGGGTTAAGGCAATGCTGGAAAATAATGGTGACCACACAAAATGTTGACTCTTTGGGCCCAATTTGGATATTTTCACTTAGGGGTGTACTCACTTTTGTTGCCAGCGGATTAGACATTAATGGCTGTGTCTTGAGTTATTTTGAGGGGACAGCAAATTTACACTGTTATACAAGCTGTACACTCACTACTTTACTTTGCAGCTTCAGATGCCCACACTGGAGATGGCCGTGCTGTACAGGAACTTCACAAAGTAAGAAAATGATGCTGCACAAATAGAAAACTGGGCATAGTTTACAGCATACATTTGTTATATTGCACGAGGCATGAGTTTTCTAGGGATATTTTTATCTTAAAAGTCATATTTTGGCCGGAACGACACTTTAAGTAGATAACTCTAACTCTTCAGTGATCTCCACTTGCTTCTGGGTCCCGTGCTCATCAGCCAGGCCTGATGCATTGGGAACACAAGAGGTCAGCTGCTGAGCACGGGTGCCATTCAAAGAATGCTTTGCACTTTGTGAATGACTGCAAAGCATTCTCTGATTGGACGAGGTAGAGAAGCAGTGTGGTGGCGTGAAATCAATCGACAGTGATTTCCAGCTTCTGGGACATTAGCCAGGTATGGTATATACTGTAGATCACTACACTGATCCAAGCTGAACCAATGTAACTATGTAAGAATATACCGTGCATGGAATTCTTCTTTAACATTTGATTTTGAAACTTCCCCAAACGAAAACCACATAAACTGTTAGAAATGTGTTAATTAGCAAAAAAAATTCCATCCTTCATATATTTTAATTATTGAAGCCAAAAGTGAACATTGATTTGACCCCACTAATGATTAGAAAATCCAATGGATGCTCTTAAAATTAAAAATTTTAAACAAAATTCCACTAGTGCATGGTCAGCAATATTTGACTAGTTGATATGGGTTACTTCACTGTGCAGATCATCAAGGTACCCTGAAATACCTTGCCTGAATAAGCATGAATATTTCTAAGGTCTTCTGATGGATAACCCAGCAGAGGTGTAAGTGTAAACAGATGTGTGAACAAAATGTGTTTAGAGTACTATGGTGTTCCATGCTTTATCATAAAGGAAACCTTTCAGAATAGATAGATGACAATGCTGACTTTTTGAAGGTGTGTCCTCCATTGCTGTCATACAGTATGCATCCTTGTTTGGCTATTTGCTAGCCTATTGCGCCGGGCCATGCTTGTGCAAATCAAATGATGGGACACAGAATAGAAAGTCTTGGCTCCTTTATCAAACAAGAAATGACCCATGGAGACTTGCAAAGGACAAGACCAGATTTTACACACTGGAGCATGACATAAGTAATGTTGTTACACATTTCTCTTACTTTACAAAGCTTACTGAACAAATGAGATTGGCAGTTAAAGTATAATGTATTCATGTAAGGTAGTCAATATGCTGGTTTGTAGATGCTTTGCGTCTTTCACCTGCAGGTGGTGCTGCATGTCATTTCATTCAGAATCTGCAGCAAAGGTTAAAGGCCAGAATCAACTAGAATTCTAGCCCTTAGTTGGAAATACATCAGGTAATTCTTCTAATGGCTTCACTTGACTCTAATACCTTGTGGCAGGGTCTCCTTGCCAACCTAATTCTGGGCCCTGCACCCTTTCTCAGCAATGGAAGGACATCTCTTTGAATAGTAACATGAAGGCTCCAATTGACAACAACCATTTTCCTCTGAAAGTGCCAGTTGCCAATGGCTGCAACATCTTCTGGGTCATGGATATGGAACAAGTATGCAAATAAGTTCTGACTTCACTTGGGTTTCATTTGCTACATGCTTGTTCTGGGTAAGTAACACAGAAATGACAGAAGCTAGAGACATCCAAGAACTAGCATTTTCCGAAGTCATCGATGGGAGTCCACACACAAGTCCCAGAAAGGTATAAGAGGGTTAATTAACCTCTTTAAAATTGAAATATTGGACTTTTCAAGGTCAAGAGCACTATGGAACAATATTTGCCAAGTCAGAGGAAGTAGACAGTGGTGGATTTTTATGAAAAACTTTGGGAAAAATTCTGCCTTGGACAGGTTGCAAAATCTGCTAAAATGGTAGGTGTATTGGGCAGTAAGGATGGGCTCGGGCTTGTTTGGAACCAAACATGCCCGAGCCCACCAGGAAGTGAACCCTGTGTTGCACTAATCACAGGCAGTGAGACATTCCCCGATTGTTGCAGCCACGCATTGGGGAAATGTCTCATTGCCTGTAATTAGCACAGTACAGGGTTCACTTCCTGGCGGACTCAGGCACATTCGGTTCCAAACGAGCCTGAGCCCATCCTTATTGGGCAGTACTTGTAAGTCTGTGGACACTTCAGTGGGCTGCTCTGTCTTAGTAAGATCTGTTTTAAAGCTTAGTACATGCCAAAGCTTACACGTCCTACAATTACCCTTTAATAAATGACCTAGTCAAAGCCAATTAATAAAGATCATCGCTCCATTCGGCTTAACAGAATTGTGCATGTGCACAAACATGGGCTTGTGTGCTTTATGCCAAAGTTGATATTCATACCCAGCTCGACACTGAATAAGTCTGTTTATTATAAACTAGTTTTGTCTCTTTTGATCTTTTCTACAGAGAGAATAATATTCAGTGTGTATGCCAAGGAATGCATGACTGATTCTTACCACTTGTATACATTACACATAGAAAGAGCAATATAGGAGGAGGATCCACATTGATCACACTGTTATCTAGCAATACCAGAAATGTATCTGAACAATGCAAAGTCAAATAATTTAAAAGGCAAAGGTCTAATCCACACCATTTATTTTTTGGAAATTATAATAGCATTATCAGTAGGAGAGGACATTTTTGCATTACAGCCAACCTCCCCCCCCTTAATTGACCAACAAAATGAAAAGCACTATGGTTGAAGACTGACCAAGAAAAATTAAAATAAAAAATGAATGCTCCTTTAAAGGACATTACCATTGACAATACTTGAAAAGGGTGGGGCTCTGTCATGTAGTAACACTGAGGAGTCCCCATCTCAAAATCTCTTGTCCCTGCCAAAATCATGCCATGGTGAAGTGTTTTCTTCTTCATTTGCTCTTGCTGTTGTCTTTTTAACTTTTAATATCTGCTGTGTCAGAAAATCCCTCTGTGGCCTCCATGTTACCTTTCAACAGCTTAACAGCTTGTCTCACTATTAGTGTCCACCATCGGGTACCAGAGTCATCACAATAGCCGGCACTACTTTGTTTGGCTGTTGCACTCCACAGTCAAGGTTGGTTAAACATAGTCATTTAGACTCAGAAGCAGAATTCTCCTTTAGACATTCCCATTGTTCTTGGGTGTTTTTGTAGACTTTCTAGCCCTAGTCAGACACTGCCCTGGTTTAAAACTCTCCACCAAATGGTAATACTTAGATACAAAACTACAAAGTTAATCACTGACTTGGAAACAGAAAAGTATGGTACCAAGTATACTCAAGAGCAAAGCTTTTTTTGTGCAAATATGGCATTAGTTATGGACAATGATTTGCATATTTCTAGAAACAGCTCACTGCTTGGGGTCAGGACAAAATCATCTGAATTAGACACCTCCAAGTATCTGTATTACAAAATAAACCCTAAATCATTTTTCTAGGATTATGAGTCAGAGGCCAGGCACATCATCCACCACAGAAAGTCAAGTACCTCAAACTGCTTTTGTTCAGAACACAAAACAGAGTTTCTCTTTCTGCAAATTCAACACTCAGAATAACAACCAAATTGCAAATTGCAGCCACACAGAGGCATCCTTATTGATTGCTGGCACAGGCTTCAACTGTGTAAAGATCAGCTAGAGGATCGTATGGTCCAAACTAACACTTTAACCTTTCACCTGGGGGAGCTTCTAAGTAGACAAGCAGCCACCCTCAAGTGTTTTGGTTTCAAAACCCATGCTCTGTATGTATATACAGTATCTCACAAAATTGAGTACACCCTCACATTTTTGCAAATATTTTAATACATCTTTTTATGTGACAACACTGAAGAAATTACACTTTGCTACAATGTAAAGTAGTGAGTGTACAGCTTGTATAACAGTGTAAATTTGCTGTCCCCTCAAAATAACTCAACACACAGCCATTAATGTCTAAAGTGTTGGCAACAAAAGTGAGTACACCCCTAAGTGAAAATGTCCAATTTGGGCCCAATTAGCCATTTTCCCTCCCCAGTGTCATGTGACTCATCAGGTGTGATGGGGAGCAGGTGTGTTAAATTTGGCATTAACACACTCACTCTCTCATATTGGTCACTGGAAGTTCAATATGGCACCTCATGACAAAGAACTCTCTGAGGATCTGAAAAAAGAAATTGCTGCTCTACATAAAGATGGCCTTGGCTATAAGAAGATTGCCAAGACCCTGAAACTGAGCTGCAGCCAATACCATACAGCGGTTTAACAGGACAGGTTCCACTTAGAACAGGCCTCACCATGGTCGACCAAAGAAGCTGAGTGCATGTGCTCAGCAACATATGCAGAGGTTGTCTTTAGTAAATAGACATATGAGTGCTGTCAGGATTGCTGCAGAGGTTGCACAGGGGGAGTCAGCCTGTCAGTGCTAAGACCATACACCGCATCAAATTGGTCTGCATTACTGTCGTCCCAGAAGGAAGCCTCTTCTAAAGATGATGCATAAGAAAGCCCCCAAACAGTTTGCTGAAGACAAGAAGACTAAGGACATGGATTACTGGAACCATGTCCTGTGGTCTGATGAGGCCAAGATAAACTTATTTGGTTTAGATGGTGTCAAGCGTATGTGGCGGCAACCAGGTGAGGAGTACAAAGACAAGTGTGTCTTGCCTACAGTCAACCATGGTGGTGGTAGTGTCATGGTATGGGGCTGCATCAGTGTTGCCGGCACTCAGGAGCTACAGTTCATTGAGGGAACCATGAATACCAACATGTACTGTGACATACTGAAGCAGAGCATGATCCCCTCCCTTCGGAGACTGGGTCACAGGGCAATATTCCAACATAACGACCCCAAACACACCTCCAAGGTGACCACTGCCTTGCTAAAGAAGCTGAGAGTAAAGGTGATGGACTGGCCAAGCATGTCTCCAGACCTAAACCCTATTGAGCATCTGTGGGGCATCCTCAAATGGAAGGTGGAGGAGCGCAAGGTCTCTAACATTCACCAGCTCTGTGATGTCATCATGGAGGAGTGGAAGAGGACTCCAGTGGCAACCTGCGAAGCTCTGGTGTAATTCATGCCCAAGAGGGTTAAGGCAATGCTGGAAAATAATGGTGACCACACAAAATGTTGACTCTTTGGGCCCAATTTGGACATTTTCACTTAGGGGTGTACTCACTTTTGTTGCCAGTGGATTAGACATTAATGGCTGTGTGTTGAGTTATTTTGAGGGACCAGCAAATTTACACTGTTATACAAGCTGTACACGCACTACTTTACATTGTAGCAAAGTGTCATTTCTTCAGTGTTGTCACATTATTATTATTATTATTATTATTATACAGGATTTATATAGCGCCAGCAGTTTGCGCAGCGCTTTACAAAAATTAAGGCAGACAGTACAGTTACATCACAATTTGGCACAAGAGGAATCAGAGGGCCCTGCTCGTTAGAGCTTACAATCTAAGAGGGAGGGTCAGTTGATACAAAAGGTAAAAGCTGTGGGGGATGAGTTGATGTAGAAAGAAAGTATTAGGTAGAAGCAGGATAGGGTTCTTTAAAGAGAAAGGTTTTCAGGGATCGTCTAAAGATGGATAGATTAGAAGACAGTCGGACTGATTGGGGTAGGGAGTTCCAAAGGATCGGAGAAGCTCTCGCGAAATCTTGGAGGCGAGCATGGGAGGAGGTGACAAGGGAGCTAGAGAGCAGGAGGTCTTGAGAGGACCGAAGAGGGCGGCTTGGTTGGTATTTTGAGACTAGGTTAGAGATGTAGCTGGGGGCAGAGTTGTGGATGGCGTTGTAGGTTATTGTTAGTACTTTGAATTTTATACGTTGGGTGAGTGGAAGCCAGTGGAGAGATTGGCAGAGAAGGGTGGAGGACACTGAGGGGTTGGCAAGATAGATAAGTCTTGCAGCACATCACATGAAAAGATATAATAAAATATTTACAAAAAAGTGAGGGGTGCACTTTTGTGAGATACTGTAAAACTGATTATATCTAGTTGATCTGCCTGTCACACCAATTTGGGCTCTATACCTGCAAGTGAGATAACAATCTTATAGTTATTGTTTATAGCACAGTCCTGGGTTGTCTACCACTTTTCTACTCCCGTCTATATCCCAAAGAGCATTACATTAAACCTCACCCTGTGGACGGTGAGGCCAGAGGGTTGCTCCACATCTTCTTGCACCAACAGGTTATCTCCAGAGAACTTCCAGGCTCGATTTCCAGAGTGGTGTCCTAGCAGTTCTTAACAGCAGAGAGCAAACTTATATGCTTTTCTTTTGTTCCCGGAAGTCTTATCTCTTGATCACTCTCTGTATGTCCTTTCAGGAACAGACCATAGAAAGCCCTTGCATAAAGCTCAAGATGAAGGTCACAGTGGTACACAAATCTCCCTACCACAAAAAAAGAGATACTTAAATGTCTGTAGATATAAATGTTACAATAATAAAACAGGTCTACATCTGGTAGCGCTTTTATAACATAACTGTGTTTTGACACAGTTGTTCATATTTCATTTGAAATTTATGAAACCTTTGTGCCAGTAATCCCATGAGTGGCTACACAGTAAATGAAAGTAGCAGCCAGTCTAGATTAATAATACTTTTCTTCAGAATGGAAGAGCATTATAAAAGGGATGACAAAAAAAATGTCGTCCCTATCTTCTTTCTTTCCTTCTGCCCTTCGAATGGAGGAGATGAAGTCTTCTAAAAGCCCTTAGCTGATCATCACATGTGAATTATTAATTTATAGAAGTTCTTGGTAACATTGCAATGTATGAAAATGTTCAGATTAGAAGTATGACATACAGGGAAATCAACCAGGGAATAATTGGCAAGTGAGCAAATGTCCACTAGGAACACTAAGGGGGTATTCATTAAATGTTGGATAGATAGCGGTTTTCTTCACATTTTAGTGTACTTTTGTTTGTTGTCAGTATTTTTTTGTCCTATTTATAAATTAAATATGTACGTGGGTTCATAATTCTGTTCTGCATAAGAAAATTATTTTTAATTCTTCACTTTTCAAGTTTGCCATCTTTATAAGCTTCTAAATGCAATTTGATAAAAAAAATCTTTGTTTTTCCACTACAAGAAAAAAAATGAGAACAAGACTACCCTGCTTCCAAAGTATTTTTGTTTCAATTTATTTTCAAAAACTTGCCATCTTTGTTCAATACCATTAAAGGCCAGACTGCTGTTCCATGCTTTCTAAATATGGTCCCTCTAGCTTTGGCTATGATGACAACTGGATATGCATGTAGCCTTTTTTATTTAATCTATCATCCAACTCACCATCAGTAAATATATTTTGGGCAATGAATTTGGCTTATCTCCAAATCAAGAGAAGGGAGCACAAAATCCACTGGTCCAATTTTCATTTGTTTGGGCACCTTGAGGATAATAGTCAACTTCTCTTTGATAAAAGGTCACCCTGCTTGTCATTTTTGGGGGTAAATGTGCCCAGCTATGAACAAGCCAAGGCATTAAAGCTGACCATAGATGTAGAGATTTTCTTTCCCGCAACCACGAGTCAGTATTAATAAGAGAATCCCTTCCATGGAGCTACTGTGTTCTCCCAGCGGGGGGAGCCATGCCTGCCAGAAGAACACAGTGATTACTGCTAGCAGCTATAATAGCCACTAGCAATAATCACATGTAAAATCTAACAGGTTGGTTGTACCCAAGTTGATTCATCGATCAACTTGGGTACAATCAGCCTCCCCATACATGGTTCAAATCTCGTCCGTTCCCTGCTAAACTGGCTGAGATTCAAAACGTCTGTGGTCGGTCTATCTAAAAATGATTGTCTGACTATAAGAGCAGCCAATTCAAGGTGGGCCAAATCAGCTCCTGGATTCATACATTTTCTGGATACTCCAAGGAGATCTCCATGCTATTGTTTCTTAACTCTGCTCTCGCTCACCTGAGAGTTTATTACACAATTAAAAAAAAAAGGTGCCAGAGAAAATTGAATACTGTCCGTGATACTTTTTTTATTTGCACTAACATAACATTTTTTTAGGACAAGCTTTCGGGGTATCTCCCCTTCTTCAAGGTCCAAGCAGTACTCTTGGACCTTGAAGAAGGGGAGATACCCCGAAAGCTTGTCCTGAAAAAATGTTATGTTAGTGCAAATAAAAAAGTATCACGGACAGTTCTCTGGCACAATTGCATTAATATGGCTACAATTACCTCAAGCCAAAAAAAGGTGAGAACCCCTCATAAATGTCATTGCAAGTATGAAGACCTATGAAAAGAAGTTTTGATATTTCACCATTAAATTTCAAAACTAATATATTAGATTATCAAGGGTTTAAGGCCCATCTCAGTGGAAAATAGGACTGTGATGATGGGCCTAATGGTAAGAGTCCATATCACCAGGCAGTGATGTGGATATTGAAGAAGGATGCCCCAAATCTTAAGTGAAAAAGAAAGAAGAGCCATGTGCCAGCAAATTTATGTAAGTTTTAAGGGCATTTAGCTTTTATTTTTTTATTGCCAAGAATTTCTAGAAGGTGGTGGGGGGATTGTGTGAGTGTATGTGTTCAGGGTTGTTGCATCCTTTGCTGGACTGGAGCTTTAGTCTCCAGTATCAACCAAAAAAAAAAAACGAAATAGCAGTTTTGGGTGGACTGAGTCTTTAACCAAAAATTCCACAAAACATGCAAATTTACACAGAATCCAACAAGACAGCTCAGCAGTCCTCTATGAATACACTATGCCATTCGTAACTGTAAAATCTCTTATATGGAAATCATCAGACTCAGGCTGCCACCAGCAGACAGAAGCCAGACAACGATGTGTTTTATTAGCCTCTCGCTCTTTATTCTTATAAATAAAACTAGATCATTTCAGACCCCGAGGGGCGGGAGCTTATTTACACCTTCGTGTATTGGTGAACCGATATTAAATGTCAGCGTTGGGCTATTAACCCCTTGCAAACTAAAGCAGGATTAAACTGTTCATCTGCAGGGATTGAGGTAATATTACATCTCCGAGGCAACATATATACATAGCGGCAATAACCAGTCTACAGCTGGGTGGGAGGGTAAGAGAGCAGCCAGATGCCTCGGTCACAGAGGGGTGCCAGATGCCTTCGCTGCAGCTGGGGACAGCGTGAGGTCACACAAAGGTTACTATAAGAGTACACTGGAATCTTTTTGCTTTTATGCATAGATATTGCATTGTTTTGGAATTCTTGTAGGCAAATTAGCCTTGAACGTGAGGTTTTAAGAAAATCAAAGGAAAAGTGCATACTCCTTCCTATCTGTATGTATGTTAATGTATTAAATATGTTTTTTCTATGTATGTTTTGTAATAATCTATGTGCATGGGGGCAGACCTTTTATTATGTTGTCTCGTTGCTAATTATGAACAATACTCCCTCTGCAGTAATGTCTGGTAGTCACAGACTATGTGACCTAGGTTACCTGGACTGGGACCTGGGGATCACCCTTTTTTTTATCCATGGGAAGATAAAGGTACCTTTAAAATTAATAAATGTGATTTCATATTGTGCACTATAGATCATCATATCATTCCCATAAACATTTGAAAGTGGAGGGGCTAAGCATTCACATGGATAATGAATCATTTTTGTATTAGGGCTCATTCTCACCTATGCTTGACAGTAACCAGCAAAATGTGTATTTTACTGCATGTTACAGCAACACCGGCACCACTGTGTTATTAATTATGAATAAAATAAAAAGTATTGCAGTGCTCCTATGTGGCAAAAGACTTATAAGGAGTACTAAAAAGTATGAAAAATAATAATATAGTTTAAAAATTCTATACAGTGTGTTCATCTCAGACAAATGTCCAAATTCTGTGTGTAAA
The DNA here is from genome assembly GCA_018402905.1 of Glandirana rugosa. Taxonomy (NCBI): domain Eukaryota; kingdom Metazoa; phylum Chordata; class Amphibia; order Anura; family Ranidae; genus Glandirana; species Glandirana rugosa. The sequence continues at coordinate 1,420,800 of BLSH010161854.1, read as the reverse complement.
ATGAATCATGATTGGGTTCACACGGGGTGATCAAGATGGCAACTCACCAGATCCATATGCTGCCTCACCTAAGAGGACAGCAAAAGCGCATTAGATGTCACTTCCAGTAATGGACCCTCCAATAGCCGTCTCATCCAACAATCACTCCATGGAATTCCAAAAAGAAAACAAAAACACTAATAGTGGAGTACGTCCAAACTCTTTATAGTGAGACAGTGTGGACTCAAAATGGTGTAATGTTAAATCACCAAGAAAGCATCACCGGACACCATGCGTACTAGCAACTCACCAGATGATACATCAATAGTGCACCCTTCATATCAGCCAGATCCATATGCAGCAGGTCTTTCAATGCCAATGGATAACTCACTCTCATGAACTCCAGGTGAGTATACAGGGTGTATAAATCATACGTGTATCAGTGCCATTCCCCATAGGCTTTTATGCATTGGTTCTATTATACAATGTAGTCTGATCCATCCAATCATATGGTAACCAATCAAAGCGGCCCTCACACTACGGAGATGACAAGGAGATGGCAATCGTGATTAATTTTACACCCAGAATTTTGGACATTTGTCTGAAATGTACAAACTGTATACAATTTTTGGACTATAGTATTATTTTTAGTACTTTTTAATACTCCTTATAAGTCTTTTGCCACATGGGAGCACTGCAATACTTTTTATTTTATGTCTATTGAGATGGTGTTTTTCTCTTTTTGCATTCCTGCTCTCATTTATTCACTTATTTTTGGGCACTGATTGTTTACTATACACTGTTTTAATTTTGAAGAGCATCACACTAATACAACACACTGCAATGCACCACAATCCATGGTAACACACATATTATACATTCTGTTGTTGTATGTCAGAATAAAAAATGTGCATGTCTGATTTTAGCTGTGTTGTGGTTTCCATCCCCATGTGACAGTGGCGGGTGCCCGAGATTCAAATCAGCATGCACCAGCTGTGTAATGTAGGAGAAAGAGGGGAGAGTAATATGCTCCCTACACCTGGAAGTACTAGGTATTTCTCTTTTGCTCCTGGCAGCGAAAAAGAGGAGTGAACCAAAGGAAAGTATGTGTTTCTTGGGAGGGCAGCAATTAGGAGAAGCTATTCCTCTGCCCTATGGTGGTCTACTGTATCATATCATAATCGAACCCCTTGGCGCCGGCTGTACGCAAATATGCGACCTCTCGCCTGGTCCTTAGCGCAGAGGGGCTGCATATTTATGTGAATTACTGTGTATACACCTGTGCTGAGAGCATGCGCGCTGCACGCTCCCAGCACAGTTACCATCCCCTAACCAAAAATTTTTCAGAGTTTTCGGACAATGTGACCGCCTTGACAACCAATCACGGCAGTTATGTGATCTTAAGCCGTGCCCCGTCTTTCGGCATCATAAACCTCTTTAGGGCTGGGAGGCACTGGCGCTAAGACAATAAATGCAAATGCACTCTCTCTATCTCTCTCTTCATATATATATTATATATAAAACACACTATATTACCAAAAGTACTGGGACGCCTGCCTTTACACGCACATGAATTTTAATGGTATCCCTGTTTTAGTCCATAGGGTTCAATATTGTTTTGGCACACCCTTTGCAGCTATAACAGCTTCAGCTCTATTGAAAAGGCTGTCCACAAGGTTTAGGAGTGTGTCTAGGGGAATGTTTGACCATTCTTCCAGAAGCATATTTGCGAGGTCAAGCATTGATGTGGACGAGAAGGCTTGACTCACAGTCTCTGCTCTAATTCATTCCAAAGGTGTTCTTGAGGTCAGGACAGTCAAGTTCCTCCACCCCAAACTCGCTCGTCCATGTCTTTATGAAGCTTGCTTTGTTCACTGGTGTGCAGTCATGTTGGAACAGGAAGGGGCCATCCCCAAACTGTTTCCACAAAGTTGGGAGCATAAAATTGTCCAAAATGTCTTGACGTGCTGACACCTTAAGAATTCCCTTCACGAGAACAAAGGGGCTAAGCCCAACCTCTGAAAAACAAAGCCACACCATAATCCCCCCTCCACCAAATGAGTTGGACCAGTGCACAAAGCAAGGTCCATAAAGACATGGATAAGCAAGTTTGGGGAGGAGGAACTTGACCAGCCTGCAGAGAGTCCGGACCTCAACCCAACAGAACACCTTTGGGATGATTTAGAGCAGAGACTGTGAGCCAGGCCTTCTCGTCCACATCAGTGCCTGACCTCACAAATACACTTCTGGAAGAATGGTCGAACATTACCATAAACACACTCCTAAACCTTGTGGACAGCCTTCCCAGAAGAGTTGAAGCTGTTATAGCTGCAAAGGGTGGGCCAACTCAATATTGAACCCTACGGACTAAGACTGAGATGCCATTGAATTTCTGGTGCCTGAAAAGGCAGATGACCCAATATTTTTGGCAATATAGTGTATATATATATATATATATATATATATATATATATATATATATATACGTATATGCACTGTATATAAAACCTGACAAGGCTAGTGTGTGCTTCCCCAAGCTTTTAAATTCAGCACAATAAATTTAAAACACCTGTATTCAATGAAAAACAATAGAGTAGGGACTAAAGGGGTTAATACAATTAATTAGAATTAAGTAAAACGTTAACTACAATTTTAGGATTAAAAAACTAATTAGGGCTAATAGAAATTATGTTCTACGTTGGTGCCCAAAAGCACTAAAATTATTTTTACTAAGCCTTTTTATTTTTAATTTCACACTTCAATCACAAAAGAAATCAAATTTAAAAGGTTGACGAACAAACAATTAAAAAAAATGTATTAATAAATAAAAAATGTTCTTCTTTTTAGTCTACATTCACATTGGCAATGGGGTTAGTTTGCTAAACGTCGCCTGGATGCAGCAACACTGTGCTATGGCCGGATACAAACTGGCTGTTTAGCTGTGACCAGTTTGTTTGTGGCCAAAACTCTGCAGAGAAACATTGAACCTGGACTCACACTGTCTGCGTGAGGGTCAGTCTAAAGGCCCGTACACACGGTCCAATGGTTGGTCAACAACGGTCGTCCAACAGCCTGTTGGCCGATAATCTGATCGCATGTACGCACGATTCTACAGCCGATTTCCAATCGTCGTCCAACAGAAGTTGGATGACAAGAATAGAAAACTTGTGTTGGCCAACAAGGAGTTGACCGATTGTTGGCTCGTGTGTACAGAAGTTGACCAACCAAAAGTTGGAAGTGCAAACACGCATGCTTTGAATCCAGGAAGTGTTCGGTCATGTAAAACCTGTGTTCGTAATTCACAAATCATATTCACCTGAACTTCCTCGTTATACGCTCGTAACACGTCACTACGTTCGGCTTTGTTGGCCGATTACTTGATTCACGTTAGTATGTTAGACCAAACCACCGTCGCCCAATTTGGACAAAAGTTGGATGTTCGGTTGACCAACCATCGGCTCATGTGTACGAGGCTTGAGGCTCTAATCACATATAATTGCTCAGATGAGTGGTCACATGAGAATAGCAGTGGCACCTGCCATTGATTTGTATAGAGTACAAATCTGACAGCCGCTGCTGACAGCTGCACAGTGCGCAGTATTTTCAACTGCCAGCAAGAACCTACTGCTTTTCAGCCATCGGAATGTAGCCTTGGTCCTCCATGATGCATTGGAACGTGTAAGGAAAAATTCTAACTGGTTGCTGTGAGCAAGAGATATGTGATCAAGATTGTTAATTGGTGAATCTTACTTAGTTTATTGGTATACCTGAATGTGCACATTACAAGCCTCTGATGAGTGTGCCCGCAACGTCCTGCACAACAATTTTACTACCTTTTAGAGTCTACCCATTTATTTTTCTAAACAGAACGTAAGCCCAGATGAAGGGTTTTATTCTGGACTCATGAAACGCCTTCCTGCACCTACAAATCTTGCTAAAACAACTTTAATGGAATAAAACTAATTTAACCATTTAGCATGGAGCTCCTGTTTTGTTTCCACTCTGATTCTACCCTAAAGTGGTTTTTGAAGCCTTTCTGCACATGAGAGCTGCCTGCCCAATATTAAGGCCCCGTTCAATGAGAGATTTTCTGCATAAAGCTTGTAATTCTAAAACACTCTACAAGCCAAATCCCATTCATTTCAATGGCCCCTGTTCACATCTGAGTGTTCTGTCGCCTGAAGCAAAATGCCTGTCACTCAAAAAAGTACACAAGCTTTTTTTTGGAAGATTACAAGCACCTTTGGCCCCATAGACTTCAATAGAAATGCCTGACTTGAGCGTTTTCTGCTCAAATAGCAGCTCTCCACCCATAATATCCTCTCCCTCTCCTCCCCTTAGTGCTTTATATTGGCTACACAAAAACATCTGAAGCTGTAAAACACTTGTAATACACTTCTAAAACGCCTTAAAAATGCTTATAAAAAGCTGCAAAAATGCTTTTAAAAAACGCCTGAAAAACACCAGTGAATCACTACGCTCAGGTGCGAATGGAGCTAAAGGGCTACCATCACGTGTGCGTTATCCTGGGATCCCAGTGCTGACTGCTGCCTGTGATGCTTGAAAACCTTCTCCACTGCCTCTTACATACACAAGCCTGATATAAAAAGTGCCATATTGGAGGGGGGAGGCGGCGGACCTGTGTTTGTCCCAGACCTGCTTCTCATACACACAGCTGTTTCCCCATCTCTCTGGCATGGGCACGCTGCGGTGGCTGGGAGGCGGGGCAGGGTGGCCGTGATTGGCTGCCGCCCTGGCCCCACCCCCTCCAATATGGCGCTTCCCTGTCAGTAGCCATGGAGGCCTGAGGAAGGAGCACGGATGCTCCGAACGCGTGCCTAGACAGCTGCATACCTCCTCTCTCCTCCACCCGGATCCAGGTCTTATGATGCCCCCCAGCCCACCTGAATCCTTGGAGTTCCGGACACCACCGGCGCGGCCAGGACACCAGGACTGTGGGGCCAGCACTACCACCAGGCACATCCCGGAGGAGAATCCCAGGACTACATTATCTCGATGCCTAATGTACGCCTTATTCCTGTAAGTGGGATTCTAATAAAATGTGTTTTTATACTAAATGCTGCACTTAGTGGGGCACCGCTTTTCTCCTTTGCTACCTTGACAGAGTTGCTTCTACTCCACTGGCAGGCTGCCCCACGGCTCCATCCTACCTTCCTCTACCCTCCTTCTGCCATGCTCCCTAGGACCCTGAAGCCCTCATCCCCCTTGCTGCTGTGCATCCTGTAAGCGCTGCATCCAACACATCATAGTGATCACATGAGCAGGAGCCAGTCCTGCTGGCTACCAATTGTTAAGCCGTTTTTGACATCTCAGTCTCTGCTCTGGGAGCATTGGGTGAGTGCACTCATTCTCAGCACAGAAACATTGACTGCCCAGTGCTGCATATGTGCAACATGTGGGTGTTAAAGCCCACCCTTTTCCTGCTGCTGCGTTACATGGGCAGCAACAGATTAAACATGATGTTGCTTTGTGTGCTGCTGAGGCTCGCCGACATGGGGAATATATGTGGACTCCTCCACCTTCACTTCAGGGAGTGCTGGCAAGGGATAGAGCCCACCCTGGCTCTTAGATATAGCTCAAGGGAGAAGAAAGAGGTGATCAAAAATGCCGCACATCAATACGGTCCTACAATGGTGAGAGTAACAACCTCAGTCTTCACTCCAACCAGGCCACACCCCCAATGCATTTCACTCCGCCCCCGGAGCCTAATAATGGGGATCCCAATGATTAAGCTCTGGGGGGCGGAGCGAAACATGTTGGGGGGCATGGCCAGGTTGGAGTCCAGATTTAGGTTGTTACTCTCACCATTTTAGGACCGCATTGATATGCGGCATTAGGGATCACCTCTTTCTTCTCCCTTTAACAGATTAAACATGACTGGTCAAGCATGAAGCAGCATAGGCTTCAGAAAGTAAACTCCTGCTACCCCTGTAAGGTAGTCTATGTGTGCTGTAGATGCAGTAAATTACAGTGAACTTAGATATAAAATAAATGAACTCAGATTTTAGCACAGCAACAATGTGCTGGAATGCATTAGCAACTTTTACTCGCCGTCTGGAAAGGCAATCGATACCCTCCAAACACAATAGATGACATCACTATTTCCCAAATACAAGCTTATTGTATATTTGAAAGGGTAGCTTACATACACCCAGGCCACTTTTGTATTATATAGATACTGACACGCATACACAGGCATTCTTGAAACCCCTATCAAGGTAAATTTCATCAGTATTCAAGGAATGATTAAAGCACTTCAACAATTTATTTCAATAAAAGAAGACTTAGCTGAAAGGAGTATAAATGATGAAAACTTGCTTTAAACTGATTTATTTCCCGCAGCAATAAAAGGAATGTTTCTTCACTCAGCTGTTTAATATGCAAATATGCAGAGCATCCACCGTCTGACAGCACATCATTAATAAAAGCTCGCACTAAGCGCGGCTCCCGATATTTCATCCTGATGGAAATACATGATGATGATTTTGGACTGTATAATTTCTGAGTTGGAACAATGTGTTTTGCGATGATGAAATTCTACAATCCGTACTTCTGGCGGCAGCTTTCTAACAAGTTAACCTATTGCTCCGAAGACAAGAAAGGTGTTTATTTGCTGTTATTTCGAGAATTGCAGCTTGTGTACAGCTGACTGAGGAGCAGCTAGGAAGGCCTTGTTCATGCCCAGGGAACCTGTGGCAGTGGGCAGCAGCTTGATGTTGTTTCCAAAACATATGGAGCTATGTAAACTGCCCACTTGTGGCCAGCAGTCCACACTAATAGACATTTTTGTAAGAAATTAAAATGTATGGAAAGGCAAAACTTTTTTTCCAGTTCTGGGTAGAGTGGGGAAGGGTTTTGCTGTCTGTGTCTCGGCAGGTTCTTTTTGTACTGATATTGTTACTGAAAAAGAAAATGATAGGAAATCCAAAACTTTAGGGTTGTACCCAGAACAAGAAGTAAGGTGAAATATTCCACTTGGGACACCTGTTCCAGGGACAACTGTGTGGAGAGGTGCACTCAGGTAAACACTCGGAGTTAGCTGCAGAAACACAATTTGTGTTAAAGTTCAGTAATTCACAACAAGCCTGGTGGGAAGGCACCCGACCGGCAACACTCACAGAATGCACAGTGATGTGTAGCAGCACAGCAGGTCTTGGATGTGCTGACAGCGTCTGTCTTGAGGGGTGGAATGAGGCATGGTCGCTCCATGCCCAAATGGGGAGATATCCAGGAAGCATGGTGTGTCCCTATCCTTTACCTACTCGTCTGGAACCTCTCCCTGCCACTAATCAATGTCCCTGTCAATCGGGTGAAATGTCCCTATACTACGCACATGCGAAATGCGCGCCGGGCCTGGGGGTCAGGCTCTGTCTGACCCAAGATGGCTGCCAGAGTCACACAGGGCAGCAGCATCCAATTATATAGCTTCCCCAGAAAACCATAGAGGAACCATGTTACTCTGGACTTCCCCTCCAACGTCAAGGCTGCTGTAGTTGAGCTCCACCTACAGTAGAGGAAATAAATTACATCTGCCAACAACTGTCTAAGAAGGGTATCCACCTCACGTCGGTAGAATTTGTCAAACTTCCTTGTACAGCTCTGGGATAGTTCGCAAAGGGAAATCTCCCCAACAATTCCCAAAAAATAATATAACAGGGCTTTTACCCCTTCCCTATTCTATCCAAAAATCAGAAAATAAAGGTTAGGATATAAAGTACACATTAAGGAATTGTCTACATGCTGGTGAAAACAGGCTGAAGCTCCCGGGCAGTTAAAAATGTTAGGTGCCACTTTGGTGCTCATTATTCCCCTACACTGCCTTGACCTATTTGATAACATATATGAATTGTTTTGCAGTTTTGGCATTTTACATGCACTCCCCAGATATATGTCACAGTGGGGTAGTTTCTGAAACCACTGCAACACCCTACAGAAAGGAGCATAGAGGTTCTTGGCAAGAAGCAGACTTTGATAGCACCATATTAAAAGGTTGTTTGTTATTGGATACATGCTAAAGTTTGTAGTTCCATTACTCCAACACAGGGCTGCCATAGCTGAGTAGAGAAACTGGAACTATATGATACTATAGAACAGGGGTCCTCAAACTATAGCCCTCCAGTTGTTCAGGAACTACAATTTCCATCATGCCTAGTCATGCCTGTGAATCTCAGAGTTTTACAATGCCTCATGGGATGTGTAGTTCCGCAACAGCTGGAGGGCCGTAGTTTGAGGATGCCTACTATAGAACAATACATACAGTAAGTCTATTTTTCCAGTGTTTCCAAGGTGTAGGTAGGTGGATCCGGCACTTTCCTACATGTGGGCAATAATACCAGAGTGTTATGACCATGTGTCTTTCTACATAGGAAGCTTGCCCTCCTAAGTGTCCCCCATCTAATTTTGGCTATTCACTACACCATACTGTTTTAGTTACGCATTTTTCTCTGTAATATCTTCATCCATATTACTTTCTGTGATATTACCATTACCACTGGAACTCCTGAGATGATCCAATTAGGATCTATACTTGAAAGACAATTTTGCTTATAATCTAAAACCCTTTAGCCCACCCTCCCCAGCCCTTTACCCCAATCTAACCTATTATCCATCACCCAGATGCCTACTTACCTTTCCATGACAGCAGCAGCCCATTCTGGTCTGTACATTATGGGGCATGAAATGTTTTTTGAATCCGGCCGCACTTGCACAGTACCTCCCCATAGGTTTGCATCAGGCCATGCCCCAACAGTAGAGATGATATGGATATGATGCTATTTAAGACTGTTGGAGTCGCTGCACAGGCACAGCCAGCACCAGAGATTTGTGGCCTGAGAATGCATATATATAGGAGAGGGCTGCCAGGTAATTAAACATCTGTATGGGGATCTAGAATAGGGAGCTGTGATAGGTGAGCTAATGGTGTTAAAACAAGAATGCACCTGTCCTTTAAGGGTCCAGATGTCCAGCAATAGAGGGGAACTGGATCCCAGCACTCTGCTCATCATTAAACACCTTGATCCCCAATGGTTATACCCTTAATGGTAAAATGAAAAGGTCCCCCCGAGTTCTTTGAGGCCCCCGTGCAGTAGCATGGTTTGCATATGCCATGTTTACACCCATGAACACATCTAAAATGGATATTTCTGTTAGGCAAGGACGCAAATAAGCTGAATCACCCACTCAATTTTTATACATATGGAAAACTCCAGTTTAGTTTTCAGTGGAATTTGGTAGGTTAAAAAAATCCCCACTCACAGAGCGGCTGCAGGTTCTGAACTCTGACTGTGTTGTCCTAGGATGGTGCTGTTGCAACCAAATTTTTTGTAGACCATGAGAGTGGTTATATGGTGGATGACATGGAAAGAGTACATTCGGCATATTATGCCACTAATTTGAGAATTTAATATAAAAAAAAAACTGTGGTGTTAATTGATACATCATGTTACAACCAATAATGAATTTTCTCGGTTGGATAGAATTATCCTTTAAAAAAATTATCTGGTGACCCCTTATAAATTAAACAGGTAGCATAACGCTGAAAAAAAACTGGAGGCATAATATGGTAAAAGAACTGAACACTTAAATTAAAAAATTATAATACTCATACATTAAAAATTCCTTTCATCTTAGAAGGTCACAGAAAATAAAAGAAAAATCATCTTTGTTTCCTATATTCTTCCTTTTCACTGTCTCATATATTATTTAGGCAACACTGATTATCTGCCTTTAACCATTCTACACATCACTGTCATTATGCTTTGTTATTGTTCTTTTACGTCTGTGCGTGTATAGGTATTGATCTGTTCAGAATACATTCACCTACAGTAGGATGTTGGTTGTTTTGTTGTCATTTGTCAGAATGCCTAATGCAGCTGTCATTTCAATATTGAATACAAAGCAGTCAAAGGCAGACACTGGGACAGGAATCCCTAAAAAGGTCTTACCATCTATTATGCCCAGACTAAGGATCGGTACCTTTCAGCTGGGAGGCAGCACCAGCATTATGTACAATCTGGTGACACAGCCTTACATGGTTTCTGATTGGGATGACGGGTGCACTTTAAACATTTTTCATAAGTGGACTTGTCAATATACTATAACTAGTCATACTGGACTGCGTTATTAAAAAGGACTTTAAATCACAGACAAAATACAATTTTCATATTTGTTTTTGTTTTTTTGCTCTGCTTGAACAAAACATGATGTCGTCCACACAGACAGAATATCCTATGTTGGCAATGATTTTAAAGGGGGAATGTAGTGTATTTTCATGAGTCATTTTTGCTGTGTCTGCCTTAGAGTATTTTTAAATATGACTTCCACATTTTTATGAGCTTACTCTTTCATATTTTTATTATATTAAAGCAGAATTCTAGTTAATAGCTAAAAACAATATTGGCTATTAAAGGGTAAAATAAAGAAAACAGCTTTTGTTGCAATACTCGACTTCAATCCAGAACAGTATTTCTTTTTTGAATGAGTTATGTTCTCTAAGCACAGGTCTCCCTGGACCCGCCCCTGCCTGTGACTGGACAGTGAAAGGAGAAGCAGCACAGAGATCATCTCATCTCTATTTCCTTGTGCTGCTTCCTCCTCTCCTGTTTTGGGCTCTGCTGTACACAGATTGCAGGAGGCTGATACCAGGTCAAATTAAGGAACATAATTTGCTTGCATTAAAAAAAAATTACATATACAGATGTATTAATAACAGAGCTGAAGATTCATCTTATATATTAATGTAGAGTTCAACTTTAACTTTAAATACTTTTTTTTTTTTTGGAAATTTCTTTTTATTGGTTAGACAAGAAAAACATAGTTTACATATACAACATGAAAAAACAGCACAATATACAACAACCCACCCCCAGGAAACATTCCACGAGAAACCGTCACGTCACTGGATGTTATGAAACCCTCAGGAATTGAGAGTAACAGTCCTATATCAAAGAAAACATACACAAAGACATAAAAGCAGTTTCCCTATAATATCATAGACAATCACAACTTGTCACTCTGGGAGAGAAAGCCCCAAACAATGAGGACCAGAGGACCGGAAGTACAGAGGAGATCAAGAGGAAATATTATGCGATAAAAAAGAGTAAGGGTTCTAGATCAATTCACCTACAGGTACCCCCCCACTTAAGCAATCAGTGTCTTAAATATCATGATTCTTAGGCAACAGTGGTAGGGCTATCCAACCAGGTCTGCTATATGTTTTCAAATGTCTTTGGGCAAATTAAATACTTTAAATACAGATATGTGTACTGTGATCTCAATTCATTACTATGGAAAGGTCATCTGTCTTTCATCTTGCCAGTTGACCACCATTCCATAGCAATGAATGAAGTTCACAATGAGCACACACAGATGGGGCAGACAGGTGAAGAAGCTGTGCAGACGATTTCACAAGAGCAAGGACAGGTGTAGGACTTGTGGGCAGTGCTGGGGTAAGAAGGGTGGACCTATAAAAGATTGCCATAACGCCATCCATACTACAATCCAGCTCTTTAATATCCATAAATTTTCCAAAACTATGCAATATGAAGGCCTATCTAAAATATGCAATCAATATGTATCCAATTAGTTAGCCCCCTAAACTAAATGTTGTTAGGTAGCTCTAAAGGAAATTGTAAAATCAAACTGTAAAGTGTGGGGCAAGCTTAGATGAGATCTGTCATAACACAGATATTGTTACCTAAGGAGGTCCCCACCTAAACCAGCAACCAAAGGTTACTTAACAACAAGTTCTTCTTGACAACATACAGTTCTCACATTTTCACAAGCCCTGATGGAGACGGCAATATTGTGGCTCTTGAAACGCGTTGGCTCTCATACCCAATTGATGTTTGAAATAAAACCTTACTCTACATTTAAGCATTGTCTTCTCATCCCGAGGTTACTGTGGTAGTTCATTGGTGCATGGAAGCTGTCCACTCAACCTTTGTTACCCTGAATGTCTAACAAGGATGTCATCAGCACAACCTAAGGCTGGCCATACATGTTCAATTATCTTGTACAATGTTCTTTTAGATTTACCAAAAAACATATAATATGAAGTCAAAACTAAACAACACTTTCAATTGTCTCCAACTAGACAGTCCCTTGCACTACACAGTTGAAGGTAAATCTAAAGAGAATTGTACAGAAAATTGTATATAAAATTGTGTCATGTATGGCCAGCCTAACACTGGAGTAACAAAGTTTCACTCACCATCATATTAAGGTCCCAACACCATCAATCTTTTACTATAAGCATTAGTGAGTCCTAATACGCAAATGCTTGTTCCAGGTTAGTGACTCACCAAGTAGTAAAGGAAAGCGAAGGATGATAGCCCTGGATCATGCACCTTCACATACAAGTAGGTAAGTGTTGCATTTATTTGTCAGTCATGACAAGTTCCTTTTTTAAAGTGCACCTGTTAAAAGACATTGCCAACTAGTACTGGGTCTCATTACCTTACAATCTTGTCTAGGTAATTGCCACCACCCCACACATGCTCTAGCTCCTCATATGCATCCGTGCTATCAGTCATAGTCTGTGTGCTATCGCTCGCCAATCATCTGTTGATTTCACACTTGGACTCAAAGTTAAGTGGCGACTCATCCCAAATATATTGGTACCCCAATTTGTGTTCTGACCAATAATTTAATAAATAATGCATTCCCGGATAAAGGATGGAATATTCCCCTGGCATGCTCCCTCTAATGGTTGTTTTGCAGAACATATACATGAAGAGTAATACCTATTGGAAAAGGGAGTGAACTGAAGGCTGGGTAGGGCATTAATTAAATGACATAGCAATGAAATTAAATAAATTGTACCTTTTGACATTTATTGTTTTGTTTTTTTAATTATTTTCTACAGTGCCAACAATCCATTTAGAACAAAATTATATACAAACATTTCCAGTGAGTTCTAATTCCAATACAATTAGGTCAGTGAAATATAAGGGACATTTTACTAGAGAACCAGACAGGCTGCAAAAGGGCGTTTAACCCAGAGGTCAAATATATGAGGTATTTCAGTCTAAAGGACTATTCATTGCAGCATGACTGCTATGATCAATTTGTAATCTCTTTTAAACTTAATTAGGAATTAATCATTGATAAGGCTATTGTATTTTAAAGCGTAGACCCTGGCACAGGCCCTGTTTTCCAAATAACCAGAATTTAAAATAGAAGAAATCCTTACCAAGAAATTAAGGCATTTATTAAGGTTTATGTTAAACAATATCAAGTGCTTGTAAAAGGTCACTTTGTAAAACAACCCATTCAGTTTAAGATAGAAATGAAAGGTAAAACATTTGTGAATAGATATAAAAAACATTATAAATACTTTTTCCCCTTTTTTTAGAAGTGATCACATCTCCTCCCAGCTGCATAAGAGCTGGGGGAGGAGAAGCAGCAGTACACTGAGCTTCCCAGTGAATGGTTGTGCAAGGCGGGGGGGGGGGGGGGTGTCGGGACAACTTGAGTGACCATGAACAAACTTCTTGATCCCCTTCAGTCCGGATTTCGCCCTCAACACTCCACAGAAACTGTTCTCCTTAAACTCACAAATGACCTACTAACTTCTAAAACCAACTGACACTATTCTGTATTACTTCTCCTGGATCTCTCTGCTGCCTTCGACACAGTGGACCACCTCCTTCTCCTCAAAAAACTCCACTCCTTTGGTCTCCATGACTGTACTCTTCGCTGGTTCTCATCCTAGCTATCCCCCCGCTCCTTCAGTGTCACTTACAACTCTACTTCCTCCTCCCCTTTTCTTTCTCTGTCGGTGTCCCCCAAGGTTCTGTTCTTGGACCTCTCCTTTTCTCAATCTACACCTCCTCCCTGGGTCAGTTGATTCCTCCCATGGCATTCAATATCATCTCTATGCTGATGACACACAAATCTATCTCTCTACCCCCCAGCTCTCTCCATCTGTCTCCTCACGCATCACCAACTTACTTACAGACATATCAGCCTGAATGTCACATCACTTCCTCAAACTCAACCTATCCAAAACCGAGCTTATGATATTTCCTCCCCCTCCTGCCACTTCTCCAGATTTCTCTGTCAAAATCAATGGCTCAACTATCAACCCGTCCCCCCACGCCAAGGTCCTAGGTGTAATCCTGGACTCAGATCTAACCTTTTGGCCCCACATCCAATCGCTATCCAAAATTCTCAAACTCTGCAACATCTCCAAGATACGCCCCTTCCTAACCAATGACACCACAAAGCTTCTAATCCACTCCCTGGTCACCTGTCGCCTCGACTACTGCAACTCCCTCCTCACTGGCTTACCTCTAAATAGGCTATCCCCACTTTAGTCCATCATGAACGCTGCTGCCAGGCTCATCCACTTTAAAAACCGCTCTGTGTCTGCTACACACCATGCCAATCTCTCCATTGGCTGCCACTCAACCAACAAATTAAATTCAAGATACTAACAATAACCTATAAAGTCATCCACAACCTGGCCCCCAGCTACATCACTAACCTGGTCTCAAAATACCAACCAAATCGTTCTCTTCACTCCTCCCAAGACTTGCTGCTCTCTAGCTCCCTTGTCACCTCATCCCATGCTCACCTCCAGGACTTTTCCAGAGCCTCTCCCATCCACTGGAATGCTGTACCCCATTCTGTCCAATTTTCTCCTACTTTGTCCACTTTCAGACGATCCCTTAAAAGCTCATCTCTTCAGAGAAGCCTATCTGGCTCCCACCTAACAACTGTACATTTATCTTCTAAATCAGCACATCCCCCACAGTTACTACCTCTTGTATCTCTTGACCTTCCCTCTTAGATTGTGAGCTCTAACAAGCAGGGCCCTCTGATTCCTACTGTATTTAAGTGTATTATATTTGTACTGTCTACCCTCAAGTTGTAAATGCCTGCGTAAACTGTTGGCGCTATATAAATCCTTTATAATAATATTAAAAAAAAAAGTCTGATCACTGGAGAAAGCTTCCCAGCATAGCTAGGGAACTGCCCATGGTGTGTCCTCTTGCTTAGTGTAGTCAGCTTTTCATAGGAAAACAGAGGGACTAGCAGTAACACCAGAGATTTCACACAAAGAGAACTGGATAGTTTTTAATACAAGTATATGTTACAGCAATCACATATCTGGAATATGAAATGCTGGGGTAACAAAGACTTTAATTTCCCCAATATTCCACTGTTAATTTTACTTATAAAGTGGCCACTTTGCCAGTTTTTTTATTTAACCAGTTCAGATCCGCGCTATATTTCTTTTTTATATATTTTTTTTTTTATATTTATTATAGCAAAAAGTAAAACATATTGTTCTTTTTTCAAAATCGTTGCTCTTTGTTTATAGCGCAAAACATAAAAACCACAGAGGTGATCAAATACCACCAAAAGAAAGCTCTATTAGTGGGAAAAAACTGATAAAAATTTTCTTTGGGTACAATGTCGCACAACTGCGCAATTGTCATTCAAAATGCGACAGCGCCGAAAGCCAAAAATTGGTCTGGGCAGGAGGAGGGTTTAAGTGCCCAGTAAGCAAGTGGAGGCCAGACTGCCCGCACCATGAAAATGCATGATGGTGTTAGGTCCGGCCACCTGTATTCCAGCAACCAATGAAGCTGGATTGCTAGGTGGTAGATCCGCCAGAGCCTGTCACTGCTTAAAGAGAAAAAGAGGAGGTGGAAAAGGGCAACTGCATGCTATCTGGGTCTATGTGTCTGGGGGCTCATGGGGAGGATGTTGTGGCCCACTAGGCTGCAGGAGCAGTGAAAGGAGTAGATCTCCACTGCGTCTCGGGGGGGGGGGGGGTGGATCCCTGCCATGCATCCACTGTGAGAGGGGGGATGCTTTCCTTTCCCACCAAGTGTCTGCTTTTTTGTATCTGATGGCACAACCAGTCTCATTATTGCTCCACCCTCCCATTGCATCAGTAGTGATGGCACATGCATCAGGAGCTCAGGTCCGGTTTTGCAGTGAGCATGCCTGTTCTTGCATACATTCCTGGTGTCAATCACAACTCTATACCGTTTCGTCTGTTAGTGAGCATCGCGGTTGAACAGAGTTGGGGGAGGAGTGGTGCTGTCAACCACACTGGCTTAGCATGCACACTACCAAAATGCACTCTGTCCTCTGGGAGCCAGGAGGAACCAAGAAAAACATGAAGGGGCTTGTTCTTCAAAAAAGGCCCCCTCTTCACCAAACCAGTCGATCAAACTCTGTGTGGTCTTATAGCCAAATACCATGACATCAGTCACGTGGTCTCCATTCTCTGATGTGGAAGGGGGGGCAGGGAGGGGGCCATGTGGAGATAGCGGTAACAGCTTGTTACCGCTTACTGTCAGCACCAAGCACACTGATTGCCCCGCCTTCCAATAAAGAGTACCTGTCACCACCCCATCAAAGTACTTGTCACAGCCCATCAGAGTACCTGTCACCAGTCCATGAGTACCCGAGTACCTGTCACCTGTCCATCAAAGTACCCGAGTACCTGTCACCTGCCCATCAAAGTACCCGAGTACCTGTCACCTGCCCATCAGAGTACCCAAGTACCTGTCACCTGCCCATCAGAGTACCTGTCACCTGA
>BLSH010161854.1:1337481-1379063 GCA_018402905.1 Glandirana rugosa | reverse complement strand
ACCGCTGGTCTAGAGGATTGCAGAGCTGAAATATTCTTACCTAATCTGCCAATCCTTGGAGCGCAAGACTGGTCCCCACTGCTCCTGCCCTCCCCCCCCCACTAGTGGTCTTGTAAATGGACTGTTCCTGACATCATCACGCACATAGACCAGCGCTGGACGTGAGGACAGCAGGAACAATCCACCGCTGAATGTGGGGGAGCGTGTTTTTTCCAGACAATCAAAGGATCCGGTAATTATAGCTCCTCCTTGCATTCCTGGACAAAACAAGCAATTGACCCATGCAATGCAGGAAAAGCCCCACTGCATGGAAAAATTAAAAATTTGCCAGGAGTTCTTCTTCAAAGCTGAACTTTAGGCTGAGCCCCTTGCCCTTAAGTACTCCTCCCTAACCCCACTTCCAAAGCCCTCCACTTTATACAGTATATATATATATATATATATAAACTTTTTTTTTAAATACTTAGCTTTTTTCAAAGTCTTCAGGCTGGTCATGTGATGAGTAGCGTCCTTTTCTTCATCCAATAATTTTACAACAGCGGGCGGTCCTGGTCGATGGAGACACCAGTGGTGATGCGATGATGTCAACACTACTTTTTGCATCATTATACTGTAAATGTATGGTGCCATGGTGATGTCCTCTCAGGGACAGGCCCATCATGCCCTTAAGGCTACTTTCACACTGAGCGGCAGTCGTGGTCGCGGTAAAACCCCACTAGTTTTAGCAGAGTTTTACCAGCGATAGGGCTCCGCTATGAGGGCGGGAGTGCCATGCTTTTAACAAGGGGTTAAAAAGGGGTTAAAAGTGCCGGTGCTCAGCGCTACCGAGGCGGTGTGCAGCCGCTTCGGAAGCGCTTGCCATTCATTTCAATGGCAGGGTCGGTAGAGGAGCGGTATATTACCGCTCCCCTCACCGCCCCAAAGATGCTGCTTGCAGGACTTTTTGTAACGTCCTGCAAGCACACCGCCCCAGTGTGAAAGCACTCAGGGCTTTCACATTGGGGTGGATTGGGGGGTGATTTTTGAGGCGCTTTACAAACGCTATTTTTAAATAGCATCTGTAAAACACTTCAGTGTGAAAGTAGCCTAAAGTGGAACTAAAGTTAAAACAACAAAATTGCAAACAGGCAGACTTTTTTTTGCAGAAGAGATATGCAATGCAATAAAGTACACTTACCCGCCTGTTTGCAATCCCCAGCAGCATGTATACTGAGCTACGCACACACAGCCCACTTTACATTCTGGCACACTGCATGTGTGCCGGGATGAATGCTCTCCTGCATACATTCAGTAGTGACATCATACCATGCCAACCAATCAATACAGCTTAAGACAGGCAACCGGAAGAAGACGGAGAGAAGACTACAACACCAGCAAGAGACTGCGGGCATTGGACCATTGGAACTAAGGTAAGTATTTTTGCCCTTAGTCTTACTTTAACTTACAGTATCTCCTCAATCATTTGGGCTGAGTGATGCTGTGTATCATTCAATTCAGACTGAGGACACATTGGGGTTGATTTACTAAAACGGGAGTGTGCAAATTCTGGAACAGCTCTGCATAGAAACCAACCAGCTTCCAGGTTTTCTTGTCAAAGCTTAATTGAACAAGCCAAAGCTAGAAGCTGATTGGCTACCATGTACAGCTGCACCAGATTTTTCACTTTCCAGACTTAGTAAATCACCCCCCTTGTGGCATAAAAGTAGTACTGCAGGGAACAGCTCCAGAATGAAGGTATTGCAGCCTAGAATGCTTTTTTATTTGTAACATGTTCCGGGGGTCTATTTAATTTTAAAAAAGGTTGTGCTTTAAGACCAGGAATGGAAACCCCTGTATATTTGTCATGACAGCCTTACTTTACATTAGGATAAAATTGAGATACAATACTATTTGTATGTGCCAATAACAATTTAATGTAATTTTAGTATTCATGAACATTTGGAGGAATATCTTGGGGTGTACAATGATTCTACAGGTTCTCTGCTGTCAGAAAGTACATCTTTTTTGAATTTCTGAGATTTCAAGTCCATAATATGTGTGACAGGCCATAGCCTGCAAACAGTTAAACCTTACAGACTGCTTGCTAACTTTAAAAATGATCTTAAATCTCAATATAAACAGTATTCTCTGTTTTATAGGTACAACTTATATGCACTTTTACAGCAAATGTGTCAGCGCACACATTTACATTAATGTATTTTTTTCCTCTTATGAGGTTTACATCCGGGAAAATTCTCCGGTATGGCAAAACAGGCAGAAAAAGTGTAAATAATTTATCACTTTGCAAACCGCTCAAATTTCTGTTGATATAGAGGGCTGTATAATTCTAAACCAATTATTAGTATTTAGCTGCGCCGTTATGTAGTTAAAATCCCACAACATTAATCCCATCAATTGTTAATGGTAACAAAACGGAAAAAGAATTAGAGATTGTTTGAATATTTATTCAGCGAGATGAGCATTTGCTGTCTTAGAGAAGCAGAGTTAAGGGGAAAAAGTGTAAACAGGATTTAGAAAGCCTTGATATATTTACATACAGTATCTGTAATTATGTATGTATTATAGATGGGGCAATTTGTTTCACTGCATTTTCACTAGTTTCATAAGGACACTATTAAGCCACTCTCAGAAAACAGGAAGATATCATGAAAAAAGAAAAAGATATCATGGAACCGGACTCCTCAAAGTTTTATGAGGGGTATATGTTACTTAAAGGTCTGATCCACATAAAATGAATATTAAAACAATGTGAAGATAGTGTTGGGGTAAACCACCAGCCTGCCTTTTATATCTGCTGTGAGTTCCAAGACTTAAAGTAGTTGTAAACTCCTACGTGCCACAAATGGGAAAGAATAACATACACTATATTGCCAAAAGTATTGGGACAACCGCCTTTACACGCACATGAACTTTAATGGCATCCCAGTCTTAGTCTGTAGGGTTCAACATTGAATTGGCCCACTCTTTGCAGCTATAACAGCTTCAACTCTTCTGGGAAGGCTGTCAACATGGTTTAGGAGTGTGTCTATAGGAATGTGTGACCATTCTTCCAGAAGCGCATTTGTGAGGTCAGGCACTGATGTAGGAGGAGAAGGCTTGGCTCGCAGTCTCCGCTCTAATTCATCCAAAAGGTGTTCCAGCGGTGTCGCGAAACATGTCGTCACGCTGACGGGACCACTATCCAGTACCTGCATTGCAGACACCAGGAGCGAACGTACCGGTGAGAGCACTTGCTGCGGCCCCTCCCTGCCTTGGTCTCTGCATACTAGTGAGGCAGACATCACCTCCATTGCATGAGCACAATTCAGAGAATGCTTTTCATTTTTTGAATAAAAGGAAATGCGAACCCAAGGGCGCTTGTGTGCAGTGTTGCCCACTGTCAGTTTTTAACACCAAAGTAAAACCAGCAATATTGTCTATGCTGAAATTGGTAAAAAACAGGACCAGCCTGGGTTACTATAAAAAAGTAGAAAGTTTATTGAAGACTTACATATAAAACCATGGCAGGCTTGGGAAGGAGCCGGGTTGCTCGTTGCTATACAGGCTGGTTGACAGTACTCCCTGGTGGAACCGGAGGTTTCCCTGGGCTATAGTGATGCGTGATCCGGAAGGAGATCGAGCCACAGTGCCCTCACAGAGCCACTGGAGATGGTGTGGGCTGTGCAATGGAGGTGACGTCTGCCTCACTAGAATGCAGAGACCAAGGCAGGGAGGGGCCGCAGCAAGAGCTCTCACCGGTATGTTCGCTCCTGGTGTCTGCAATGCAGGTACTGGATAGTGGTCCCGTCAGCGTGACGACATGTTTCGCAACACCGCTTAATCATGAAACATGTCGTCATGCTGACGGGACCACTATCCAGTACCTGCATTGCAGCCCCCAGGAGCGAACGTTGCACAACCCTCCATTGCACAGCCCACACCATCTCCAGTGGCTCTGTGAGGGCACTGTGGCTCGATCTCCTTCCGGATCACGCATCACTATAGCCCAGGGAAACCTCCGGTTCTACCAGGGAGTACTGTCAACCAGCCTGTATAGCAACGAGCATCCCGGCTCCTTCCCAAGCCTGCCATGGTTTTATATGTAAGTCTTCAATAAACGTTCTACTTTTTTATAGTAACCCAGGCTGGTCCTGTTTTTTACCTATTTCAACATAGACAATATTGCTGGTTTTACTTTGGTGTTAAAAACTGACAGTGGGCAACACTGCACACAAGCGCCCTTGGGTTCGCATTTCCTTTTATTTTTTTGTACTCCCACCCCGGAGCTGAACCTAGGCTGCAAGGTACCTGCAGCAAGTCACTCAGTCCCCTGTGTGTCCACAAGTCACGATATATGATCAGCGCCTAATCCTTTTTCATTTTCTTGTGTTTTTTTCATTTTTTGAATGAATGAAAAGCATTCTACAATTGGACGAGGTGGAGAGGCGGGGGTGGTGACATCACCACTTGCTCCACTTCACCCAATCAGGCAATGCTTTGCATTCATTCAGAATATTCAAAGCATTCTCTGAAAGGCGTCCATGCCAAATGGTCAACTTCTTGGGTTCATAGCACAGGACAGCCGTTTCTCGGCACGGGACCCACAAGCAAGTGGGGATCACTGAAGTAGCAGTGTCTACTACAGTGATTTTCAGCTCCCATGGGGCATCAGCCATGTATGGTATATACATAGTTCCATTGGTCCAAGCTGGACCATTGCATTAATGTATAACATACTGGCAAGAAGGCTGCTGAGTCACTGCTGGGAGGGGGAAGAGGATGAGCAGGGTTACTGATAAAAAAGACTTGGACAACTTCAATGCTTCTGCAGTGAAACTTGAGGATACATTCCTCCATAGTTCCTTCAAATAAAAAGGTCAAGGATTTGCTTTAAATCTCATTCGCCACTTAAGAGTATGTACAGTAAATACTCCAATGTCCAATGTTTAAATAAATACAGAGCTGTATTCATTTGTGTCTTTCAGATCTGCCTGGAGTTCAGCTTTAAAAGACAATCTCGCCATTTGAGATACATTGAATACTGGCGTTTTGCGATTAGCCATTAGTGTATACAATTAGATGTGTACCTTTATTTATCTTCTCTTTCCCTTAATTACTGCTGACAGCCCAGGCTTTCTTTCAGACAGTCCTCCATGTATTGCACTGAATATAAATTACAATCGTTCTATTCTATTGAGCATTTTATTGTGTTTCTACACAATTACATTTTTAAGTAGAGAGAGTGAACCAAAGTTTGGATTAATCAAAAACAGGCAAGTGGCAGATCCAGGAAATAAGCAGTTCTGGAAGGTGCTAGGGCAGGATTTCATCTATTTATTTAACACCTTAGCAATGCTAAAGTGAAATTTTAGAAGGGGAAAAAAAAGTTACGAGCCCCCCCAATCACTATTTCTAGTAAAATTGCAAAATATCATAACCCCTGTGTGATTTCAAATACATTGTAAAACCTAACTTAGAAAAAATAATATACCCTCTACACGCCAAAAGACATATAAAAGTCGCCTCCCATGATGCAATGTGAGATTTCCCTGTGTGAATCCTGTTTGAGCCAAACTCTCAGCACTATGTAGTAGGCATCCTTGGATATTCTTGGTATCCCTGACCCACAAAATATGGACTGGGTTTGTATTTAGCTGCTCTCCATTGCAAGGCAAATAGTAAAAACATTTGGTAAATGCCCTACAAACAGAACTTCAGCCATAAGTAAAACCAATAAAATTTGAATAGCTCATTAAAAATATAAAATAAAAAAGAACTTTGCTGCAATACTCATCTTCAATTTATAACTGTACCCAATGGGATTTCTTCTCCACCACACAATGTCATCAGCCTTCCAAATGATGGCCAGGATCATTCAACCCCACTTCCTCTGAGCCCAAGCCTTCATGGACCCACCAAGCTTATGCCTGGACAGCGAAGCATAAGTAACATAGTCATGAGCATATCTCTCATTTCCTCTGCTTTCTCCCACTATCAGTGTGCTCCTTGTCGCATAAGAACTGATTCTTCCTCTCCTTTCCTAGCCCTCTCAGGCTGATACCAGGTCACATTGTGGTAATTAAAGCTGAACTTCACTGAAAGTTCCACATATCCTCCTCCTTCCCCCTCCCACCTTTATTGAAATCTTTTTTTTTTTACCCATTCCTGCAATTCTCATCTAGCCCTGTCCCCACCCGCAACCTTCTGGGTCACATCACATGTCCTGAGATTCTGCGGGACCAGTATGAAAGTGCAGCATGATCTCACGCATGCACAGTCAGGAGCCGTCTGTGAAGCAGCAGGAAGTCACAGCTGGCTTCCACAGTCAACATGGTGGCACCAGGTGCCTGAAGACTGGTGAAGTACTGTCTTGGGCGAAGCCAGCACTCCTGGCCTGGTAAGTACCTCTTTATTAAAAGTCAGCAGCTACAGTATTTGTAGCTTCTGCCTTTTAATTTTCTTTCAACTAATCATAGTTCCTCTTTAACTGCTTCCTGCCGGGCCACTGTACACATATGGACAAGCACCGTTCTGGTATTTGCACATCCTCCCAGTTTGGGTGTTCGTGCACAGCCTGCACTGCTCTGGTACAGATGAGAGGAAGTGGCACTCTAGTTCATCCATAAAAAACTAACATGCTTTATTAAATGTAGTAACAAAAAACACTGTACACAGCTCCATCAGGAAAACAGTTGACGCGTTTCACACTCTTGGCACTTAGTCATAAGTCATATGCTATGACTAAGCACTTAGAGTGTGAAACATGTCAACTGTTTCCCTGATGGAACTGTGTACAGTGTTGTTTGTTACTACATTTAATAAAGCATACAAGAATGTTATTGCTGAGCTGGAGTACCGCTTCCTCTCTTCTATTCCTGTGATGTTTGCGGCTGCGGTCCAAACTGGCACCCAGGAGTTCATTGGTATGTTATCATGGTGATTGATGGGGTGCACTTCTCTGGTGACAGTATGAAAAAAGAAAAAAATTCTGCATACTGGCACCAGAGCAGTGTCACTATGGTGTACTGCTGTGGTGGCGATCATGTACAACGGCAGGATGCTATGATATTACTGCCAGTCAGTGGTCCGTCATCAGGAGCACCAGATCACTTACCCCATTTATGGCGGGCATCGCTTCACCCTTGCGACAGCTTCTCCTTCCCCTGCTCTGGTCCTCGCCATCATGGCCATCACAAGCGGCTTCCCCTTCCCCTGCTCTCCTCCACAGGCATCAGGGGTGGCTTCCCCTGATCTCCTCCACAGGCATCACGGCAGCTTCCATCCCCTCCCTCCTCTTCCCTCCTTCTTGGTGGTCAATTGGAACGATTCTCCTTTCGGCCACTCAGTAATCGGGTCTCAGACCCACTTCCTGATTGGCATCATATTCATTCATTCACTATTGTCACACAACTGGGTGAGCTTAGGGCGCAGTACTCTGCGCCCTGAGCCCACCCTTCTTTGAAACCTATTAGAGCCTCTGGCTCTAATCACATGCTTCAAAAAAAAATCTCCCATTGGAATCCATGCGTCCGGCGCCCTGCATGTAGATTAGGAGGCCAGACACATGGATGGGAGGGCGGCACCCCTGTGCCCCTAATGGACAGGCCACCACTGCTGCCAGCCATTGCTTCTGATCACCGTCACATCAGCACAACAGTAGGTCACCGGACCGGCACTGCCAGTCAGTCAACCCAATCACTGCCACACCAGTCAGTGTCCCTAAGCACCGCCACAACAGTGAATGTCCCTAATCACTGCCGCCCACTCAGTGTCCCTGACCACCGTTACACCAGTTCCGGTGTCCCTGACCACCAACACACCACTCCCAGTGTCCCTGATCACTGTTATACCAGTCCCAGTGCCCCTGATCACCTCCACACTAGCTGTGTGTTTGTCCAGAAAACTAAAAATACTTTCAGGCTTATTCACTAAAGCAAAGAGCAGTAACCAATCAAAATCCATTATTCTGTGAGCTAGCTTCAATAAAGATAAATGTGATTGGCTGTCATGGGCATGGAACTTTGCACTAAAGAAAAATGCCACTGAATGCAATTTAGCAGTTCCTCAGGTCATTCTGCAGATTCTGGGTATTCACCACTCTTAGTAAAACACAAGTGTCCACTTTTGAGTAATCTCAGACTGGGACATAAGTAGATATAAATAAAGAATATTTTATACAGTACAAAGGGAATGTGCCCATGAAAAGGTTCACATTGTATTTTCCACGCACCTTTTTCCAAGAGACGGGGAAATTACTTTCCTCTACGTTATACACTTTTGTGTATGTTTAATATCCTGACCATACTCTGGGGCTTTTATTTTGGCTGCGATCTGCACATCATCTACTTTTAAATTAACAGAAGATGTTTTCCTTTCTTCTGTGCTGTTCTAGTTTGTGAAGAATGAACCCAGAGCCAAAAATAAGGGCAACTTCGATAGATTCAGTTCATTTTTATTTAGACAAAATAGTGATATTCAGGCTGCACACCTTGATTGCATTATTTTATCAATGTATTAATTATTTGGGTTACTTTGTTAGAATTAGTAATTTAAAAACACTATGAAATGCCTAATAAACCGTTATAATATTACATATACATACAGTAAATTACCTGTTGAAAGTCTGCAACATAAGCTTTTTCAGGATAATGACTTTTAAATTTAGGGTTCTTAACATTACCTTATTTCCAATTTAAACTTTCCATATGGAGCTCTTCTGCTCAGCAAAGAATTCAGGAGCTTCACAAATAGACTGGACATGTCAAAAAGTTCATATTTAGGTCTTCCAGGGGAAAGACAGTTTAATCTGCACTTAATCCTTTGTACGCACATGTGTTTTAACACGTTACTATTCATGAATCACATTTAGCTGAGCTTGTTCTATAATTTTGAGGAAGTTTCATAGGCAGATGGTTTTTGTCCAAGAATAGGAATTGGAGGTGTAAAAATTGTGGAGCCACATTGTTCTAGTTGCATAATCCCATCATTGGAGTCAGAAAGGGTTTGTGGTGTTAAAGTAGAAGTTCACCCTAAAACGAAAATCTGTAAATCTACAGGCATCCACAATCTAAGACTAACCTATCTAGACCTGTAAAGAAGAAATTGCTGTAATACCTTTTCTGAAGCAGATCCGATCCGGTCTCCAGCAACCGAAGCTCTGTGCAGGAGATAGCCAACAACGGTTGTGAAATTTTTTCTTTACAAGGCTAGATAGGCTAGTCCTAGATTGTGGATGCACGTAGATTTACAGATTTTAGTTTTAGAGTGAACTTCTACTTAAATGTTTTAATTTTCATGGCTGAAGGTATGAATTTTCAAAACACAGGATAGAAACGTTATAATGGCATTATGTGTGGAAGACAGGCCATCACCCCTGTTCAGTTACGGTTGTTCCAGTTGGGTGTAGATGGCCTCTTTCACACCACTTTCAAAAGAGTTGTCCTCTCTGTTAAGAATGTGCACCTTACTGTCATCAAAAGAATGTCCCTTTTCTTCAAAGTGTAGGAAGATGACTTAACCTGTAGAATGTTGCCCCCTTTGTTGAGCCATTCATTTTGAGAGAGGTTGATTCATCTCTCCTCCCATGTCCAGGTCTTTGCATTCCTCAATATACTGCTCTATATATACTAAGTTGTTGAACATTGGGGAAGGCCTTCAGCACCATCTTCCTTCCACATATGACATTTTAGTTCCACTTAAAGCCATATTTCCTTCAAATACATTAGGATAAAGTACAAAGATTTACCTGTCCCACTAAAAAAACCTAAAGCCGTTTGCGGCACACATAAGCTAAATGCAATTGAGCTGACATGCTTTGGTTTTTTTTATGCAGTAGGAGCCAAAATACTTACATATAATATTTTTTTCCTAAATGTGTCTTTGTGCTTTGTGTTGCTACGTGTTGTAATACGCTGTGTATACATGCAACATGTTAAAATTTTGACCAGCACACTGGTACAAAAAGAGTCAAGGCAACTAGTATCCTTGCATTGAGGCTGCATTGAGAAACACAGGCCATCCCAACCAAACTATCTCTGTGCTTTCTGTACTGTGCTTCGAAGAGAAAATCATACAAGTGTAGATGTTCCCCCGTTAAGGCCGGCTGCAATGCACCCATTTCCCTGTGCTGAGGCATGCTGCCTTTGGCAACTCATTCAAAATTATTGGACTGCAATGTACCAGTGCCAGCTATTTTTTTGTTTTGCATTGCACTTTACAGGACACTGTGCAGTAATTTAATAAAGGCAAGTTGACTGTGGATGTTGCCAGGTGCAGTTGCATTCTGCAAGTGCATTTGCTCCAGAGCTTAGTAAATGAGCACAAGCTCTGCTGACTTCCATCATCCAATCATGTGCAAGCAAAAATGCTGCTTTTTTTTTATTTTCTTTGCATGTGATTGGGTATT
This sequence comes from Glandirana rugosa, assembly GCA_018402905.1. Lineage (NCBI taxonomy): Eukaryota > Metazoa > Chordata > Amphibia > Anura > Ranidae > Glandirana > Glandirana rugosa. The sequence continues at coordinate 1,368,679 of BLSH010161854.1, read as the reverse complement.
CTTTGCAAAGTAAAGATTTACCTCATTTACTAAGCTCTGGAGAAACTGCACTTTGCAAAGTGCACAGTCTATTTGCCTTTAGTAAATCAACCCATGTGTGTTGTGATGCATCTTAGTGCACCTACCTTGTGGAGTTGCTTTGAGGTGCCATTCAAAATCATATTTGCTGAGCAGGTGGTGTAAACAGACACCTGAAACGTTTGTGGTCTGGGACATAATCCTGCATTTAAGTTGCGTTAGATTTCCTTCAGAATTAATTTATGATGCTTTTGCATCTATATTGACTTGTATGGGAAATAACAGCAAATTCTTAACTATACACTATACACGCCTTAAACTGATTGGCTGGGTTGTGCTGTGAGTTCCCACTGTCTGCGGCTGAACCATTTGTATTTGAAAGTGAGTTCATGGTGAGTCACAGAGAGTGCGTCTCAATGAAAACCTGATGTCAATAAAAGTTCAAGAAAAGAAGGGGTGTTTACTGGCATCGGTGAAAAGCTATGTACCGGAAGACTGGTTTTTCATCATCTCCCTATTATTCTGCTGGTAACAAAAAAAAAAAAAAAAAAAAAAATGCAAATAACAAAATAAATAAGGTTACTAGTGGTATCATAAATAACGCCAACTTTTAAATCCTCATTGCTGCTTCTGTCAGAGCCTTTTCACGCAGATGTTTTTGATTTGTCATAAGTCTTTTTAAAAAAAACTAAGTTTCTTTTCTACTCATTTCGCCTAGGTTCACATTGGAGCAATTTCAGCACACAATTGGGACCGGCCTCGATGGAGTTACCTAAAAGGTGATGTACTAAAAATCATTCCCTCTCCATCTCTTTTGCCATCTGTGCATCCCGCAGCTCTTTACTAGTCCATTTTCTTCTATGCTCGAGCGTGCACCATCAGATGGGACCAGCTCATATTTGGTGGTCATGCCCGAGGGCGTGTGGGCTATGGGTCAGGGTCTATACCCTTCTTCATAACTTATTTCACATTGTTCTTAAAAGGGACCCCTATGAAGCCCTTCTTGGTAAACCAATCGTTAAATTGTTATGCCTGGAACGGCAGCTCATGCGATTTGAGAGATCAAATGGCAGGACAAGTCGCAGCCTATTGGCAACAATGGCACTGTTCCAATCGGTGCGACTCTGATTTTTCAGTGCCGCACCGATTTGCAAAAGTAGTTCCTGCACTACTTTTTCCGATTTCAGGTGCAATTTCAATAGACATCTGTGCATGAAGCCACACATATGTCTCTCAAGTAGCACCTGAAATCGCGCTGACCTTGCTACTTTGAAATCGCGCTACTTCAAGTGAAGTATCAGCGATTTCAAAGTAGCATCAATGTGAACCAGGGCTAAATCTGAGTTTTTCCCCTCACAGTCAGGTGCTAATGGTGTCTGTCAATACACATCAAGAACGTCCTTTTCAGAGAATTTTACATAACCTCATGAAATGTGTGTCTTTTTCCATAAAATCTATTTAACCAGTTCTAGGGGCAACTCTCCACGTCCACGTCCTGAATACGTGTCAGGACAAAATTATGAAAGGAAACCCTTTTCAGAGGAAAAAATAGGACTTTGAGGGATATGGGGTTGTCACTGAGGTGAACACATCAACTACATCAGTGTAAATAGTGATTCCGGAACCAGGTCTGATGGACTTGGCTCCAGTGGCGACTCTGCACATATGTATGTGTAAAAAACTGGGCAAAAAATGCATTCTGGGTATTGAAGCCAGATCCGCCTAGGTTCTCGGTTGCATGACCCGATGTCCATCAGACTCGGTCCTGGAATCACTACTGTGGGCCAATGGTTACCCTCTGGTTTCACATACAGGGAGGTTTATATTGTGGTGCAACAATATAAGCCGCTGTCCTACACTGTATATTGTTATATGCTTTTATACTCAACTGTAGATTTTTAACTACGTTTGTACAATAAAATATACTTTTTACACTAATGTAGTTGATGTGCTCACCTCAGTGACCACCCCATATCCCTGAAAGGCCTATTTTTTCCTCTGAAAGGGGTTTCCTTTCATATTTTTATTCTGGTGTGTCTTTTTCCAATCCTATTATTATTATTATACAGGATTTATATAGCGCCAACAGCTTGTGCAGCGCTTCACAATATAAAGGGAGACAATACAGCAACAATACAATTCAATACAAGACGGTTAGGAGGGCCTTGCTCCTGCAAGCTTACAATCTAATAGGTAAGGGGCTGGTGAAACAAAAAGTAGTAACTGTGAGGGATGAACTGATGAGGGAAGTAGAAGCTTCAATTGTTAGCTGAAGGCAGGATAGGCCTCCCGTAATAGATGCATTTCCAGGGATTGCCTAAAAGTGGATAGAGTAGAAGATAACCAATAAGATTGGGGTAGTGAGTTCCAGAGGATAGGAGAGGCTCTGGAGAAGTCATGGAGATGAGCATGGGAGGAGGAGACAAGGGAGGTAGAGATCAGGAGTTCATGAGAGGAGCAGAGGATGGTTTGTGTGATAATTGGAGAGAAGATCGGTGATGTAGTTGGGGGCAGAGTTGTTATTGTTAGTGTTTTGAATGTTATTCATTGGGCAATGGGAAGCCATTGGAGGGATTGGCAGAGAGAGGGATGGAAAACACTAAGTGGTTGGTAAGGTGGATGAGTCTGGCAGTAGCATTCATGATAGACTGAAGGGGGGATAGCTTGTGGAGAGGAAGGCCAATAAGGAGGGAGTTACAATAGTCAAGGCGAGAGATAAGAAGGGAGTGAATAAGTTGCTTAGTGGTTGCAATGGTTAGAAAGGGGCGTACATTGGAGATGTTACTGAGGTGAAGTCTACAAGATTTGTACTGCGATTGGATATGGGGCTGAAACATCTCTCCTTCCTGATGGTTTTACCAATATTTACTTGATAAACCAGTTTATAATAACATCATGATAAAATTATTATAATGTACAATAATTATCTTATATCTGAGTGGCTAATGTGGCAAAGTTCACTAGTTTACCAGAGAATAGGTAGGCAGGGCAGTGACACTAAAGTCACCAGTTTACGATATATATTCTTCTACATATTTTTGGTAAAAAACATTGCAATAGGCGTATATTGATTGGTTTACACAAAAGTTATCGTGTCTGCAAACTATTAGATAGATTTAGAGACTTTGATTGATTTATTTATTTTTTACTAGTAATGGCAGCGATCTGCCATTTTTAGCAGGACTGCGACATTGCGGCGGACAAATCTGACCCCAAATTGCACTTTTTTGGGACCAGTGACATTATTACAATGATCAGTGCTATAAAAAATGCACTGATCCATACGTTACATGACACCATGCACATATACAAAGAAAAATGGGCATATTGGGACAAGAACTAATTCTCAACATTCGGCCACCCTACTTAGCTGGTTCAATATGTCAATCAATATCTCCTCCCTGGCAGGTAGTCTTATTGATGTTATAAACCGTGGTTCTATATTCTACTATCTCCTCATTATATCTCTTTGTCACTGCTTACTTTAACACCCATGTTTTTGATTAATCTATAATTTGTCATGTCCTCATGTATAGATACTTTATGATGTATGTTACCGTGTCCAATGCTTTGTATATGCTTATCTCCTTCCAAAAAAAAAGTGTAAACAAAAAAAATGCGTTGATCAATATAAAAATGACACTGGCGGGGAAGGGGTTAACACTAGGAGGCGATCAAGGGGTTAAGTGTGTTAATTCAGTGTGCTCTAATTGCAGCGGGATGGGCTGCCTGGGACATGACAGAGATCTCTGTTCGCGATCACTGGGAACAGAAGATCTCTGTCGTGTCATCTGGCAGAAAGGGGATCACCTTTGTTTACATAGGCAGATCCCCGTTCTGTAAATAAAAATATACCATAGTTTGTTGACGCTATAACTTTTGCGCAAATCAATATACGCCTATTGGGACATGTAGCAGAATACATATTGGCCTAAATTGATTAAGAAATTCATTTTTTTTTACATTTTTTAATTTAATGTGTTTTTGAGCAGAAAGTAAAGATTTATAGGTTTTTTTTTTTCAAATTTGTTGGTCGTTCTTTGTTTACAGCGCAAAAAAAAGAAACACAGAGGTTAGCAAATACCACCAAAAGAGAGCTCTATTTGTGGGAAACAATTGCATGAATTTTATTTGGGAACAGCGTCATGCAACGTGCAATTCTCAGTTAACCACTTGCCGACCGCCAACCGCAGGTTGACGGCGACAAAGTGGTTCGATATCGCAAACCTCTGTCATACGACGGCGGCTGCGAGATCGCGCACTGTGAGCGCGCGAGCCGCCGGAAAGCGCGCTCACTGTGTTCGGGGAGGGCCAGGGAGCGGGTGCCGCGGACTCGATCGCCGCCGGCTACCCGCGATGCCCCCCCCCCGCACTAAAAGAATGGAGGTCCGTGTAAGTAAACACAGACCTCCGTTCTGTGAGAGGGGGAAGGGCTGTGATCACAGCCTTCCTCTACATGGAAGCTGTGATCACTTCCCTTCCCCAGCTAGGGCAGTCCCCACACAGTTAGAACACGCCCAGGGAACACAGTTAACCCTTAGAGCGCCCCCTGCAGGTTAACCCCTTCACTGCCAATGGCATTTACACAGTAATCAGTGCATATTTATAGCACTGATCGCTGTATAAATGTCAATGGTCCCAAAAAAGTGTCAAAATGGTCCGACATTTCTGCCCCAATATCGCAGTACCACTAAAAATCGCAGATCGCCGCCATTACTAGAAAAAATAAATAAATAAATAAAAACCCCAAAAATGAATTCTCATCATCCGTAAATGTGACCACTTTTGCGCAAACCAATCAATAAACGCCGATTGCGATTTTTTTATCGCAAATATGAGGAAGAATATAAATCGGCCAAAACTGATAAAAAAAAATTTTTTGTATTTTTTTTTGTATTTGTATTTTAGCAAAAAGTAAGAAATTTGGGTTTTTTTGCAAAATTGTCACTCTTCTTTTGTTTATAGCAGCGATCAGAAAAGACGCAGCGATGATCAAATACCACCAAAAGAAAGCTCTATTTGTGGGAAAAAAAGGACGCAAATTTCCTTTGGGCACAACGTCGCACGATCGCGCAATTGTCAGTTAAAGCGACGCAGCGCCGAATCGCAAAAAGTGCTCTGATCCTAAAGTGTGAAATCCTTCCGGGGCTGAAGTGGTTAAATAAAGCAGTGCCATTTCGCTAAAAATGGCTTGGTCGGGAAGGTGGGTAAATCTTTTGGAGGTCAAGTGGTTAACCTTACTTTTAAAAAGTTAAATTAAATAAAGGAACATAGGGGCCTTAGATTGTAAGCTCCTTGAGGGTAGGGACTAATGTGAATGTACAATGTATATGTAAAGCGCTGAGTAAATTGACAGCGCTATATAAGTACCTGAAATAAATCAAATAAATAATATATTGGTACTTGTACCATCAGATTGCTTGTTACAGTATAGCGTCTTCTGTAATTTTATTATAGTCTATTTTATTTTCTGTTTGCTTATATTACTTTGTAATTTCTTGGAAAATAATTAAAATCACATTAAAAAAGTTAAATATTCCTTTATTCACACTAATTTACATTATAACCAATTTTACAGTACGCCTCTCAGACACTAGTCACAATTAGATTGTAAGCTCTAATGAGCAGGGCCCTCTGATTCCTCTTGTACCAAATTGTGATGTAACTGTACTGTCTGCCTTCATTTTGTAAAGCGCTGCGCAAACTGTTGGCGCTATATAAATCCTGTATAATAATTAAACAGCCAGCTGTTCCCATAGGTTAAATAATTGTTAAAGTGTTCTTGCAGCCTTTTTTTATTTGCAAAATGTTTCTGTGCTTATTTTTTTTTTTTATATACACCTAAGCCTCCTTCACTCTCAGAAATGAATCTACAATTCAGATGTTTTTTGCAACATATCCAAAAATCCACTTTGTCCCTTCTAATGAAAGTAATAACTTGGACTCCTAGTTCATTTAAGTATTGAGCTGAAATCCTGCATCTGTTCTCCGCTTGTCTTGAAAACAGAAAATTAATTTCGATGACCAAGCCGAACACTGCATAGCTCTGTCAGGTAATTAGTCACTGTCGCTGGCTACTCAGGGTCTATCACTGTGCTAATCCATACACAAACCTCTACCATCCCCTAGTCACTCACAATTTAAAAGGCACTTTAACTACCAATTCCCTCCGTTCAATCCAAAGCAGCCTTTGTGAAAATGAGAATTTTTTTTTCTCCCTCTCCCTCTCATGTTTTCTTCTCCCTATTTATTGCCAGCAGAATTAATGCAGCTGATTTACATTTTTTTTCTTTTTTTTTTCTGTTTGATGAAGTCTACTGTTGATTAAGTAGAGCTTCGGGGGAAAAAATTATACTTCTGCAGTTTTCCTACTTGACTTGCCAGTTTATTAATGAAAGAAGCAAAGATATTGATGACCTACAAATTACAACCATAGCAATTAAAGGGTATATCTTTCCAAGCCTCTAATTAAAAAAGATTTCTTTTATATTGAAATACACTTTCACTGTATTATTTTCCTCTGATTTTTTTTTTTTTTAATCTGAGACAAAAAAAAAAAAAAAAAAGAAAAACCAAACAATTTATAAAAAACACAATAGTCAGATTAAAATATAAAAATCGACCAATATTATAATTCATTATTTATTTCGCTTAAATAAAGATGGATTTTATAGGCTAAAATAATGTAAAGATTCTTTTGGAAAATGTGATAAATACTTTTTGATGTATTGTATATTTTGATAAATACATCTTTGATGTTTGAATTCATTTTATGATTTACCTTTGTCTATAATTCATATTGAGTTTCCCTCAATGCGTGTCATTTTAAATGCACCTGATACATGTGTAGCAAGTGGTGTAAATCATATTGAAACAAGCTAGGAATTGTTCATGTTTTTTTTATTTCAGGCTGTCAGCGCTGGGTAATCTGCAATGTAAATATCTGATTCAGCGTCTTGTATTTCAATTTCGTGGCAAAAAAGTTAGGGAAACCTGCAGGTCCAATCTCAAATAATGTATCTGTCCTGAATTCAATGGATGCAATTGTCCTAAAGCACAACTCTAGACAATAATCATAAAACCAATATTTAAGTTTTGTGAGGTCAGGCACTGATGTTGGATGAGAAGGCCTGGCTCGCACTCTCCACTCTAATTCATCCCAAAGGTGTTCTATCGGGTTGAGGTCGGGACTCTGTGCAGGCCATTCAAGTTCCTCTACCCCAAACTCGCTCATCCATGTTTTTATGAATCTGGCTTTGTGCACTGGTCCGAATCATTTGGTGGAGGGGGGATTATGGTGTGGGGATGTTTTTTAGGGGTTGGGCTTGGCCCCTTAGTTCCAATGAAGGAAACTCTTAAGGCACCAGCATACCAAGACATTGACATTTTGGACAATTTCATACTCCCAACATTGCGGGAACAGTTTGGGGATGGCCCCTTCCTGTACCAACATGACTGTGTAGCAATGCACAAAGCAAGGTCCATAAAGACATGGATGAGCGAGTTTAGGGTGGAGGAACTTGACTGGCCTGCAAACCTGATACAACACCTTTGGAATGAATTAGAGCGGAGACTGCGAGCCAGGCCTTCTCCTCCAAAACCAGTGCCTGGCCTCACAAATGTGCTTCTGGAAGAATGGTCAAGCATTCCTATAAACACACCCCTAAACCTGGACAGCCTTCCCAGAAGAGTTGAAACTGTTATAGCTGCAAAGGGTGGGCCAACTCAATATTGAACCCTACGGGCTAAGACTGGGATGCCATTAAAGTTCATGTGTGTGTAAAGGCAGGTGTTCCAATACTTTTGACACTATAATGTATATGTCCTACCTACTAGCATGCCCCAGTCTGATAATGAACTGTCCTCACAGGCCTGCACCAAAAGGAGTAGCAGCATACTGAGGAGGTTATGCCTGTGCTTTACTCTCTTGTAACCAAGTTCTCAGCATTAGATTGTGGTGCTCTGCAAGGGAATATGGCTAGGTAATATAAACACAGATGTCATTTACTTGCACTAGCAGTATATCAAAATGCATTTAATGTTTTTGTTTTGTTTTGCAACTAGCATTTTTAGTAGTTGGGTAATGACAATCCCTGATTTCTTCTCAGTACCCGTGCCATTTAATTGGAATATAAAGATTCCTTTTTTTCTAATTATATATTTGGCACAAGAATGCAGTCGACCATGAAGGTGGCCGCAACATTTTGTCAATATAACAAAATAACGCTAACAGTTTCCTTTATGATGGTGAAATTTAAAGCCCAACTCTGGGCAAATAAAAAATGTTCCAATGCAGTGGGGCCGTGCCCACACTGCAAGGGTTAATTGCTTGTTTTGGCCTGGGGGAACAATAAAAGGAAATATACTTACCTGATCCTCTGCCCCTCCCTACAGCTAGACTGGTCCACACTGAGCCTGCACCCCCATGCTCCACCGGTCTACAGTCCTGACATCATCAAGACCTGAGCAGGGTCCATATCCCGAGTCTGGATGTGGGGATGCCGAGGCACAGTCCAACTCTGTAACAAAGGGGACTGCCATCTGCTGGGGAGCAGAGGATCAGGCAGGTAAAATTGTTTCTCCCATCCCCTGGACAAAACACGCTATTACCATTGCAGCGCAGGCACAGCCTGACTGCAAAGGGATCATTTTTCCAGAACAATTTTATTGAGGAAAATAAGGTAAGTGGAAGATACATGGGCCCAGAGGCCTAGACGTATAGAAGAATATCATAACTGCCGTTGTTCATTCTGACCAATGGTAAGGTTAAGATATAGCAATACAAGAGTGATATCAATGGAAAGCCAACATTTTTAAAAGAGAACAAAGGTTATGCTCTGAGGCCAAGAAGCCCGTCAGGTAGGATAAAACTAAACTGGAACCAAGTAAGGTGTCTATTGAACTGACAGAAGGAACTGGTTAAGCATACTTCTTTAGGTCAGTGGAAAAATATTTTTTCTCAAATGGTGAGCGCAATGGGGTGTACCATTACTTATGGTTAGAAACCTCTGGGAGACTGACAGTCCAGCTGACAGTCTTGGCTGGGATTAATGGTTGGGTAAAGGTGAGGGAAGAGGGGAAAGGGAGAGAGAGAGGTACTGAGATAGAGGGAGGGAGGTGAAGTAGCAAAGGGATCATTTTTATTTGCTCAGAGTTGGACTTTAAGGTTGAGCTGGTAGTACTGGGTCTAGTGGTAAGCACTAAGCAATGTGTGAAGGTGCCTTTTTAATATTTGTCTGGAACTGAGTTTTGAGACCACAATCCTCTTCTCCCTAATGCTGGAATATGTGCAGACACTCCTGCCTCATCACCCACAATGCATTAGTAGTAGTTGACAATGCTCTTGCATTCTATATGATCATGTTGACGAGAGGTGCAGTGACAAGACTGGTCAGAGCCTGGAAGAATAGTGGCGTTGGGGGACTGGCCTTTACAACCGGCACCAGTGGAGAAAAAGATTGCAGGATCATGGATTAAGGTAAGTATTTCTCATTGTTATATCATGATTTAAAACACATGCAATATAATCTTCATCTGCTCGGAAAGAAGGGTAAATTCATTTTTTTAGCACTGTCCAGAGTTGGGCTTTTAAGTTATTTTTTTATTTTTTCCCTCTTTGTTTTACTGGCATGCTTCTTCTACTCTAATTAGATTAAAAAAAAACACATAAAATAGTCGTTATGTACATTATTTTCGGTACAAGGTTCTTAATAGACACATTATCAGAAGGTTTACAGGAGGGTAGTGCTTCCAGTAACCCAAAATGGTACTCTGTCCTGAGCAATTAGCCTAAATTAAGACAGCACGTGAAAATGTCACTCATTGAACAGTATATTAATGTCCATTCATAAGTCAGCAGTACATTCCACGAGCAGCATATCTAAAATCAAGAAGCTTTAATGTTTTACGATGGAATCAGAAAAGCTTTTATCTCTCCTTTGACCCTGCATCCCTTCAAGCCTCCTACTCGGTGTAACAGGGAAAAGTCAGAACCATTACACCGGTGTCAAATATCTTTGGTATTCATATTCTATTATAGTCAGTAACAATTAACATTGGCATTCTGAAAAAGTCAGGTGCTATTATGCACAGGAGGAGAGCTGAAAGAAATAACAGCTTAATGATATCTGCCTACTACCAGTGTTATGAATTATGAAAATGGAGACGTTTTAACACGACAATTTCTTATACATCGAATTAACCCTTAAGACAAGTCATGATAGGTATTTTTTCTATACCTCAGTTCAAGGACAAACTGGATAAATTAATGAATGTCATATGTCACTGATGAGTAAAAAATAGATAACAAGCCTAAAACATACACATTTAACCTTGATGTGGGAACAATCGTCCCAGATGTATTCAGCATCATAAAAAGACATATTTAGAGGGCCAGTTCACTTATATTTTAATTATATCGGGACTTTCATGGGCCAAGTCGGCCTATCGTTTTCTTACATCTTGCAATGGTCCACCAGTACACATAATAGGGTTCTTGGCTCAGGTGCCTTTCCCTACCAACAATCTCAAACTCTACACAGACTAGGGAATTTTGTGGCAATTGTAAAAAAAAAAAAAACTTATAATCAGCTGTTAATGGAAATAATATTATCAGGAGACTGCCTTTCTCAAAGCAATTTGCCACCAACAGTTTCAAATGATTCCTATTTTGGGAAGACTAAACAATCAAAGCTAAAATGGTAATTATTCAAAGCCAGTCGAAAGAAGTTTTTCATTGATTTCCTCTCCAGTTTGGATGGCCAAAACCAGATAATAATCAAATCACTGGGTGTGGGAATGCTGAGGATCACTCGTTGTCATGCAGTTGTGTTTTTATACAAGAGCGGATAACAGTTTTCAAAAATTCCCTCAAGATGGTTGGCTTTATTCCACCTTTAGGAAAGAATAGGCTTACTCATTTTGTCGGATTTTCTAGAATTTAAGATGTGCAAATTCAGCATGGGTTATGAATGATCTTGGTAAAAGCCATGGCTTGTAAGTAATATCGACACCTCAGCCTAAAAGATTTCACCGGTGATGTCCCAAAAAGGTATAAGAAACCGATGCCTGATTTGAACATATTAGGAGTTATCCAAAACTGATACATTTTCTGCAGACTGTGAAGCAATACGCAGAGTGCATTAATAGTGAGAAAACAGCGCTGACCTCAAGACAACGCTCTATCTTGGCCTAGGCCAACAAGGCCCAGGCCTAGGGCGGCACTTTGCAGGGGGGCAGCACGAAAAGAGTTCCCGACGGCTTGCACTAAACTTTTAGTCTTATTGGGTGCACTGGGCCGGGAGACAAACTGGTCTGGCACCCCCATAAAGCGGCTGCACTTGCTGCCAGTATGACAATACCGGCAGTCCCCCATCTGAGGGGGACAGCCCATACATATGTAGGGGACCTGGGTGTCCCAAGGGCCCAGGGGGCGGGTCCCAACCAATGTGTTGTTGTGCTGCCCAATAGCCAAACAGGAAGTGTGAGGAAATCTCTTAAGGAAATCCATTCCAATCCCCCCAAGGCCCTCAGAACTAGTGTCCCCACTAAGAAATGTCAGGGCGGGTCTTAAACAGGAAAGGGTGTGGCCTTGACAGGAAAGGGTGGATCATATTTAAATTAGGGGGGGGGTGCATGAGTTTAGTCAGGCCTAGGGCAGCACAAAACCTAAATACACCGCTGCCTCAAGACTATACATGTGCCGAAAAACTATGTGGAAATATATATAAAGCGCTTCTAGTGTTTAAAAAATCAAATGTATATGAATATATATATATATATATACATAAAGTGCCACTAGTGCTTGAGTTATACAATATAACATATACTGTGCAAAAAAATGCGATCAATGTGCAGACTTGGTGAAAAACATGAAAAATAAAAGTCTCTTATTATTTTTAAAGTGCTTGTGCTCCTGTGCTCAAATTGATAGGTGATTTCTGTGATCCATTCTGTGGGTATATCTCACTCACCAGATTCGATGGGCGCACTTACCATAAAGCAAAACTGGGCCAGATAGGTTTGCAGGTCTCTTTTGGGGGGACCTCCCCCACTGGCGTGGCCTCCACTGGATCCTTAGGGGGATGGCCTCCAGGTATAAGCTCCACCGCAATACACAGAGTGCACTAGCCCCCCAGCGATAAAATGTACATCAGGTTTTTCCCCTCCAGTGCTCCTTCAAGCCCTTCTTAAGTGGCTATGCAAACACAGACTTTCTGAAAGTCTGTATTTGCATAACTATATGCATGGGAAATAGGCTGTACCAAATCTACCCTATAAGGAGTTAAAGACACTTTAGGGGAGCCCTAAACGGAGTTGACGGGACTAAAACCCGTAGCCGAAGCTATGTGCAAACAGCATATACTGTCTGCTCCCTCCTCAGGTGCCACAGGTTTACTTTAAGGTATGCCTCTGTACAATGAAGATTCTCCATGATCAGGATAGCTCAGCCCTACTGGTAAATTGAAACGTTAGAGATAATTAAGCACGTCCATGTGACTGAGTATCTTCTAAGGACATTGTAGGCTGGAACCATGAAACATCTGCTTTTATTCAGCTCTGTAACAAGTACACTTAAAACATACAACACCTTAACATCTGTGTAAAAATATTACAAGCTATTGTATCAGAATCAATAAGGCCTTCAGTGCCCTTTAAGAGATAATCATGTTTAGGTCACTGTTATGTCACATACGGCTAATCTCAACCATCTCCTACAACAACTTTGTAGTTGAGCCAAGGAAGCCAGTTCAGGTCAAATATTATGTTTTGTTAAGACGTAAAGCTTTTAACATTTTCTTATTGAAACCATGTGTCTGATATGCAGCTTTGCTACATTTCCTTTTTCCAAAAACTAGGAGCTTCGTCGTTGTAGCATATGCATTATATTTCTTTATCAAGGTTCAAATATTCAAGATAAAACTGTTTAAAATATAAAGGTATAAGACATTAGATGTTTAAAGTACACCTGTATACACAATATGTGAAGGCCTTGTTCACATTGAATGCATTGTCATACATTTCCTGAGAAAGTACAATGCATGGACACGAGAAAATACACTGCTTTCTATAGGACTCATTTCCACCAATGCACTTAACTGCAGTGCTTCAGTGAAAGAATCCTGCATGCTGGGCCTGTTCACACCAGCCCAAGTTATCCACTGTATTACACATGTGCTGTGTGTTGTGTAAGGGCAGAGTGATGAATTGTTACAATACATCATACTGGTCACTTCTTTCTCGATTTTATTTTATGGAAGTGTCACAAAATGACGCTTCATTCAACTCCATACACAACAGCGCATTGGAATGTGCTGCAGTGTGTTGAAACGTGCTGTGCATTGTGCTACGTTTAAATTTAGACATGCTGCATTTTTGCAGTGCACATCAACGCACCTGTATGGTTTCAACAGGCACATAGAAAATAATTGTGTTCTTGCCTGTGTTGATCAATGATGATCTATGCAACCCAATGCACTTGGTGTGAACGGGACCCGCACTTTCTATGAATGAGAGTAGTACATTAACCCCGCCTTTTTCAACCAAGGTGCCCAGGCACCCTGGGGTGCTTTGGGGTTTCTTCATGGGTGTCTTGGCAAAATGCCTAAAAATTGCCCCAAAATTGTATACAAGTTGGCAGGTGGATGAAGCCTGCCTTTTAGTTACACAAAGCCCCAGGTTTTCATTGTACACCTTTATAACCTTCTAGCTGCCAATCTCCTAATGACGAATGGCATTATCAGTTGATAAGAAGGATGTTATTTGCTTGCATATCATCCTTGTTTGACCCTCCCTTGCCTCTCTCCATCAGCTTTGGGATCTCATTAGCTAAGTGATGGAGAAAAACTGAGGGAGAAGAGAAACATTGGGATACTAGTCAGCACCAGTTTGCAAATGTGTATTTGCTTTGAAGGAATAAATCACATCTAATGTTGTGTGTCCTAATTGTATTAATGTTGCTACATTATGTAATACAATTAGAATAGTTTTTACATTTTAGAATGGGGCACCTCAAGCCTGTCCATAATTTTGGAAGGTGCTTCAAGATTGTCCTTGACTGATAAAAGGTTAAGAAACACTGCATTAACCTATCCACTTCAGCCCCGGAAAGTTTTACCCCCTTCCTGACCAGAGCAGTTTTTGAGATTCGGCACTGCGTCGCTTTAACTGACAATTGTGCGGTCGTGTGACGTTGTACCCAAACAAAATCGGCGTCCTTTTTTTCCCACAAATAGAGCTTTCTTTTGGTGGTATTTGATCCCCTCTGCGTCATTTCTGATCGCCGCTATAAACAAAAAAACAGTGACAATTTTGCAAATAAAACAGTTTTTCTTACTTTTTGCTAAAATACAAATCCAAAAAAAAATAATAAAAAAACATTTTTTTCATCGGTTTTGGCCGATTTATATTCTTCCTCGTATTTGTGATAAAAAAAATCACAATCAGCGTTTATTGATTGGTTTGTGCAAAAGTGGCCACGTTTACGGATGGTGAGAATTCATTTCTGGGGTTTTTATTTTTTTTAATGTTTTACTAGTAATGGCGGCGATCTGCGATTTTTAGCGGTACTGCGATATTGCGGCGGACATGTCGGATTTTTGACACTTTTTTGGGACCAATGACATTTATTCAGCGATCAGAAATTTAAATGTCCACTGATTACTGTATAAATGTCATTGGCAGTGAAGGGGTTAACCTGGGGGGGCTAGGGGTTAACTGTGTTCCCTGGGTGTGTTCTAACTGTGGGGGGGGGCTGGGCTAGCATGGGCATAGGAGATCTAACTGATCCCAGTGACAGGGATCAGTTGATCACCTATAACTGCACTAACAGAGCTGGGAATCGCTGTGTTTACATCGGCGGTTCCCCGCTCTTTGGCTGTGGCCGCTCATTGCGGCTCGCCAGCGGACGTGGGGTCCGACCGAGCCGCGGGCACACTCCTCCGAGTGCGGCGGGCGTGCGCCCCCTAGCGGCCACCCGCAGTCCGCCGCCTTTTTACAGCGATTCACGCCCAGCGTCCACACTGCCGCAGTAAATATACTGCGCGCGGTGTGGAACCGGCTATGGAGTCTTTCAACAGCAACATTTCTGGCGTAAAGGAGCCATAAGCTTACAGTTAGTTAGCTTATGACCCCTTTACACTAGAACATAAGTGTTTCATTTTGCTTTTCAAAGACTCCATAGGAACTATCCTTATAGCATAGGTTAATGCACTAAGGTCTCGTTCACACCAGGTGTGGGTCCTTGTTTCCTAGATCATACTCTGATATTCATATGTTAACACCAACTTTTAATAAGTTGGTATTTGCATAGTTCTATAGACATGCCTTCTGTGTGAGCTAGTGATAAGTGGGTCAGACACTAAGCACAACCTTGGTGGGAGAGAAATGAGTGTGTTTAATCTCAATATAAACCAGGCACACTGTGGTGTCCTATGGTGCTAGCTAATTGTATTCACAGCTTGTTTTGTAGGCGTTTGCTAAAAGTTTGGTTTCAGTCACCCACTTCCCACCAAATCTGGTCACATATTAAACTCTGCTGTAATACATGGTGCAAAGAAGTACCAAAAACATTGGTTTAACACAAGTTAAACATGTAGAGTATAAAAAGCCATATTCTTTATAACAAATGTCCAATAAAAGAGTTAAAACATGTATTATTTCAGAATACATAATTATATATATCTTCATGCTGGACTACAAACAACAGTTGTAGCACAACTCCACAAGATGGAAAAAAATTATAATCTCAACGCATTTTGTGAAACAGGATTCACTTCATCAGGAGTTTGATGTTGCTGGTGGGGTGTCAACACTCAGAATGGTGGAAAAGTCTGTAAATCCAAGCCTCAACAAAAACCCACAAATGAGGAGTCTATCCCAGGGGTTGTGGAAACCAAGGGGCTGGCCCATCCAGAGACCAAGGGGAGCAACCATGGAACTCACAGCAGATAGAGCTAGGTGCAGGCATTGGACAAGCCACAGGGTGTCCGGATAGCAGCCTGTTCAGTGCTCTTAATGGAGCCAATTTCTTGTGTTTTTTTTAACTTGAGTTATGACCTCCAATTAATCCCAGTGGCAAAAATGTTTTTAGTATTTCCTTGTAGGTGTAGTTATGGGATGGAGGTAACTAAGCCTCTGTGATAGGTGCTGTGCTAGTTAATTTTTTTATAATACAATGCGGTACTTTTTTTTTTTGAGTGGGGGTGAATAGGGGTATACCTAAAGCCCAACTCTGGGCTTAGTACCGGGACAGCTGATCTGCTTTGCCTTCCCTCTTGACATTCCTTGGCAGTATTAAATTATTTCTGTTATGTATATTGTATATAGTATTCTTTTTCTCGATGCCCTGAAGTTGGTCACATGGTATGCTAGGTCCCCTTCCTCTTTAGTCTTCACTTGGCATTGGGGAGTCCTCAATCATGAAAAGAGTGGTGCTGACTGATAACATCAGTGATGCACTCTGCATAATTACACTTTGAGTGCAGGGCGCCATGTTGATACCCCCTCAGGGGGCAGGCATATGATGCCCTGCACTTACAGGATACCTGGGCATGACATGGAGGTCGGCAGAAGGAACCAGTGAGAGCTGCGGGGATACCTGAGATTGACACTGCCAAAAGAGTCGGCTTCTCTGCAGAATTGAGCAGATGTTTTTTACTAGACTTGAGCAATGTTTAACAGCACAGGCAGCAGCACAGGCACATTTGTACAGGTATGCCTTGACTTTGTAACTTTTCAGTATTAACAGTATTAGTACAATAATGTAATGAAGGACACAGGGTTGCATTAAAGTGTTACTAAACTCACAACAGTAAAATCAGCCAGTAAAGCATGCTTGTTATACTCACTGTGGAACCTAAGGAGTTAATTGTGCAAAAAGGCTGTTTGATCCTGTCTTCTCCGATCCTCCCCTCCTTCCACTGTCCCCTTAAAAACACAGGGTCTAGGGCAGGGGTGTCAAACTGGCGGCCCTCCAGCTGTTGCGAAACTACAAGTCCCATCATGCCTCTCTGCCTGTGGGAGTCATGCTTGTAATTGTCAGCCTTGCAATGCCTCATGGGATTTGTAGTTCCGCAACAGCTGGAGGGCCGCTAGTTTGACACCTGTGGTCTAGGGAGTCAGGCTGCACATGCTCAGTTTGGTGTGTATTGCTAGAGAGGTTTTTTTTTTTCTTGGGAGGATGCATGTGATCAGCATAGGGCCAGACAGAGGGTCAGGTGTCTAGCACTGTCATAGGACAGTCAGAAAACTCTTCCTACAAGCTTTACCAGTGCCTGGCTGGACACTAATAGAAGTCACAAGACTGCTCTAACTGCTGATGAGAAAAGGTATTTAGCAGTTTATATTTACTAAAATAAAATAATTGCATTTCCATCTTCTGTGTACTGTTGGAGATCAGATATAGTGAATGCAGGGTCCTGGGTTTAGTAACACTCTTTTTAAAAATCTTATTTTAGCCCTGAACAAAATAAATAAAATGTATACAAAAACGCAATACATCTTCCTAAACTGTGTAAATAATTTTACTGGATGCCAAGCAATGGACGATACACATTTGTTTTATAGTGACAGCTATCTCTCTCCATCAAAGTGCTATATCAAATATTTGATATGCTGGAATAAAAAATACCTCCTATACATTACATACAGAGCATTGCACTTCCTCTCTGTTTTGAGCCTTCGCCCAATAAATTACTTTGTGTCACCCAACACCAGTATTCCAAATGATAGCTATATAACATTTATGAAAGATAACTTTAAGAAAGATCTTTCTGCAATAAAACGTATGTTTTTTTTCTTCGCTTCTTGGCATGAAATTCAGTCATAGAAATGAGTGATTTTCTGAAATTCTGCCAATGTGAGATGGTTGAGCAAGCCATTAGATTAGTCTGTTTATACCGAGCGGGCTAAACTAGGAAACACGCAGACACTAGCAGTGATGCGGACCTGGGGGGAAAGCAGCGGTGTGACGCTCACTGGGAAATATTGTTGCTATTAATGCAGTTAAGCAGTTGTACAAAATAAAAGACACATTTTCTTTGTATAAGACAATAAAAATAAGATTACTGATGAGAGATGTGTGAATAAAAAATGGATTACAAAGGGATTTTTTTTTATTTTGTCGCGGAGATGTTTAGTAAATTTAAAATTAACTTTTTTGCCAATAAACCCAAAGTTTACGTAAAGACTTTTTTTTTTTTTGGTTTTGGCTAGAGAGGAAGGGTTAGACCCTCTATGTGGAGATTCTACATTTTAAGAGAAAGCAAGAGGCGAAGGAGAAATCTTCCAATGAGGACCAATATTCTGGCTGCAACTCTCTATGATGGGAATCCCCCCTATTTTTTTTTTTTTTTTAATTTCCCTTGACTTCCTAAATGTTAAATCTCAGTATACACTCTCGCAGAAACTAGTGACATAAGAAAAAAAAATTAAATCAAAAATTGTGAAATATGAGCTGCACATCTTAAAGCTGAATAAAGCTCTAAATAAGTTCTAAAAATGGACCACGCTCAATAAGCAAGATAACAATAGTGCCAATAAAGTACAGTGCCAATACTAATACAATTATATAAACCTCATAAATGTGTCTTTGTAAACACAAATATTAAAATAATAAAATTAAAGTCCATAAATGATGTGCCATCTGCTTCCTTAAATCCATTCAAGAAGTGAAGGAAAAAGTGCCACCAAACAAAGGAAAAGTGTAGTTTCTTCCCCACCAATTCACACGTACTCACCAGAGGGATTTGACCCACTATTTTTCAAAGTAAGGGTCAAAAATTGCTTGATTATAGATCTTTGTATATATCAGTTACATAGTTAGTGAGGCTGGAAAAAGATACAAGTCCATCAAGTCCAACCTATGTGTGTGTTTTTATGTCAGTATTACATTGTATATCCCTCAATTTTGTGGCCTCTTAGGTGCCCATCTAATAGTTTTTTTTAATTATCTATGCTCCCAGCTGAAACCACTGTTTTGTGGAAGAGAATTCCACATCCTTACTACTCTTACCGTAAAGAACCCTCTACGCAGCTTAAGGTTAAACCGCCTTTCCTCCATTTTTAATGAATGGCCGCGTGTTTTTGTGTACTCCCTTGCGCTGAATAGTTTTGTCCCTATTGTGGGGTCACCAGTACAGTATTTGTACATTGAAATCATATCCCCTCTCAAGCGTCTCTTCTCCAGAGAGAATAAGTTCAGTTTCCATAATCTTTCCTCATAACTCAGGTCCTTCAGTCCCATAATTAGCTTTGTTGCCCTTCTCTGAACCCTTTCTAGTTCCAGGACATCCTTCCTGAGGACTGGTGCCCAGAACTGGATGGCATACTCCAGGTGCTGCCTCACCGGAGACTTGTAGAGGGGGAGAATTATTGATTTATCCCTGGAGTTTATCCCCTTTTTATGCATGCCAATATTTTGTTGGCTTTGCTTGCCGCAGCTTGGCATTGCTGAGCTTGTTCTATACTAGGACCCCTAGGTCCTTTTCCATCCTAGATTCCCCCAGAGGCTCTCCCCCTAGTGAGTAGTTTGCGTTCATATTCTGGGTACCCAAATGCATTATTTTTCTACAAGGGTTGTAACCTCTCCTTCCCCACTGGTGTCCTACTCTGTTTGGATGTCATGTGACATATGACCCCTGACCCTTTTAGCGCCTGATAGTTCAAATACATGTACAAGCTATTGGGATTTGAGCATAGGTATATCTTTTCCCAGATGCATACTGACGAAAATGCATTCAGAGGAGCTTCTGTTCACACGTCACTTCCGACATCTGGATCTTTTCACTGTTGTAACACAGGTCAGTAACCAGATCTGAACCTACTCGCCCTCCCCCACCTTGGGTCTTTATGCCCTATGTTAGCATGGTGTCCACCTTATCATTTGCAGTAGCAAAACAGTGTAGGACTGGCCAGAGGAGGGATTACTTTGATGCAGTTGGCCAGCTTAAGCGTGTATTGCAATATATGTGAACTAAATATCCCTGTTTTTCATTGCATGGTTTGCTGGGAAGGGTGTAGCAGTGTGCAGAGGGTCCATCTAGAATTTGTAGGGTTAATATGTGGTCACGCTCCTTTAGCACCAAGTTTTGGCTATATAAACTCTCTAATTGTTCACCCACTGTTTATACTAAATCTCTTTTCACTCCCACTCTCTTCTCCCCTTCCACCTCAGTGTAGCACTTGGTGTCTGAATGGCCAGTTGTCAGACCTTAGTGCTGTCACACAGGAGATGATGGAGTCCTTAGCTTTGTGTAAGTTCTGGCTTTGTCTTTCCTAAGCAAGAAGCAGGTTTACCTTAAAACTCATATATACATATATAGTCCCTCAAAAAATGACTTTATCAATTATAAATTATTTTTATTTAGATATACAGTATATTTTACGTGTGTTTTTGTCGTTATATTTTTATGTAACATCATTATATGAATTTGTAACTACAGTTTACTCTCATGTTATGTGAGTAGTGCTTAATGTAAAAAATATATAAGAATCCTTGGTTAGGTCAATTTAGTTGCTCTAGCCATTTTTTATTCCTTCTACATCTAAAGGTATTCAGGGGTTGCTAAATTTCATTTATTTTCTCTTCACTTCCTGTCTCAGAGGCACAGCAGGAACAAAGAAGCAATCTCCCAATATGGGTGGAATTCCCCTCTTTGTCATCTGGGACAGGTGTCCCCATTAGTTGATTATTCTTTACCTCTTGTTCTGGGGACAACTCTGGATTTTCCCTCATTTTCTTTTCTGATGACAATGGTCACCAGTACAAATGATGAGGTAATTTTCCCCAGTGGGGACACAGACATAAATAAAAACTTGACAGGGGGTCTTAAGCAAACCATCTCTCAATTCCCCCATCAACACAGTCAGTGTTGTTGGGGTAATCCCTCCGGTAGAAGGCATTGTGCTCTCCCAGCAGAGGGGCGAGGGGAGCCGTGCCTGCCGGGAGAACACAGTTATTACTGCTAGCGGCTACAGCCACTGGCAATAATCGCATGCTAAAATCCGACATGCAGGTTGTACCCAAGTCAAATGATGAAACAACTTGGGTAAAATAAGCCTACCCATTGGTGGATCGAATCTTGGCTGGTCCATGCTGAACAGGCCGAGTTTTGATCCATCTATGGTCGTCTTAACCATTCTCTCTTCTATCCAAAGCTAAAAAAAAAGCTTTGCCTAGAGATTCACTTTAAGGATGGCCTTAGCTTCAGTTCTGCAAACAAGACTACAAACATGAGATTTGCACAGTGATACCTTTACCAAACCACCAACAGCTAGTAAAGTTTGAGGGCTCCTCACAATCTTATGAATCACTTTCATATACCAACCAACAGAGAAGGTTTCCTAAAAATGACACCAATGCACACAATAACCACTGTATTCCTCCTCGTCAAGTTGCCTTTCTCAAAATCTCCTCCTATTCTTGTAAGCCTTGTCTCCTTCGAGTGTGACAGAGCATGAGAAGATAACACTGAACTAACATTCACAGGTTACTCAGTCATTCCAAATCCGGGGGAACTTATTGTGCTACGGCCTACACATCCTCTCAGCTTCCGTTTCCAAAACATGATTAGTCAGAAGCTGCTGCTCTCGAAATAGAACTAAGAAACCCCAGAGGAACACAGGAAGGGAAGGGGACTTCAATCTCCTCACTCGACTCACTTGTGGTTAGACATTTGTGTTTTTATTTTAGTCACTTTCATTTGAATGCTGTAATTCTAAGACCACCGTAATATCAAACCACACAGGTAGCACGGCTTCACCACATAGCATTTCAATCTCTTGTTTAAGAAGAATTCTGCTAAAGACCATGCTCATTTTCAATGCTGTACCCAAGAACTGGTCCTTTTGGTATTAGGTTTTCAGAGCTGAAAATAATATATTAATTCTGAAAATTTAGTCAGCTACCATGCTAATGCTAACATCCTATGTGCATAAGGCCTAAAGCTGGCCACACACATGACAACGTGATTCTACTAGGTACCTAGTCTGTTATACAATTTACAATCTGACCGTACAATCTCCTTTTACTCTGCAATTAACTAAGGGGTTGATTGGGAAACAGACCATTGCACTTTTGCAAGTGCATTTGCTCTAGAGCAGGGGGTCCAAACTATGGCCCTCCAGTTGTTCTGGAACTACAATTCCCATCATGCCTGGTTATGTCTGTGAATGTTATAGTTTTACAATGCCTCATGGGACTTGTAGTTCTGCAACAGCTGGAGGGCCGTAGTTTGGTCACCCCTGCTCTAGAGCTTACTAAATGAGGAGGAGCTCTGCTGACTTCCATCTTCCAAACATTTCCAAGCAAAATTGCTGTTTTCTTCATTTTCCTTGCAAGTGATTGGGTATTATTTGAAAAGTGAAGCTTTACCTCATTTACGAAGATCTAGAACAACTGTACTTGTAAAGTGCACAGTCTATTTGCCTTTAGTAAATCAACTGGATTCATATTGAATACTGTAGATTGTATAGGTAGCACTCACAGCTTCCATTAATTGAAATATTTATAAAAATTGTACAATTAAAATGTAATAATTAGGGTTTGCTTTCCCCAAATTTAGTCTATAACTCAGAATCCCCCCCACCCCCAACTAATCAACACCTAGTCATACAGTCTTGCAGGCTGCATAAAAAGTAAAGATATATATGTTAAACATATGTTAAAAGTCCTTCAAGACTATATCAAAGTTCCCTGTCCAGCAACAAGCTGGAGATCTGGGCGGCTGGTCTGACACAGGGCACAGCGGTCTGGATCTCCAATGGTCTGACACACCTCCTACACAGTGCTGCAGTGGTCAACAGCACTACTTGCTTTTATTGGACCACTTAGAGCTTGTTCACACCAGTGGTCAAGATATTCAGGAGCTGCTTTGTAAAAGTGCATCACACTGTTTACTTGTTTTCAACTTCGCAAAAGGACATTTCATTCATCTATATGCACCATGTGATGCAGTATAGTACTTCGCAATCCTACTTTCATTTTTTTTTTTTTAGTGTCTACCACTGCAACAAAGTTTTGTGAACTGCACTTATACAACTCAAGGCAAATGGACTTTTCTACGCATTGGGCAAGGCTGCCCAGTGCAGCCCAATGCCCACAGGCCCTAATATATATATTTTTTTTAACTCCTTATTTTTAAAGAATCAGCATTTCAAAAATCAAAAACACAGCCTAAAAGACACTAAGACATTGCCTAACTGAGCTAATAAGCGTAATCTGTGGACCCATAGGGCACAAAATAGGTGGTCCTACAGTACAAGTCGCTTACACACTAGGTCATTCCGTTACTCCCTTTTTTTGTTTTACCATTATCGAAAGTATAAGGTGGAAATTATCATACTCCAAATCAAGGAAGGAGAAAAAAGAAAAGGAGGGAATAAAAAAAAAGGATGGGGGGTGAAAAATTGGGGAAGGGAGGTTAAAGGGAACTTCCAACCCCCTGGGCCACACAACCCCAGACTATGGTTTCTGACAAGATCAGGTGGCCTCATTGCTGCTGAGAGGCAAGGGGAGTTTGAGTGTTATAGAAAATTATGGTGTCTAGATTTTTCCAATATTTCTCTTCCTGTTCCTTTAGAACCATAGTTGGCTTTTTTCCGCTTGCTGGATCTCTGAAATTCGGGCAAGCCACTGCGCCTTGTCCGGTGAGTTAGACTTTTTCCACAGTGCAGCACAGGCCCTTATATTCACCTTTAGTAGTTGCACACAATGTTCTGAACTGCTGCTTCTCTTATCCAAGTGCTAGTGTCCCATGCAAGGTCACACAATATTTTTTTTATTTATTTTAAGAAACAGATGCTGATATTTTAAAGTTTACCTATTTTAGAAAATCATGCAAATGTTTAAAATACAGTGGGGAAAATAATTATTTGATCCCCTGAAGATTTTTTTAAGTTGTCCACTTACAAAGAAATGAAGGGTCTATAATTTTTATCATAGGTGTATTTTAAATGATAGAGACAAAATATCAACCAAAAATCCAGAAACAACACATGATACAAATGTTATAAATTAAGTTGCAGTTCAGTGAATAAAATAAGTATTTGATCCCCAAGCAAAACATGACTTAGTACGGTGATACCTTGGTTCATGAACGCTTCTGTTGAAGAACAGAAGAGTTCACAAAAATTTGCTTTGGTTCGTGAACTTCACTTCGGTTGATGAACACGATTTGGGGCCATTTTCCTCTGGTGAGATCGCGGGTCATAGAGAGACACTGAAAGTGTACAGTACTGTGGAGACACTTACAGTACAGTATTGAGAAGCTTTTTGGTGTGCTTTTTAGCACATATATACTGTACTGTACATCCACTATGGCTCCAAAGAAAATGCAGAGCAAGCATGGTGGCAAGAGAAAGTGCGGAGCAGTAATGCAGGTGACAAGAATGTGCAAAGCACAAATGCAGGTGCCAAGAATGTGCAAGGTTAGTGTTCTCTCTCTTCATACTGTACTGTATTTTTGTGATTCAAAAACAAAAAAAAAGTCCAGAAGGGATTAACCTGATTTACATTGAACCCTATGGGAAAATGTGCCTTGGTTTGTGACCAGAGTCAGTTCACAAATTAAGTTCTTGAACCGAAGTACCACTGTACTTGGTGGAGAAACCCTTGTTGGCAAGCACAGAGGTAAGACGTTTCCTGTAGTTGGTGACCAGGTTTGCACACATCTCAGGAGGGATTTTGGTTCACTCTTCTTTACAGGTCTTCTCTAAATCCTTAAGGTTTCTTGGCTGTCGCTTGGCAACTCGAAGTTTCAGCTTCCTCCATAAATTTTCTATAGGATTAAGGTCGTGAGACTGGCTATCCACTTCTTCTTGAGCCATTCCTTTGTTGCCTTTGCGGTATGTTTTGGGTCATTGTCATACTGAAAGACCCATCCATGACCCATCTTCCGTGTCCTGGCTGAGGGAAGAAGGTTCTCATCCAAGATTTTACAATACATGGCCACGTCCATTGGTCCCTCAATGTAGCAAAGTCGGCCTGTGCCTTTAGCAGAGAAACAGCCCCAAAAGCAATTATTGTTGGTCGGTAGGGGATCAAATACTTATTTTACTCACTAAACTGCAACTCATTTTATAACATTTGTATCA
This sequence comes from Glandirana rugosa, assembly GCA_018402905.1. Lineage (NCBI taxonomy): Eukaryota > Metazoa > Chordata > Amphibia > Anura > Ranidae > Glandirana > Glandirana rugosa. Next base: position 1,343,569 of record BLSH010161854.1, on the reverse strand, counting down.
TGTGTTTTTTTCTGGATTTTTGGTTGATATTCTGACTCTATCATTTAAAATACACCTATGATAAAAAAATGTATAGATCCTTCATTTCTTTGTAAGTGGGAAAACTTACAAAATCTGCAGGGGATCAAATAATTATTTTCCCCACTGCATGTCTGCTTTAAATGAATTATATTTATTGATTTCAGCAGCTTCCCGATTACAAAAAAAAATATGCTTTTTTTATTCAATGAGAGAAATACTTTAACAGACACTCCGCTCATCTTCAGAAGAGTCTGTCACCACGGACAATTTTATGCCCTGCAGGGCCTTCTGGGATTGGAGAGGTTAAGCGCGCTGCTACGAGAACCGCGTGTCTTTGTAGTAATAGGTGCAGCCGATGACCTTTTATCTTTTAAATAAGAATCAAGCTCCTTGTTCCAAGATAGATTTGCTCTTGCAGTGATAGAAGAAGAAATAGTTATCTCTTTAGTATACTACCTTCAATATTCTTACACATGAATAGTAATGAAATTGAATTTTTTTTTCTGCTTTCCCTTGTATGGATAGGTTTTGTTGGAAAAAAAAAATTAAATGCCATGTCTAACCTTCTAGTGTACTTCATATCTGTAGAAAGAATTATGAAAAGAAGGGTAAAAGGGATCTTTATCACAAACTGAATTAACGCACAAAGTACTCCATTTGGATGGTATATCAAGCGAATCCATTAAAAAAAAAAAAAAAAAAAAAAAAAAAAGAGAGAGAGAAACCTTCACAAGCACCTAGTGAGGACACCTTGAAATTGAAGCAGGACCTTGCCAGAGACCAGAAATGGAACCTTGCTGAAGCAGCAATCTGTGCGAGATCACAATCGGACATCCCTCCAGTCGCAGGAGCTACCTCCCGCTATAGAAAGGTCGTCGCCGTCATGGATACTTAAGGAAGAACCAAAATAAAATGCATTGTGATGATGAAGTGGGTGGGGGTAATTGTTGCGGTGTTTATTCTCCTGGCTCGCAATGACAGAGAAAGGATTAATAGGTCTGATCTAGAGCAAAGGGCCAGAAGTGTAGCTATGCTGACTATAAGGATATCACAGACTGACAGCAAATAAAGTAGATGTAGCCCCTAATTGAATGATCATTTAATATGCTAAAGCTCTGTTTGTCATAAACAGTTGGCATTTTTTAAATACTTGTTTTTACCTTTTTTTATGTTTTCCTGCATCACTGTGCTACCTCTTTGTAGCCACTTTCTGTCTACATGCATGTACTCCAGCGATAGTTGCATGACATTTCTTAGAATGGGGTTCTTAAAGGATAAGGCTTGTGTGTGTCGACACTGCCGTAGTGTCCATCAAAATTCCATGTGAGAGGGTGCAATGCATACCTGCCAACATTTTGCCCCAGCCCCAGGAAGTCCACCGCCCCCACCCACGCATATTAAGCTCTTCTACTGGGTGGTCCCACTCAGCTCATGAAATTAGAGCTATAATGCAATTTTAACTGTAAGTTACTACTTTTTAATACATATTTTTGTATGTGGATTAGGGAGCTGTTTCCTTTTTCTGAGATGAGATGCTTATGGGACTCAGGAGACTGTGAAGGACCTAGAAGCTAAGGCTGCATATACCTTGGCTGGGTTGTGAAGCCACAGGCGTTGCTGACCTCCTATAATCAAGAGGTCCACCCTTTCTGGTAAGGGGACACCTTTTTTCAAATGGTGGTGGAATCACTGGTGCAGTGGATTATCACTGTGGTGACCTGGAAATATGTGGAGACCCATTTTTATGATTTTTTATTTTATCTTTTGTTATATGGACTTTTATTTCTTACAATCTCATGGTGATCTATGAGGGGCAGTGCAGCTTTAGTTTGTATTTAGACTGTTTAGACCAGCCTTTCTCAATGCTGTGGAAGTTCATTAACCTCTTGCTTACTGGACACTTAAACCCCTGCCCAGGCCAATTTTCGGCTTTCAGCGCTGTCGCATTTTGAATGACAATTGTGCGGTCGTGCAACGTTGTACCCAAACAAAATTTTTATATTTTTTTTTCCCACAAATAGAGTTTTCTTTTGGTGGTATTTGATCACCTCTGTGGTTTTTATTTTTTATGCTATAAACAAACAAAGAGCGACAATTTTGAAGAAAGAACAATATTTTTTTACTTTTTGCTATAATATAAATCCAAAAAAAAAAAAAAAAAAATATATATATATATAAAAAAAATATTCATCTGGTTTGGCCGATATATATTCTTCTACATATTTTTGGTAAAAAAAAAATCACAATCGGCATATATTGATTGGTTTGCGCAAAAGTTATCGCGTCTACAAACTATGGGAATTGATTTATGGCGTTTTTATTATTATTATTTTTTTTTTTACTAGTAATGGCGGTGATTTGTTATTTTTATCGGGACTTTGATATTGGGGCGGACATGTTGGATATTTTTGACACTTTTTTGGGACCAATGACATTTATACAGCGATCAGAAATTTAAATATCCACTGATTACTGTATAACTGTCATTGGCAGTGAAGGGGTTAACACTAAGGGAGCAGTGAAGGGGTTAACTGTGTTCCCTCATTGTGTCCTAACTGTATGGGGGCTGGGCTGGCCGGGACATAACAGATCTCACAGGGATCAATAGATCTGTTATGTCCTCCTTCACAGAACGGAGAACCACCGTGTTTACATCAGCGGTTCCCCGTTCTGCAGCTCTGACAGGCGATCGCGGGTCACGAGCGGACATCGAGTCGGTCTGAACCATGGGCATGTCCACGCAGCGTGTGGCGGCTGTGCACGCTCCCGGCGCACACTCACAGGCGGCAGCGCGTGCACAGCCACCACACGCTGCGTGGACATGGACGTCGTCCCGGAAATTCAGATCCGCGCTGGAGCCGCACAACTCCCTGGCCATATTAGAGGTACGGCAAAACAGATACACAGACAGTCTGCAGGACCATGGCATTACACCCACAATCTGCTGATTGTGGGTGCAATGTTTTACAGGTCCATTACAAAAAAATGGTACTTGCAAAAAAAATGTGCATTTATAATATTTTTGTAAAGGTGAACTTATCCTTTAATACTCTTTTTTGAACTAATGTGCATGCTTGGTAACTTATATAGGATTTATGCTATGCTATCAGGATGCAGCCTGGGACAGAGCATATAGATGAGGACTGTCCCAGCAAATCCAGGACAGTTGGCATCTATGACAATGCAGTTGTTTGATCTGGAGACAGGAACAGAGCATTGTCATCCTCTGAACGTATAAATACTTTAAGTGCAATGAAAAAAAACCATGTCATTCACTTATTTTATAATATTCAGGAGCTGAGCCACTTGGGAAGTACAGTATGTCACACATGGGAGCTCAAAGCAAAATCATTCTCACTCTCACTGTTAAGCTCCAATCACGGCAGCAATATAAATGAACAGACTAGCAGTACCGTGCATGGATTAGACATTGTAGGGAATGTGTAGATGTTCAGATATTAAAAAAAAAAAAAAAAAAAACTTTGTTAAAGCATGACTACGTTAGGGTGACCAGACGTCCCCAGTTTCCAGGGACAGGCCCCGGATTGAGGACATTGTCCCTGGAGCAAGTCTGTCCCTGGACCTGTCCCCAAATTGGAGGGGCGGTGCCAGATGAAGATCGATCCTGGGCAAGTGCTGAGGCGGGGGGCGGCCTGCCCCAGGTGCCACTCACTGGGGGGGTGTCAAGCCGGCATTTCCCGCTGTGTCAACTTTAATTTGATTTGCCGGGTGCCCGCCATCACACAAGTACCACCTTTTGGTTTTCTCCTTTGACAGACAGCACACTTGTCCAATGCCGGGACATGTGTGCTGTCTATCATATGTAGGAGCCATCCAGGAGGCAGGACTTCTGCAACGGCGGGTACCTGGCGAATCAAATTAAAGTTGACACAGTGGGAGACGCCTGCCTGACACACCCCCAAGTGTGTGGCACCCTGGGCGGACTGACCCCCCCCCCCGCCTCAGCACCTGTCCGGGATCTGTGTGATGATCTGACCATTTTTGGCAGAACACTGGCTCTCCTCTCTTCTCTGATCCCCTTCAAACATGAGGCTGCATTCCTGGGCAAAGGTGAGGCTGCACTCCTGGGCACTGGTGAGGCTGCATTCCTGGGCACAGGTGAGGCTGCATTGCTGGGCACTGGTGAGGCTGCATTGCTGGGCACTGGTGAGGCTGTATTCCTGGGCACTGGTGAGGCTGTATTGCTGGGAATTGGTAAGGCTGCATTCCTGGGAACTGGTGAGGCTTCATTGATGGGCACTGGTGAGACTGCATTCCTGGGCACTGGTGAGGCTGCATAGATGGGCACAGCTGAGCCCTGAATCTTTATGTAGTGCACTCCTGAACTCTGCACTTAACATTTGGTAGTCATATCTCAAAAAATTCTAAACAGTATTTTTTTTTATCTTTATTTATGGACGAAATGCGAGAAATAATGTATATTTTTATACTATCATTCCACATACACTGCATAGATCATTTGAGGAAAATATGCTTATAAAATAGTTAACTATTTGCCAATAAATTTAAAAAGCTTATCGGTCATTAGATGAGATGTCTAGATTTGTTTTTCTTAATTCAGACTTGCATCCCATTGTTTTCACCTGCTAATCTTGTGATTAACACACTTACTGCGCCTGGGTCCCTACGCTCACTCCTCCCCTGTATGTATGGAGGGAGCCATGGTTGACACCCAAGCTGGACTTGTCTGTAAACATGTCTGCCTCTGTTTATCTTCATTTCATGGAGGATGAGGATATTAACCTCTTGGCGCCCAGCGCATGCAAATATGTTGCCTCTCGGCATCTGGGCCTTGGTGTTGAGTGGGCGCATATTTGCGTGCAATAGTGCAAATAGATCTGTGCCAAGAGCGCATGCCCTGCGCACTCCTGAAACAGTTACCGGCTGCTAACAGAAAGCTCCTGTTCACTGCTTGCGATCGGGAGCTTTCCGATCATGTGACTGCCGTGACAGCCAATCACGGCGCTTACATCACCATAAGCCCCACCCCACCTCCCAGGATTCTAAACCCCTTAAAGGGCCAGCCGACGCTGGTTCCAAGGGGTTAAAGGCTTTTGCCAGAAAAATAACATTGTTTTATGGGTTCAGTTCAACTCACAGGAAATCACAAAGGCACTGCATTTTGGTCAAGATTGTCAGATATTTTCTGTATTTGCTGAAAATGTTCTTGGCCTGAAAATTCAAAAGTAATGTAGCAACCAATCCAATCTAAGCACTGACAAGCTGCTATTAATTATATTTTTGCTCTTGGATTTTGTTATACTTAAAAGCTGCCGTTTTAATTCTGGGTCACAGTAATGCACATGCTATGTGTGATTGTATTGTGATGCCATTCCCTGTGACTGGCACCCCAATGAACACTCCTGCAATGTAGTGAGCCACAATGCATGGTAATGTGTTGCATTAGAAAAATATGGTCATGTGTGATTATATGTAAGTTAGGGTACATGTTGGCAGACCATGGGACAGCACAGGACCAATAACATTACCTAACAGAGACATGAATTCAGTTTAAGCTTAATGGTCAAACTTTTTTGGCCATGGTGTTCATTTAAGGGGTAACCCCAATTTATCAACAGAAAACAAGCAGTTTAATCCTAGGTGTAGCCTTATAGGCACATATGCAACCAAGTAATCAATTTCCAAATATCCAGTCACAATGTCTATCCAGACTAGGTTGGATGATTAACCTCTACTAAATTAAATGACACGTAATAAAGAACATGGATGGAAAGGTGAGAGCTGTGGTCCACTCCTATTCAGTAGGTTTGTAGGCAGGTGCAGTGCATTTTCTTTACTGCAGATGGTGCTCATCTGCAGCGGCAGTATAGGTGGAGGAGTAAGTCGAGAGGAGCCTAGTTCCTCTATGGTTTCCTTGGTCACAGAGAGGTAGCATCCGTAACATTGGCAGCCATCTTGGGTCAGGCAGAGTCTATTTAAGACCCTGGCTCCTGGGTTTAGCACACATTTCACAATCTGAGACGGACTGGGTTCTACCGACGGTTACAATGCCTACGATGGAGAGACACTGGTTCCTTTGGTATCT